>JAJIBD010022326.1:0-51586 GCA_021461705.1 Cryptotis parvus | reverse complement strand
GATCACTTGATCACTTGAATACTGTTATTCATCGATTTGCTCGAGCGGGCGCCAGTAACATTTCCATTGGATTCTATCACGTGCCAAGGTAGCCCAATGGCATCTGGTTGATTCAGGAATATGAAGAGCCTCAAACCGTTCCTTCAGGGTCTTAACAAGGATGTCTGACCATCTTGTAGGTGGGCGGCCACGTGATCTTTTGACATCCCGTGAAATCCAGTCAGTAACGGCTCTAGTCCAGCGGTTGTCTCCAAATCGCATTACATGTCCAGCCCATCTGATTTTCGAAGCCTTGGCAAACGAGACAGTGTCCCTGATTCTGGAATAGCGACGGAGGTCAGAACTCCAGATTCCTTCACTCACTTGAGTGAGATTTGATATTCCAAGCATAGCTCTTTCGATTCCTCTCTGGGAGACCCGAATAGCAGTCTCATCCTGCTTTCGTAGGGCCCAGGTCTCTGAGAAGTATGTTAATGCAGGGGAGAATGATGGAGTCGAAAGAGAGGTGCCCGAGTCGGAGGTTCTTTGTCCTTTTAGCGATTTCTTCAAAGCCTTTGAAGGCATTCCATGCCACTCTCTCTTCCTCCCTGCGCAGCTCAGGTTTTAGGTTGTTCATAATGTTGACTTCTCGACATAGGTACACATAACTGCTGCATTCAGAGATGTTTGTTCCATTGAGAGTGAACGGGGCCTCAGGAACTAGCTCATTTTTCATGAACATAGTTTTCTTCAGATTCCGCTGTAGACCTATCTTTCCACATTCTCGGTCGAAGTCAGCCAGCATTTGTGCCACTTGGCTAATGTTTGGTGTTATTAGAACGATGTCATCAGCGAAGCGGAGGTGGTGTAGTTGCCGACCATCTATCTTCACTCCCATTCCTTCCCATTCTAATTGTCGCATGATGTTCTCGAGGGTGGTGCTGAAGAGTTTTGGTGAAATGGCATCACCCTGTCGAACCCCTCTTTTGACATCAATGATCATTTCTTTGTAGAATGGTGAGATCCTGGTGGTGAATCCGTAATACAGCTCACGAAGGATCTTGATGTATTGGGTTTGAACACCCTGTTTGGCTAGGGCTTCGATGACTGCTTCAGTCTCCACAGAATCAAAGGCTTTCTGTAAATCAATGAACCTGAGACAGAGTGGCATCTTGTACTCCCTACAAACATCAATGAGCCTGGTTACTGTGTGGATATGGTCGATTGTGCTGAATCCTTTCCAGAAACATGCTTGCTCGCATGGTTGACCTTCATCTAGTGTTCTGCTAATCCTGTTCAGGATGACTCATGTAAACAGCTTGTAGATGACGAGACAACAGGCAGATGGGGGCGATAGTTGCCTATGTCATGAATGTCTCCTTCTTGAACAGTAGAACTGTCCTGCTGGTTTTCCATTGGGAGGGCACCTTGCATTCGAACAGGTCGCGTGTGAAGAGCCAAGCTAGTGTATTGATGAGTACCGATGGCAGATTCTTCAGGTGTTCGAGTCTGACTTTGTCTGGGCCTGATGCTGTTCCCTTCTTTACCGACGAGATGGCATGTCGGATTTCAGAAGGGAGAACGTTGGGAATGACATATCCATCCTGTGGAATTTGGTATGTGGGCAGGTGGATGTGACTATCAAAGAGATTTGAGTAGAAGTCCTGGATAATCTTCTCCATTGCCTTTCTGGAAGATGTGATAGATCCATCAGGGCAGCGGAGGGCAGTCATCTTGGTTGTATAGTTGGCAAAAAAACAGGTGGGTGGTGCGAATGCTTTTCCCAGCTTCTGCTGCATCTTCCAGTATTTCTGCTCTTCTGTCTTTGATGTTTTTTTTATCGCTTCTCTGCACCGTTTAGCAAGCTTGGACGTTAGCATTTGGTCTCCTGAGGCTTGCGCCTTGCCACGTTGGCGAATGAGCTCAAGAGTTTCTGAAGACAAGCGTCCTTTTGTGTCTTTCTCTCTCTCGGCATTCTTCGCACATTCATGGAGGTGCTGAACCAGTCGGTTGTATTCTTCATCAATGTTGTCAATGATGGTATCTTCCCATGTTGCTGCAATGGTGCCAAAGAGTTCCCAGTTGGTGGTTGTTCTGGGAGTTCTCTTCTTAAACTTTGCAGCCTTTTCTCCCCATTTTGGGAAGTAGAATTTTGCACGAAGGAGACGGTGGTCCGATCCTGTTTGGAATTTGGGGACAACAGCAACATCGGTCAGACAAAACCGTCGATTGAAGATGATGTGGTCAATTTCATTGTGGAACTGTCTGCCAGGAGATTCCCATGCCCAATATTTCGCTTCAGCCTTCTGAAACTGTGAGTTCCCATGAATGGTCTTGGTGGACATGATGAACTCAGATAGTCTCTCACCCTGTTTGTTCCTTTCTCGGCCATGGGTCCCAATGTGGAGTTCTTCAGCCCATCTTCTCGGTCCTATCTTGGCATTAAAATCACCGACTATGATCTTGTAGAAGGTGTGATCTTTTTATAGAACTCCTCCATTCCATGTAGAATTTCTCAATTTCTTCTTCTTTGTATGTGAATGTTGGTGCATAGACAATGAAAATAGAAATTGCTGGCAGTTGGCCACATCTCCTCAAGTGTAATCGTCCTATTCGGTTTGTTAGGCATTCAAATGAATCAATGTTGACAGCCATGTTTGTGTTGACAAGGACACCAACGCCACCGACACCATTTTCGTCGCATGTTCCAAGGAACAATTCTTCTCTGGTGTCAAATATAGCATGATGCGACTGACGACTCCTCATCTCAGTCAGACCAATGATATCGTGACTTGATGTTTTGCGCTTGCACCATCAGATCCTCAATATATGCTTCCGATGCCAGTATGCGTGCATTGAAAGTACAGACAGTCATTTTAGTCCTTCTTCGTTTTGGCAGCCTAGGATGGCTGTGAAATTTTATCAGGTACTGCTTGTTCACCTTTCTTACCGTTGCCAGTATAAGGACTCTTTCGTGGTCAGGAAATATAAACATTTTTGTTACTGGATTTGGCATATCAAACACGCATCGGACACCTTGCCAGGCTCTGCCATAGGGCGCTATATTCTCATTACTTTGTGGGACTCTCTCAAGGGTGGGTTGAACATTTTCGGTAATTTGGAGGTAAATCGCTGGGCCACACAGTGGCTGCGCACAATGGGGAAAGCTGGTTTCTGCTCTGCCGGTGTACCTCTCTCTTAGGCTCAAGCATTCCTGGGCTTAAAATACTCTCCTCTCAAGAGCAGAAACCAGCTTTCCCTGTCGAACCCCCTGCATTCCATGGACCACGAGAGCAACTTCTGACCCGAGTCCACCATCCCGATGGAGCCTCAGAGAGGAGCCAGAGAAACCCCCCACACCTTGCTGGCAGTGATCTTTGCAATCCACACTCTGCAACTGGTACGATCTCCAACCAGCATATTAATCCAGTCTCCAGCCCACAGATTAATCCAGTCTCCAGTCCGGCTTGTCAGAAACCCAGCCTACAAGGACCCACCCTCAGATGATTAGTGATGATGAGCATTTTTTCATATGTTTTTTGGCCATTCGAATTTCTTCCTTGCTGAAGTTTCTGTTCATTTCTTCTCATTTTTTGATGGGGTTGTTTGTTTTCTTCTTGTAAAGTTCTACCAGTGCCTGATATATCCTGGATATTAACCCCATATCAGATGGGTATTGGGTGAATATTCTTTCCAATTCTGTGGACTGCTCTTGTATCTTAGTCAATGTTTCTTTTGAGGTGCAGAAGCTTTTTAGTTTCATGTAGTCCCATATGTTTATCTTTTCTTCTAGTTGCTTTGTTAGTGATGTTTCACCTTTGAAGATGCCTTTAGCTTCAATGTCGTGGAGGGTTTTTCCTATATTTTCTTCAATGTACTTTATGGATTCAAGTCTGTCATTGATATCTTTAATCCATTTTGATCTGATTTTTGTGCATAGTATTAGACACAGGTCCAAATTCTTTTTTTTACATGTTGCTGCATTTATTTTTACATGTTGCATTTATTTGCATAATATAAATATATATGTACATATTATGATACCAATATCCAAGGTCAAGTGAAACATATATCAGGAGGTCTTGTCAAAGGTGGAAATTATCACAAATGTGTGGGAGTCAGAGGCTAGGTAAGACAGAAAATGGAACAGTGTGCTAACAATTGTCGAGGGTACTAATGCCAACCTAGAACTGAGCATTAAATAGAGGCAAAAAGATACACATGACAACTCTTGAATGTATGTTCTGTAATTCATAGTCTGGAAGGGAAGGAAAACAGAAAGAGAGAGAGAGGGAAAGAAATAAAGAACCTTCCATGGAGGAGGGCTGGGGGAGGGGAGGGAACCGGGGACATTGGTGGTGGGAGATGGGCATTGGTGGAGGGATGGGTGCTGGAACACTGTATGACCAAAACCCAAATATGAACTTTTTTAGTTTTTTTTTAATATTTTTATTTATTTATTTATTTATTTATTTTTGCTTTTTGGGTCACACCCGCGATGCTCAGGGGCTACTCCTAGCTCAGCACTCAGGAATCACTCCTGGCTGTGCTCGGGGGACCATATGGGATGCTGGGGATCAAACCCGGGCGGCCCAGGCCAGCCGCGTGCAAGGCAAACGCCCTACCCGCTGGGCTATCACTCCAGCCCCTGAACTTTTTAATTGTATATCTTTGTAATTTTAAAAATAAGAAATTAAAAAAAGAACTGCTTACTGAGGTAGGTAAAGGAACAAACATGATAATCTCTCAGTGTCTTCATTGCAAACCATAATACCCAAAGGGAGAGAGAGAAAGAAAGGAAGAAAGAAAGAAAGAGTCCATCATAGAAACATGGTGGGGGAAAGCAGAGGGAAAAGGTGGACATTGCTGATGGGAAATGCATGCTGGTGGAGAGATGGGTCTTGGAACATTGCATGACCCAAACTAGGCTTGAACAGCCTTGTAACTGTATCCCATAGTGATTCAGTTTGAAAAAGTTCTGTGCCCTCTTGACTCAACAAGTATGGCAGACAAGCAAGAGAAAAATGGAACATTTCATCCAATTGCCTTTTAAAGGCAAATTAGCATTTCAGAAATCCCAGAAGTCCGCAACAAAATTGTTTATATCTGGGTATATATATCCATTCTTTATATAAACTGAAATTTGTTTTGTAAGTGATTTAAACAAGAAACTGTTCTAAAGCAGCTTATTAAACAGAGCCAACTGCCTCTGAGCATAGAGCCAAATGATTTCAACAACATCATTAATAATAACCAGTTACCTGTTCTAGTAATTGCCTGTTTAAGGATAAGGATGAATATTATGTCATTTCATTCTGACACCAATTCGGCAAGCTAAAAATTGTTATTCCTACTTTACAATAATAAACTAATTAGATTTCAAAGAAGCTAAAGCATTTGCCTATGAATTTGTTCTATCATTTGCTTAGCATTTGGGATTTCAACCAATATTAGACCTTAGAAAGGACCCTACAAATCTATTCATCTTGAAGCACCATCTTGTGCATAGAATCAATGAGAAAATATGAATGTCTTGAAAATAATAATGGGAACAACTTATAGTAGAAGTGGATAGAGGAAGTGAGGAGTCTGAAACTTCTTTTGTCATGAGGCTACTAAGCTCGGGTTAGGCATGGAGGGAGAAGTGTGTTCAGGAAGTTAGTGTTCATTTTCCCGACACATACGGGCATCTATTCTACCCACTTAGCACTCCTACCTGCCCTGAAAATGAATCTTAATAGCTTTCATTTCCTGCCATTCCTGTTCTTAATCTACAATCATAATAACAGACAGATCTTTACAAAGCTTTCTTTGGAATGGATTGAATGCAGGGAATTGGATGAGGCAGGAAGGAACAAATAGCTGAAAGAAATTTGGTAAGTGGGAGGATTTCAGGGTTGGGAGGGTCACTGGAGAAGAAAAAAAGAAGTCAGAAATATATTTGTGCTTTCTTGGAAAAAATGACTAAGGGAAATAAATGTGATCATTTGAGGCAGACAGTCAATCTGACCTTTAAAAAGTGGGAGCTGATGAGTCTACTTTCATCCCACTTCAAGTCATTTTAAAGCAATCCATAAGGATTCAGTCTACCAGACAGTAGTGGGATCCTGTAATAGAGCTGTTATTTACTCACCCCCACAAAAAAATAACCTAAAGCTTAAGAGATGTTAAAACACATACGTTTTTAGTATCAGGGTTGTGGACTTAAAAAATAGATGATTATTTTTGTTTGACTCATCACGGATACAGGATAGGAAACATGAGGGGAAATGATCTGAATACAGAACTTTAGAAGAACCAACTAATTGCCTTCTTCGTCACCTCTAAAATTTTATTTCCTGCTGACACCTAGGACTTCTTGGGTTAATGGACAGCAACTGAGACATACTGCAGTTCTGAAGACACAGAGGGAAGAGGGAAGGCAATTCTCACAGCTTCATGAAATGATTTTTCACACGGGCTAAGAAAAGTTGATTGGTTTTAAGTTGGGGAAAACACAAATATGAAATACGACCTTATTAATCTTTACAAGATTTTAAGTCTGACGTAAAACTTCGGGTGGTCTTTGTTCTGTGCAAAGGCTCAAGGGACTCACAACATTCATGAACGCAGAAAAGTATATTTGCCTCTAACAAAACTTATACTAGTTTTCGAGGGTCTGTATAATGAAGTATAAAACCCAGGGGCAGAGGGAGAAGTTTTGGTGATAGGGGGCTTCAAAGAAACATGTGATCTCTCCAGTCTGAAGTCAAGGACCACGTTCTCTATGATGCCTATCAGGGCTTCTCTCTAACTTACAGAAGAAACAATCCGCCATAGCTTTACTTGTCTCCTACTTTTATCCTTTATGTCTCTGACTTTAATGTCACATGGTCTTTCCTGCATCTCTTTCTTCATAGAACTTTTTTTCTTTTATTGTAAGGAACAAACATATACAACTTTAGACCTACTCTACCCATCTCATTTATCTTATTATGGCAAAGTTCTTCTTTTCAAATAAGATTATATATATATACATGTATATATATGTATATATACATGTATATATATTGATACTGGTATCTAAAACACCAAGTTATTTTGGGGAAGAGATCCCAGCTACTCATGTTTATATCTTCCACACATGTGTTTGCTCCCAAAAGAGAAAACGCACATGCTGCTTGCTAACACCTGACCAACTCTACATAGGAAGTTGGGAAGTTAGCATGCAAGCCAGAAGTAGAACTAGAAGTGTTTAGGGCAGAAAGATTGAGCACATTCCAGTTAGAAGGACAGTAGAAGGAAGATTTGTGAAAGAAATCTAGAGAGAGACAAAGAATAACCAGTTTTGTATTGCTAAAGTGCAAAAAGAAAAGCTAACTAATAACAATGTCAAATTCCCTGTAAGGTTTATTGAGATAAGGTCTGAATAACAACAGAATGAACAAATATTGGCAGTCATTGTCAGTACAAATATGCTTAGTATTGCTGTGAATTTTATAATATATTCTAGCAAGCTTGCAGTTTTTCCATTAGAAAAGGGTCATGTATAGAAACTTGAAACCCATTACAAAAAGTGTTAACTACATTATTTAGATCAATCTGTCTAGAAAACATAAATTACCTAAATAAAAGCATTGAACTGAAAAATCTTTGAAAATGTAACTATTTTTTCAGAAATCTAGATAGCAATTATGAACAACATAATACATATTGTTTGGGAGTGTGACTAACTCAGCTAATATATGTGTGTAGTCTATATTAAAATATATATACATATATATTTGTGTGTTTATAAGCATACATAAATATATAAATGTTTAGGAAAGGTATTATTTTAAAATGCAAAACATATTAAAAGGGTAATATTTATAAACCATATTTTTACATACTAAATGTTAATAGCCAAAGGTGATAATTAGATGGATAGGTAGGTAGGTAGGTAGATTAGATATGTAGATAGGTAGGTAGATTAGATATGTAGATAGGTAGGTAGACAGATAGACAGATGGACAGATGGACAGACAGACAGACAGACAGACAGACAGACAGACAGACAGACAGACAGACAGACAGACAGACAGACAGACAGACAGACAGACAGACAGATAGACAGATAGACAGATAGACAGATAGACAGATAGACAGATAGATAGATAGATAGATAGATAGATAGATAGATAGATAGATAGATAGATAGATAGATAGATAGATAGATAGATAGATAGATAGATAATTTGTTTGGGAGATACATCTGGCAGGTCATAGCTTACTCCTCACTGCAGAGGATTCACACTGGTTGGACTTGAGGGACCATATGTGGTGCTGAGTTAGCCACACACAATGTACACACACTAAGGCTCTACTATCTAGTTCCAAAGTCTACATTTTAAACACATGTCTTGATACATAAGACATAAAAACAAAACACTCAAGTAAAAATAGACCCTAAAATACCAGTTTTCCATGAAAAGATGCCTAAAACTGTCCATTAAACCTGTAGTCTTTTCAAAAACAATAAAGCTAAATTTCCCAGGAGAAATTAAATTGTGTGTAATTAGGTGTGTGACCTAAATGTATACTATCCAAGTGCCGCAGGACACTCTTTTTAGGAAAAGAATGAAATACAGAAAATATCCATGGGCTAGATAGACAGTACAGAGGTAGTGTGCTTTCATTGCCTGATATAACTCTGATTTGATCCCTAGTTCCTATTATCTCTGAGCCCCATCAGGAGTGATCCCTGAGAAGTGAGAGGAATAAACCCTGAGAACCATTTAAAAAAGAAAAAAGAATATCCTAGATCAATGGGAACTAGCATTTTTCAAGGAAGTAAGCTCAAAGCTAAATTATCGAACTATTTTTAACCAACCCATATTATATTCAACTCCCAACAATAAATAAGAGTGAAGATGAGCTAACACTAAGAAATTACAAACCACCAAAGAAAATGAGGCATTATTTAAAAAAGACAGCAAGCATAATAAAATAAATAACTTGATAATTGAAACTATAAAGACAGCATAAATATTCTAAACATAGTGTGCTTGGTAATTAAAATAGCAAGATACAGGTGGCCAGAGAAATAATACTGAGTTTAAAGCACCTGTTTTGGAAGCCTGCTTCACAGGCTTGGGGGAAAATGGATTTGGGATAGAGAAGGGACCACTATGACAAGGATAGTAGTGTAAATGATCACTCTGGATGAGTACTGCACGCTGAAAACAAGTAAAGGATCAAACATGATAACCTCTCAGTATTGGCATTGTAAACCATAATGCACAGAGGAAGGCAAAGGGAGAAAAAATGAAAGTGCCTGCCATAAAGATGAGCTGGGGGCGAGGCAGGGAGAGTGTAGCAGGTAGGAGGGAAAAGGGGGCACTGGCAGTGGGAAATGTACACTGGTGGAGGGATGGGTGTTGGGACATTGTATGGTTGAAACACAATCATGAACAGCCTTCTAACTGTATTTCAAGGTGATTCAATAAAACAAATAAATAAAAAGCCTCTCTCTTGTGTGCAGCAAACACTGGTTTGATACCTGAATTATTATCATCCTCCAAAGAATGCTGAGAGTGACCCCATGCACTAGTTGCACCCCATTTATAAGTGCACCCCATGCACCCTCTCCCAAACAAGACGTTAATTTAAAAAGTAATGATTCTATTTTATTTATCAGGAAAAGATATGAAAATATAGTTGGAGGGAAAAACAAGCTGTAAAATAGCTTGAAAAATTACCTAGAGTTACAAAAGCAGAGAATATGAGTAAAAGATTAAAGCATTAAAAAAAGTTTCATTAATATTCAAGAAGATTAATAGAGAAAATGCTGGCAATGAAAGGCAGTAGAAGTGAACTTTCCAGAGCAGAAGAATAGTCTACAACTTACAAAAATTTAGTAAATCCTCAGCAGGATAAAATAATTAATTTGCATCAAGACACACAGGACGAAATGTCAAGACAAAAAATCAGAGACAATGGACCAGTGATATGGTACAGTGGGTAGAGAATTTCCCTTGCATTTGATTGACAGGGTTGAATATCTGACACCCAAGTGGTCTGTTAAGCCCACCAAAAGAAATCCCCTGAATGCTGAGCCAGGAGTAAGCCCTGAGCACTACCAAATGTGTCCAAAAAATAAACTAAACAAAAATTTAAGATGATGTAGCTATTTATTTATAGTTAAAAATAAATCAAATTAAAAATTTCAAATAAATTTAAAATTTATGGGTCATCTTAAAGGTCACCTTAAAGGAATAATAATTGGGTCATCTTAAAAGAATAACAATGGTAAGAGTTCATATCCACAAAAACAACTGAATTCCCAGATGACTGAATAAAGAGGTTGTGGTGTATATTATCAAAGGAGCATGTCTTCTGCTTTAAAAGATGAAATTACACCTTTGTGGATAAAATGATTGGATTCAGGGATGATTCTGAAAAGTAAAACTAGCAATAAGAGAAAATCAATGAGAATGAGAGACAAAGAATGAGACAATGGGCAGACTGTTTTCATTCATAAAGAGAATATGAAAAACTAAAGCATACAAAGTATCAAAAGAAACAAAACTAAATCATAGACTTGGTGAAAACTTGGTAGCTACTAGAGAAAAAGGTGAGAGCACAAAGGAAAAGGGAGCAGAAAGGTCATTGGTAAGATGACCTTGGAACTTTTGTGCTGGCTATGGAGAATCTTAGACATACAAGGATTAAATCTAATCCCTAAAATTCTATAATAGTACCAACAAATAATAATAATATAGAAATTAATAATAAAACATAAAAATTTCTAGGGAAACAAAAACAAATCACTTGTATCACTTGTCTTGTATCACTTGTCTTCCCGTTGTTCATCGATTTGCTCAAGTGGGCACCAGTAACGTCTCCATTCATTGGGAATGAGGTCCATTATTGTTACTGTTTTTGGCATATTGAATACACCATGGGTAGCCAGGCTCTGCCGTGGCTCTGGGTTCATCCCCAGGGGTACAGTCTTTTCTATGTCAGACTATCAACCATCCAGGGCCCACGGGCAGAGCCCTGGGTGTAGAAAAAACATAAACAAAAAAGGAAAGTAAATAAATACAACAATACCCTTTTATATAATGCCTTTATGGAATATATAATGCCTTTTATATAAAGCACTTTTATATAATCCCTGAATAAACACTTTCAGCGTTAAAGATATACAAAGAAAAGAGGTCACAAATTCACAGAAATCAGCTGTAAGTATAACTAAACTAAAGCTCGTAACTATAAAAGCAAGTGCTCTTTGCATGTTACCAAAATGTCTTTCAAGAATCTTAAAGAAGTCAGACACTATTCATTAAAGACCATGAACCAGGACTTTTGAGTAAATATCCAGGAAGACTAACCAAAGGCACAAGTGTTACAGGTCCATCCTGCATGGAGCCCACTCACGGAGCTCCAAGAGGGGGGAAACTGGCTCCATCCATGGCCAGTTCCATTACAGCTCCAGGGTCAGTAAACAGAGGCACAAGTGATACAGCACCTTCCCGAGGGTTATTTTAACACAACTACTAGTTTAAGGTCAGGAATTTACCAACACCTTTCCCATATATATATGCTGCAATGATCAATATGATTGCAGCCACCTAGGGAGCATGTGGATGAGTAGTGGGCAGGAGGCAGTGGCTTTGGGGGGGCAGTTGGGGCACAGTGGTGGTGGGAGAAATGTTGAACAATGAATGTTTGTGACAACTGAACTGTGAAGAAATTTAGGAAATCATGGTGTTTTAATAAGATTTTTAAAAAAGAATCTTAAAAGACCTTAGAAAATATCATTTATTTTTATTTATTCTGGATTATGAATGATTTTATCATTGTGATAGACAAGAATTATTTCATTCTAGAATGAATGCTATATTGATTTCATTCCATACTATCTAAAAAGTATGTGATAATAAGACCTCAGAGCATCAGAGACCATGCACATCACTGTAAATACAAATTTCCCGCCTTTCTGTTTGTGAGCTGTTTGTCTCTTTCCTGTTGCTCCTCTGTTCTAGGGTCACTTTTCTCTGGCCATTCCTTACCTCACCTCTCAGATTCCACTCTGCCCAGTTATTGCTCATTTATTACACTCATGTAAAATATGCTATATTTTAAATATAATATACTTATATAATATATTGTATATTATATTAATAATCTCAAATCACAAACTTTAGGTCTCTGCTTTCATACCTCCAAACCATGCACAGCATTTTAGAAGCTCAGGCTACACTCACTGATAATTCTTTCAACTTCCTCAGGAGCTGAGTAAGACTAAATTATGTTTTGTGTTTTTGTGCTTAAATCTCTGTAGCATTTTTTGTTTAAAATGGTTTATATAGTATTCCTTCCCATGTGTTCTATTTTACACTTCATAGGCACAAATAAAGACACTGACCTTACAATAAAATTTTCACTCTCAAGATAAAAGAATAGTATTGCAATACTTCACTGAGAGCGCATGTTGCCACATAAAGGAAGGGGAAAAAAACTTTGTTTACCACTCTTCCTCTCCAAAACTCATTATTAGTACAGCCATTTACTTTGCTTCCCTCCTTGCCCCTATTGCAGTATAAAAGTCTCTTTTCTAACAGATATTTGAAGTTAGGCAGATGGGGAGTCAGCAAGATACTCCTCATAACGTCTAGTGTGCATGCTGAGAATGAAATTGGGGGAAGTGTAATTAATAAGGCTATCCATCTGCACAATATAGGTGCCTTAGAAATGAGTGGCCAGAATGTCTCAGAAAAATCCAAAATGAGTGCTCTCTGCTCTTAGAAAATTGTTAGGGTTATAGTTAACCGAATGGATAATAAAAAAAAAAACAGATACTAAGACAGTTTAAATTCAAATCAAACTCCTTCAACTGAATTATTTTGTTTGTTAGTGTTTTTTGTTTGTTTGGGGTCATCCCAGTGACTCTCAACTCAGTAACCATCCCTGCCAAAATTTAGGGAACATATGGGATGCCATGCTTGAACCTGGGTTATCAGCAAGTATGGTAAGAGCCTTAACCACTGTTCTATCTCTCCATACCCTTACATTGAAATATTGTTAAATTAATCTTATTCTCTGAAGTCTCTGTTTTCTCATGGGTAACATGAAGTTAGTGGTACCAGTGCCACAAAATTGTGAAGATTAATGGAGTCATAGATATCTTATACCAAGTATCAATTCCAAATATATAGATGCTAGAAATATAGCTGTAAAAGTAGTATGAATAGTGGTCAATTGTTTGACATTTTCTCTTTAATGTACGAATCATTAGTATAAAACATATAAAGATATTGTGCAAAAACAATTATGATACTGCTCCAATGGGTGAATTACTTATAGGTATATTTCTATACAGTACTTTAGACTTCCGTAGGTCAACAGCTATAAAATCGTCTAGTTAATTATCAATATTCTGATTCTGTGAGCAATAACCAGTCTGATGTTTGTAATTTGTCTTCTCAGAAACTTTCTTCTTTAAAGATAATATATTTACTAGAATACATTTGTGAGAAGGAGGAGGAATAACAGAGGGAAAGGCACTTGCCTTGTATGTTAACAAGCCCTGTTTGATCCCTAGTACCTCCAGAAATGGTTCCTGAGCACAGAGTCAGGAATAAGATCTTAGCACTATCAGGTATGGTTTTTCCTACACACACACACACACACACACACACACACACAATTATGCTCTGATTTATGCAACAATTTACTGTGAGTAGAATTGGTAGCATTTTTACCTAACAATCTGGCTATTTATATTCCCACAGAGCTCCACCTGGCAGAAAAGCCAATCTTTCGCCGTGGTCATCAATAAATTCACGAGATGAGAGGTTACCACAAGAGTATGCCATTCCAACGGCAGAGACTGGAAAGCTACCCATGTCATATTTGATATGTCAAAACCGATAACAATTATAGCCTTCATCCCCATGAAGGAATGGTTTGAGGCTCTTCATATTTTTGGAGCAAGCAGATGCCTTTGGGCTACATTAGCATGTGACAGGAAGTATGGAGATGTTACTGGTGCCCACTGGAGCACATCGATGAACAACGGAAACACAAGTCATACAAGTGATACCAACATTGTGACAGTATATATACATACAATTGTGTACACACACACAAACATACACATATACATTGAGTCACTGGTCAATTTTTTTCTAGAAGCATCTAAAATTGGAGTTGCTGAAATGAAATTATTTTTGATGCTAAATGAGATGACTATAGCAAATGGTTCCTGAATCGCATAGAAGGATGGAGATCTGGTTAACAGGAGTCAACCAACCACATGACTAGGACGTTAAAACATCTATCCTCTCTAATCCTAGAGGGAGAGGAGAGTACTGGTTGAGTTTTATCACCAGTGACTGAGAATTTAGCTAGTCATGGTTAATAAACATTCACAAAACCACAATGGATGGGAGAACTTCCTGACTAGTAAAATGGGAAGAGATTTGGAGGTTGGATGCTCAGAAGAGGCATGGAAATACTATGTCTCCTTCCTATAGACCTGCCCTTCAAGCACATTTACATGACTGTCTCTGAATTGATTTATTTTGTAGCCAACCAATAACCTGGTAAGTATCTGCTTTCCTGAGTTCTTCAGGAAGTTCTAACAAATTAGGGAACCTGAGACATAGGTCCTGGGAACTTCTGATCAATGTAACCAGCTAATCAGAAGCAGAACTGACAACTTGGACTGCCAATTGGGGTCTGAGGTAATGATTAAGGCATAGTTGAGGGCAGTTCTTTTATGGTGATTTAATGCTAACTGATGTAGACAGTACCAGGATTAACTTGAATATCCCTAACTGGCAATAGTACTAGTCAGTTTGGGGATGGAATATAAAGTTTAGAAAAATTCTGCTTCTTAATACTTTACCATTTTCTATGACTTAACATAACGTGTAATAATGCTAAAGTGATACCTGATGGGTATCCTGTCACTCTTGTCAAATCTATCTTCTCACATCTACCTACTTTAATAAAATTTTTCTTACGTGCATGATGCCAGCTATTTCAATCTTTTCCATGATTATTTCCCTTTTTGTGAAGTTGATCTCTCTGTTATTCTCTAGTAGCAATAAAGCAAATGACTATGACTGCTATTGTTTCACTAGTGCTTCTTTATACTCCCAAACACACACACACTCATATACACACACAAACACACACATACACGTGAGTGCTTTTAAGACTCTTCTGTTCCAAAATGAATCGTATTTGATAATTTCTTCTTAAGAAGTTAATGTTTCTATAGTTTTTCTTGTTGCAAATCTTGCTTAAGGAAAATTTTCAGATAAATATTGTAGGGGGAATGCTGCCGGGTCCCCAACAGTGCCGGGAAGTGAGTTCCCTTCTACCTCCGGCCGGCGGGAATGGATGAAGACTCAGGAATCCGATGCAGTTTTAAAAGGGCTTTACTAGCACAGGTTCCAATATACAATCCAAGAGCAGGGAAAACCTCTGGACTCTGGGTTCCCAGCTAGGCCCCAGCCAGGTGTAGGCCAAGATGGCTGCCACCACGTTTTGAGGCCCAACAGAGACTGGAGAGGACGGAGAAGCAAAACATCAAGGGAAGCCAAAATAGAAAAAGGGGGGAAAAAGAGAGAGCTTCTTTCTTCTTGCAGCTTATTTTATAGCTAGAAATCCGTCCAAACTCCCAAGATGTCTAGAGATGAAAACAGGAAAATAGCTCTATAGAATGTAGCAACTTCAGGAGACCATCTGGTTGTTTACAAGGACCCAGAGCTAATTAAAAGTCTCCTAGCAGAGCTGGGAGAAGCTATAAGCTAAATGTAACTCCCCCTGGCAGGAAGGATCAAATGCCCTCAGGTAATTTCTCCCAGCACCTCACCTAATATCTTAAGCCAAGATCTGCCTGGAATTGCCTTTATAGGGTAGAGAAGGGGGTTTCTGAGATGGCATGTCTCTGTACCAAAGACTAATACTAATGCCAGTTAAATATTTCTCCAAGCCTTCACAAGAGTCTCGTCTACTTCACGGTAGTTTTGTATTTTAGTTGTCTTTGAGTTATCAGGGAGCCATGCTTGCTTGCTTGGAGGCAAACAGCATTTCTCTCTGGTCTAATTATTTAGAGATCCAACGTGGCCAGGCAAATATGCTGGTAAGATCTAGCTAGTCCCACAATGATTGTGGTAGCATGAGAGAATATTTATACCAGCTAGTACAGAATACATGGTCAGATAAGACTGCCACATTCAGACTACCCCCTATCTATGAAGTGACCTGCAGGAGGCAATCCAGGGCAGATGCAGAGGCCTAGCCTTTTAGGTGTCCTGCAACAAAATATGACTAATTAAACACATTTAAAAATAAAAGGCACACAAATAAATCTTTAAGAAAAATTTAAAACAGCAAGAGTGTCTAATTGAGCTCCAAATCCAAATGTAGAAATATTCAGGTAACATAAACAAAGAAATATTCCTCAGAAGTAAGCAAACATGAAGGCAAAAAAAATAACTCAACACATGGCTTAATATTGACAACAATGGAAAACCTGGAAATTCAGATTCAATCCTACAAATGTGTGCCTGAAAGCATATGAATGTAAAACTCCAGAGAACAAAACTGGGCAATGATGAGAAAATATAAGTACTAGTTCATTGCAATATTTGACAAATAATATAATTAAATATAATTATATATTGAAAATATATATTTATATTTAAGATGTATATTTATGCTTAATTAAGCCATTTTCAATGTTCAGACTCCACAGTTCATCAGAGCCCTAACCAAGAGAAAAGCCAAATTCATGTCTAGATATGGTGGTCTTGGAGGCTCGCAGTTCATCAATAAATGCTAGATTTAGAGATGACTGCAAGACTATGCTACCCGCGCGGCAGAGCCTGGCAGGCTACCCATGTTGTACTTGATATGCCAAATACCAGTAACAATTATATACCTAATTCCCATGACCTGATGGAATGGTTTGAGGTTCTTTATATTCCTGGATCAAGCTGGTGCCCTTGGGCTCTACTAACATGAGATAGGACATATGGAGATGGTAACTGGTGCCCGCTCGAGCAAATTGATGATGAACGGGAAGACAGTGACAGTGATAGCTATTGTTTCACCAGGGCTTCTTTATACACACACACACACAAACACAAGTATGCAGGTGCATTTAAGTCTCTTCTGTTCCAAAATAAAACTTATTTGATAATTTCTTCTAAAGTAGCTGTCATATAAAAGGTACACAAAGTATATAAAAGCTTAAAAGCTTTCAAAAGTTTAAAATATAAAGCATATCTGAGCCGGAGTGATAGTTCAGCGGGTAGAGCATTTGCTTTGCACACGGCTGGCCCATGCTGGCCCAGGTTTGATCCCCAGCATCCCATATGGTCCCCGAACACTGCCAGGAGTAATTCCTAAGTGCAGAGCCAAGAGAAGGCCCTGAGCATTGGCATCAATAAATAAATAAACAAATAAATAAATGAATGAATGAATAAGTGAATGAATGAATGGATGAATAAATAAATAAATGAATGAATGAATAAATAAATAAAATATAAAGCATCACTGTATCACTGTCTTCCCATTCATCATCGATTTGCTCAAGCATATTAGGTATTATATTATATTATATTATATTATATTATATTATATTATATTATATTATATTATATTATATTATATTATATTATATTATATTATATTATATTATATTATATTATATTATATTATATTATATTATATTATATTATATTATATTATATTATATTATATTATATTATATTATATTATATTAGATAAAGCATATCTAATATAAATGGTATCTAAATTCAAATAGATAAATATTCAGGTGCCATAAACAAAGAAATATTCCTCAGAAGCAAGTAAACATGAAGGAAGAGTATAATGGAAAATGACTCAACACATGACTTGAAAATTGACAAAAATAGAAACCTGTAAATTCAATCTTGTATCCAACAATTGGGTGACTGAAATCAATATGAACATCAAACTCCAGAAGAAAAACTGGCAATGATTAGAAAATATAATTACTAGTCCATTGTTATATCTGACAAATAAAATAATTAATCCTAAAATATTTTGAAAGATAGATACCAGAAAGTTATTGTTAGAGACTATGTTAGCACTTGTGAAATGAAACCAAATAATTGTGATACGAAAGCAGACACTTATAAAATATAAAAACTTTAGAAATAAAATGTCATTTAAACTTAAAAATCTCAATAGATATATTAATGAAGACAGGATTGTACTAAATTGGGAAAAATCATGCGTTTGATACAGGTTAAGGCTTGAATTAATTTAAATATGAAATTAAAATTATCTTTCACAACATTGAGAATACAAAGAAATAAAGAATTGTGGTCATATAAAAGCCATAAATAATTTGGACATAATAGCATTAGTTTTCTAGTTAAGAACCTTTGCTGTAAAGAGAAGTGAAGGTAGATTACTCTAAAATAGACGGTCACTGTATCACTGTTTTCCCGTTTATCATCGATTTGCTCGAGCGGGCACCAGTAACATCTCCATATGTCCTGTCTCATGCTAGTAGAGCCCAAGGGCACCTGCTTGCTCCAGGAACATAAAGAGCCTCAAACCATTCCATCAGGTCATGGGAATGAGGTCTATAATTGTTACTGGTATTTGGCATATCAAATAAGACACGGGTAGCTTGCCAGGCCTGCCGTGTGGGTAGCATACTCTTGTAGTCATCTCAAAATCCAGCATTTATTGATGAACTGCGGGGCCGCATGCCGCGCAAGCCGGGCTGTGATAGGCTGGTCTGCTGGGTGGAGTTCTGATGAGGGGGAAGTCCGGATGTGGAAAATGGAGGCCCTCATGGAGTGGGGGTTGTCTGGCTTGTTGTGAGGCTCTGCTGGGGTGGCGGGCCAGGGCTAGAACCTGCCATCCCTCCTGGACGCCTTGTGAGCGGCTGGGCACAGGGAAATCCAATAGCAGTTCTGCCCCATGTCTGTCTCTCAGGCAGACATCTGAGATCTAAGATATCATCTTAGACGATGACCAAGAATATTACAGAACTGAAAAAGTCTAAATCCTCAGACTTAGTCTCCTGAATGTCAAGATTGGATGAAGTTTTTTAAAAAGGTATATCAGAATAAATTGTGCTAAAAATAGAGATCGCAAAAGAGGAAGAGAAATTCCAGGTTACCAAAAAGAAAGTTAATAGCAATAACACTAAAGTAATGACAGTGGTAGCTACTGTTAGCAATAACTGCTATTATTTAGCGATTATTAGCAATAATATTATGATAATTGTTAGCAATAATAGCAACAATTTCTACTGATAGCAATAACAAACACTGTGAACAACTTTCGGTTGTTGCTGTTAACTTTGATGCCAACAAGGTACTGATAAAAAATTATCATTAGTCTAGAATATTATACCAAAATTTCAAATCAAAAATTTCCAAAACATGAAACTGAATAGGAAGGGCTACAGTCATAGTACAGTGGGTAGAATGCTTTCATTGTTTTTGATGTTTTATATATGTCATTTGTGGTGATATCTAGAGGTCTCTGTGACAAGAAACATTTTAAAGCTTTTATATTTTTTAGATAATTCTTTCCCTCCGTAATATTTATTGATGCGTTTTATTCACAATATTGTCAACAATAGTTTCATGCATACTTAGCTGGCTTCTTCCACCAATGTCCTAGGGATCCCTTTTATCCACCCCAATTCTTGGCAAATTCAGGTCAGTAGATCAAGTGTCCAGTTAGTGTGTTTGTTTGCTTGGGGCGACACCCCACAGTGCTCAGGTCTTACTCCTGGCTCTGAGCTCAGACTAGTCCTGGTGGGTCTCTTAACCCCTTGTTAAGAAAAAAGAAAACTTTATATAGTTTCTGAAGGAAGAGTAAGCCTACCACAATGGGTATTAGAGAACTTCTGGAGGTGGGAAAATAATTGGGACTACAGAATCATGGAGGTGAAACCTCTTTCTAAAAGCATAATTTAGCTAAATCAAATTATGGAAGATATAAACCAAAATGTGTGTGTCCTCTTGAATAGTATTAAATCTGACTAATCTCATCTTTAATATCCTAGTCAAGAATAGTGTCCAGTGTTTTGTCCCATACTCTCCAGTGGCATCAATTACTTTCTGTCTGACACTGATTCCCCTATAGATCACCTATAATAAATAGAAAAAAATTAAAGCACTTGTTTGGTCTCCACTATCTTCTACTCCCAGGGTCCCTCTTATTTTTCAGTGATCATGCATTGGGTTGTTGCTTTATTGGCAAATTGGCAGCATTTGACTTAATTTCTTCTAGGCAGACACTGTGTCTTTGGGAGAGTCTGGATCCATGAGCCACAGAAGAGCTTTGGGAAGCAGATCCTACCTCCTCTCAATGCCCACCAGGCTGCTACTGCTCAGTATGATACTCATCCACCAACTCATCCTTCTAGGTTAATAATTGGTCAGATGACCACAACTAATATTTGATAATGCTGTACACAAAGCTCCTTTCTTTCTGACTTCCAACTCAATGCTTATTAAAATAAATATTAAATGATAGTTTCATAGGATATTTGCTAGGCAAATGGTCAGATGAAATCATTTTCTATTTGACTGTACCCTAACACAACTGAAACAAATAGAGAAAGATTCCTCCTTAGACCCCATTGCCTCATCTTAAAACACTCATTGATTTTTTTCATCATTGTCTGTGTTTCCTAGACACTAAATTAATTATATCATGTGGTAAATTGTAAAAACTCCCTAATCAGGGTACCTAGAAATTGATGAAGTCCACAGTCCCAGGAGAGTGGAGGAGAGAAGATTAATTTGAGATGTGCTGCTTTTAGGAAAGTGCACATTTATACCCTGGCAACATTAAGTCCTTATGGTTGTTTCTTTCTGGACATTGAGTAACAGCTACACATGAGGAATGGGCACAAGGTTACAATGATCCTTGTATGTATATTTAGTGCCGTTTGCTTTACAAAATCTTTGTTAACTTGTATCTCATTTAATGTAGGTGGCAATGGACTAACTTGATAATAATTACATATTTACAGCTTGCTTTAATGCTACTTAGAAACAAATTTAAACAGTGTGACTTATTGGCCTCACACCTGTGCCTTAGGTCTACCTAAACATGTCTCACCAGACACACTTCAAGTGACTGGGAAGGAATTGATTCCATCCACAGAGCATTTATTCTGGTGGTCTTTCAAATGCTTTTCTTCCTATACATAACCAAAAGCTTCTACAACTGGTAGTATGAACTAGTGTTTTTTCTATAAAGGTAACAGGTACTGACTTCTAAGGTAGTTTGTGGTCCTGGGTTTGATAGTCCAGTGGTTGGTCAGTTGCCTTTCACTGGACTGATCTGGATTCTACCCTGGCACCATCCACAGTCCCTGGTATCAGTCAGGAGTAGACCCTGAGTGCAGAGCCAGGAGGAAGTCTAGAGCAATGCCAAGTGGGCCCAAAAACAAACAAAAAAAGGATTAGAAGACAGATATTTTTTTTCTGGGATCTGAGCAATAGTACAGTGGGTAGCACGATTCCCTTGCATGTGACAAACCTACGTTGAATTCCCAGTTTCCTATATGGTTCCCCAAGTACAGGCAGGAATGATTCCTGAGTACAGATTCAGGAGTAAACCCTGAGCATCTCCGAGTGTGGTCCAACACCCAAAATAAAATACTTTGTGGTCCAGAGTTTTCAAGTGATCTGTCAGTCTAGGCCATTAGAAAAAGTCTATCTGCTTAGTCAGGCATTTATCTAGAAGAAGACAAAGATTTCATTTTCCCTCTCATGAATTTTTTTAAGATTTTAACATTGCTAATAGAGGAAACTGTACTGGAGCAATAGGCTTACACTTGAATGTGCTGAAGAATTACCTCTCGATTTATTCATCCTAAGGCTTCCCGTACTCCTATTGACTACCACCAAGTTGCTGATGGCTTTCCCAAATATATACCCAGCTCATATCTAAATCTTTCCCCGGAGCTGATACCATGGTGTGAAAACTCTAGTAAACAAACAAGGCTCAGGGGTTGACAGGCTGTGCCAGTGACAGATTTCTAATTTTTACTTGGGTGCCTTCGCTTGATCCCCTTTCATTATAAAATAGGATTATACAAAATGTCCCCAGGATTACATAATAATTTTCAGGTTTGCCATGGAGTTCACAAAATAAAGAGCAATCAAGAGAGACCCTGGGGTTGGAGGGATAGGAATAAATATGAAAGTAGGCAATAGAGTTTTAGACAAGTATCTTCTAAATGCTCATTCTGTCATTTTGTTTCAGTTCCCCATTTTTCATCATTTTAGGAGTTGCAGTTGTTCATAGTGCCCTGTAGTCAGAAGAAAACCCAATTGATAATTGCGGAAAAATTCAGATACTTCAAGGAAAATATTGCAAAAATAACTTATATTTCCAGGTTTTTACATTAAAATATACTTCATGCTATCAAACATTTATATTTCCCACTAGATATCAAAGGTTACATGTCCTTTTTATTTCTCTTTTAAGATTCATAATGATTGGATATGTTTCCTGTCGAGCTACCAGTTCTATTCTCAGGAACAATGTGCTTATCTGTTCAAAAAATGCTTTACCCCTACACTAAACCCAAGTGCCAGGACTTATCTGCTCCCCAATATACACCAGCATCTACCACAGTAACTGACACATGACAGTTTCTCACTGCACATGAAATTCGCCATTACCCAATATTGAGTGTTCAGTTAAGTCAATTCTCTGTCAAAAACATTCTAAATTTGTACATAAATATTCACAAAATGCCACAACTCAGACTCTTCAAATTTCCAGTGCTGATTTCTGACTGAAGAACAGATTATGTGCAAATGTAGCATATAACAAAACCAAACATCATAACTGGAAGAAAGCCTGACTATATAGTGTGTCACGTGAAGTAGCCCTAATGGTATAAGGAGGATGGCTCCATCTTCACTGAAAAGCTGTGTTTGCATTTGGTAACTAGTAGGGTCTCAGAAGCCTTTTTCCTCAAGCAGTATTAATATAGGTTTGAAACCACACAATGTAAATTATTACTAAATATAAGCCAATAGTGAGCAAAAGAGTTCTCACATAGCCATGCTGTATAGCAACTAAGGCAGATGAATATTGCCTTATATTATAGCTCATCCCAATCCCTACGTAGTGAAACGAAAGTCATACAGGATATGAGTGAGGAATAAAAAAAGGGAAAGAGCTATTGTTCACATCTCTCAAATATTGTACCACAAATCCTTGCATTAACTAGAACTAAAAAAGATCATAAAAGGTTCTACTTTTTATTACTACTTATGGGTTGTAGACCTTAATTTAGGTCTCAGCTACACCAAACTACAGAGGACTCTGGGACTATCTTCCAAAGCCTAGTTTCCATGAGGGATCTGAATGTTTCTTGGGAACAAACCAGGCTGATAGAGTGAAGATGGAGGCAATTTCAAGGATAATATCTAGCTGATATTTAGATATGTCCTTTGTTCCAGAGCTCATGAACTTGGCTTAAGTCCAAGATAATTGGCTACATTTAAACAGAATTGCCTGTGAGCTAGCAGGAACACAAATGGCTCAGGAAGTTGTCTTTCAGGTAGAAAATAACGCAACAGCATCCGACTCTCACTTCGGAAAGACAGGCAGAGTCTCTAACAGCAGCTGTATATCCGACATACACAAATATTGGAGATGCCATTTAAAAAAAGACAAGAAGCCCTTTAGCAGAAGTCTCCCCAGATCCATTTCTCATGTTATGGCACCAAAATTTGGGTAAGAAACCTCTTTAAGTATACTGAGATATGCTGAAGCCCTATTGACTCACCACTGGCCGTGTTTTACTGATTCCAGCTAAAGCTCCCAGAAGATCAACATTAAGCAACTAAAATTCATGGAAACACTGCTCTCCCTGTGCCCAGCTGCTCATGAGGCGCCCATGAGGCATGGCGGGTTCTAACCCTGGCCTGCCTCCCCGCAGAGCCTCAGAACAAGCCAGACCACCGTCCCCTACTCCATGCTGCCCACCATTTTCCACATCCGGACTTCCCTCTCGTCACAACTCCACCCAGCAGACCAGACTATCCCAGCCCGGCTCATGCGCGCTAGCGGCGGCTCGGTTCATCAAGAAATGCTTTATTTAGAGCTGACTACAACAGTATGCCACCCACACGGCAAGCCTGGCAAGCTGCTTGTGTAGTATTTGATATGCCAATTACCAGTAACATTTATATTAGGTCATTCCCGTGACCTAATATAATTGTTTGAGGCTCTTTATGTTCCTGGAGCAAGCAGATGCCTTTGGGTTCTACTAGCATGAGACAGGGCATATGGAGATATTACTGGTGCCCGCTCTAGCAAATAGGTGATTAACGGGAAGATAGTGATAGACTGGTTCCTTGAGCTGAAAGTTTGGTGACACCCTTGGGATTGGGAGGAGTACCAACCCTGCTGACCTACCCATCTTGCTGACGTCCCCGCAGTCTCACCCATACCGTACCAAAACAGCTAGTCAAAGAGATCAAATCCACCACTTACCAAATATTCTCTACAGAGACACCAAACTGTGAATAATATCAGGTACCCAGGGCCCAAGCTGAGAATCTGATTTTTTATATTGCCAGGGTGGGGGCCTCCCGGGACCTCCTGCACCTCCTGAAATCCTGGCACACCTCCCATAGTTGCTGCCATATTGACTCATTAACCCAGACCGTAGATCCTGAAACTTCTGGACCGCAACACCTAATTCTTCAATATGAAATTCCAGTAGGAGCACACCAAATTAATGGTGTAACATAGGATCCAATGAAACTCAACAAATGAAAACAATAACACAGAAGGTTCACCTAGCAACAAACAGCTTAATACATTCTTAGACAAAGACCTAATAACCCCGCTTATCAGATATAACAATTTTCACATAAATTGATTTTTATACTTATTGACTTTAATATTGGAGCTTTATTATCTCATCCATTTTTAATTCTAGAACTATATCAACAACAGGGCCTTTTTCTACATTAAAATAGCATTTATTTGCATGGCATAAATATATATGTACATATTATGATACCAATATTCAAGGTCAAGTGAAACATATATCAAGAGGTCTTGTGTCAAAAGTGGAAATTATCACAAACGTGTGGGAGTCAGAGGTTAGGTAAGACAGAAAATGGAACAGTGTGCTAATAATTGTCGAGGGTACTAATGCCAACCTAGAACTGAGCATTAAATAGAGGCAAAAGGATACACATGACAACCTCTTATGTATGTTCTGTAATCCATAGTCTGGAAGGGAAGGAAAATAGAAAGAGAGAGAAAGGGAAAGAAATAAAGAACCTGCCATGGAGGGGGCTGGGGAAGGGGGGGAGGGAACCAGGGACGTTGGTGGTGGGAGATGGGCACTGGTGGAGGGACGGGTGCTAGAACACTGTATGACCAAAACCCAAATATGAACTTTTCAATTGTATATCTTTTTATTTGTATATCTCACGGTGGTATAATAAAAATACTTAAAAACAAAACAAAAAATTAAAATAGAAAAGGAACTTAGGACTCCTGAATAGTGAGAGAGGGCTGGAGAGAAAGCACAGCAGGTAAGTCCTTACCTTAGGAGGTAAGGACTTTGCTTGACTATGGTCAATCTGGGTTCAATGCCTGGTACCACATCTGGTCCTCTGAGCATGGGGGGGAGTGAAGCCCCTAATGGAAAATAAATAAAAAATATTAAGGAGAAATGAAGATGAAGGAAAAGGATTTTTGTAGGTATTACTCTCCTAACTCTTAAACAGCAAGTGTTAGTGAAAAACAAAATATATGTATTTTAAAACTTAACAAGTTCAAAATTCTGAAGGCGCCACACAAAATACTCATTTATTTATATGCTTTCATTTTTCCCTTCTGATCCAGTGCCAAGAATAAGCCATGCATACATTACATAAGACTATAAACGAATTGCAGGACATCAACTTGTTCACCGTGCGCTGGCTTCAAACAGCACATCTTCAACATACTCAGCAGTTGACTGAAAGAGCAGTTTCTGGCCAAATTTTTATTTAAATAAAGAGTGATAGTATCACCCCTGGGATCAACACAGAAAAAATGAATTCCAAAACCTCAGTTTTTAATGTACTAAGGAAAAAAACTCGGGGCAGACAATAGCACATCGGATAGAGCATTTGCCTTGCACGCGGCTGGCCCAGGTTCGATCCCTGGCATCCCATATGGTCCCCCGAGCACCACCAGGAGTAATTACTGAGTGCATAGCCAAGAGTAACCCCTGAGCATCATTAGGTGTGACCCAAAAAGCAATAAATAAATAAATAAATAAAGTGTAGATGCTATTTTAAAAAAGTTCATAGTTTTTATATCATCACAGAACTTTTATCAAATTTAAAAATAATTATTATTTAAGATTTGAAAGTTAAAAGTTTTTTTTTGTTAAAATTAACTCTAAAATGTTACATACTCAGTTTACATGGGAATAAGTATCTCAAAAACTCATTTAATTCTCTGAGGAGGGAATAGTGGAGTATGAGATGATTCTTTTTTTAATGCTCAACCTCTGAAGTATACAAATTCAACTCATTTTATGAGTTCTACATATCAGTATATTTAGAATATTCCAGATTCAATTAATCTCATGCAAGCAGAGAACAAAAAAGTCCCTAGTGCATATAAAGTCTATCACTTTTTAGTTACTTACCATTTATTTAACTAAGTATCATAATATAAATAATAGCTTTTAAATTAAACGGATTGGGGTTTGGTTTTCTGATATACTAATTACTATATTTAGTCTTTAAACAAGTTTGGTCTTTTAAGCAAGTTTAGTTACCTGTAATGATGACTAATAATGTCCAAATGGTTAAAAAAGATAAAATGATATGGATATTATACAGAGCTTATAAGAGTGCCTACAAAATATATGCATAATTGGGAGACATAACTATTACTTCTACTACTGCTATGATATCTATTTTTTCTAGTGCTATTACATACATATTTCTATTCCATCTACTGATATTGCTAACACTAGTACCATTGCTACTGTTCTACTAATATAATTCTAAGTCCATAGATGAGAACATTCTGGACAAGAAAGTAATAAGTAGCATTCATTTGTTTTCAACTTCAAAAGAATTCTGGGGTCCAACATCAAAAGTACCTGCCTTGCATGTGTGAGACTGAGACTTCGATCTCTAGCGCCACTGTGTGAGCTGAGGGTGGTTCTGGCAGGCCTGCTTTGTGGGACCCAAGACTCACAATAGAGAACCACAGACAGTGTTGACAAGCACTGCAACTAAAGCTTGAACGCCTGACAAACACCACATCTAAATGTGAGCATTGTTGACAGGAATGTGACCCTGAGTAAGCACTATACCCAGAATGAGCATGAGCACCAAAATAACCTCCAGTGAGCATCACTACACAAGGTCTGAACACCAAAGGTAAGTGTGTGAATGACTCCGGGTCATAGCAATAACATCTACAAGGGATAATTAAAAACAAAATATCAGAATAAAAAGTCATGACTACAATTCTGGATATTGAGCCATCCCTAATGAAAACTTTCTTCATAGAAATCATTGTGGAATGAACAGTAATGAAAATACTTGTGAAAAAGATTTAAAATAGATAGAGAATCCTTTCTCTATTAGCTATGTTATTCTTTCTAGATACTTTGGCTTACATGAGAAGACAAAAATGATGTGATTTAATATTCATAATGTCAAAGAACTTACAACACATTGTTCTAGGTGAAGCAAGAGAAAAGCATCCAACAGTTCAAAATCTGAAGGTTGGAAGCTAGCTCAGGATGATGAGCTGGATTTTGAGAAGTGACAGAGAACAAATTAGTGTTTCTAGGCAAACGTTTTATCAGAATACAAGTTGTGGGAAAAGGAATGAACCTTATGCTGTAATAACAATGAGGTCACTGCTGTGCAAAGCATTTTGCCAATACACTGGGATCTAAAAATGGCATCTAAGCCAGCAATGTAGTGTCTTGAGAAAATTTGTTGAGGAAAATATAGCATACATTAAAATGTCAAATGATCTGTGAATAGTAAAGACTTGGGACAGTTAAAAGAAACTTATTAAGAGGCTCTAATAAAGGCTGTAATAACAAGGTGCAGAGGGGATTACAGAGGAATTACAGGAAGATGCACCAATGAGAAAGAATCTGAAGGAAGATGGGTGGGACATAACTAGAAAATCAAAATAATATGGAAAATTACAGACGTAATGAGTAAAACAAAAATGATAGCAAAGTTCCTTAGTGTCGGTGCTTGAAAAGGAGCATGAGGACTAACAAGAGTGAAGGCAATAGGTCGAGAAAATAGGCCACAAGAAGAAAGTCAGATGAAAATCAAAAAGGTTGAAGAACATTTGAGGCAGTGCTGAGATTTGGAAACTGCAGCACTGATGAGTATGTTGGACATCACAGCAGACGCCTCAAGATCAGGTACAGAGACGTGATCTTGGAGATGCTAATAGCCGGAGACAGAAGCTGCAGGAGACAATAGGGCCTGGGGAAGAAGGCTTTGGGAAATAGAGGAAATGTCTAAAATTGAATGGTTTCTGCAACATCTCAATAAAACAAGCTTTATATATCCTCTAATCACTTGATCACTTGATATCCCGTTATTCATCGATATGCTTGAGCAGGCACCAGCAACATTTCCATTTGAACCTATCACATGCCAGTGTAGCCCAATGGCATCTGGTTGCTTCAGGAATACGAAGAGCCTCAAACAGTTCGTTCAGGGTCTTGATGAAGAAGTCTGACCATCTTGTAGGTGGTCCTCTGGTAGAGGACTAAAATCTTAGGACTTATGTCATGTATTTATTATACTGTGTCACTGTGTGCAAGTATAACGGAAGGAAGAACAAAAAACCAATGAATGTGGTGTGAGGGTCTCATTTGCTGGCCCCATCCCTTTATTTAAGGTCACTGATGACTGACATGACAGTCCAGTTTCACTCAGTCCCGGGATTCTCCTATAAGAAAGCATATACATGAGGTCTAGACAGATCTAGACCTCATGTATATGGTACCACATGGTACCTAGACAGATCTATGATCAGATCCATGATCACTCACTGTCTTCCCGTTCATCATCGAATTGCTCGAGCGGGCCCCAGTAATATCTCCATATGTCCTGTCTCATGCTAGTAGAGCCCAAGGGCATCTGCTTGCTCCAGGAACATAAAGAGCCTCAATCCATTCCGGAATGAGTCTATAATTGTTACTGGTATTTGGCATATATATCAAATACAACACGGGTAGCTTGCCAGACTCTGCCGTGCAGGTAGCATACTCTTGTAGGCATCTCTAAGTCCAGCATTTATTGATGAACTGCGCGGCCGCTGATAGGCTGGTCTGCTGGGTGGAGGTCTGGCAAGAGAGAAGTCCAGATGTGGAAAATGGAGGCCCTCATGGAGTGGGGGGTCGTCTGGCTTGTGAGGCTCTGCTGGGGTGGTGGGCCAGGACTAGATCCCTCCAGGGCACCTCGTGAGCAGCTGGTCATAGGGAGAGTCAGTAGCAGCTCTGCCCCATGTCTGCGAGTCTCTGGACCGGCATACCTGAGCCGAATTTAAGAAAGACTGCTGCAGGGGTGGAACTCGATGAGCCGGGCGCTGATAGGCTGGTCTGCTGGGTGGAGGTCTGACGAGAAAGAAGTCTGGATGTGGAAAATGGAGGCCCTCATGGAGTGGGGGTTCATCTGGCTTGTTGCGAGGCTCTTCTAGGGTGGTGGGCCAGGACTAGAACCCACCATCCCTCCTGGGCGCCTCGTGAGCAGCTGGTCACAGGGAGAGTCAGTAGCAGCTCTGCCCCATGTCTGCGAGTCAGACATGATCAGATTCATGATCACTCAATATAAAAATATTGAAAAAGACGTCCCCCATCATCCAAGTGTTTTCCTATTCTGTACTTTGTTCGAAATGAACAATGTTCACCCAGAGGACGCCAGCAATTTGGACTTTGTGGAAATTTTCTGACTTCACTTTGCTAAATTAGTCCCTTATTTTTCTGTGTTCCTTAACTTTCCTACAAATAACCACTCAGAAGCATCATTAATGGATGCTGTTCTAAGGGAATCTAAAAGCTGTAAAATTGTGAAAATATTTATCAGGCTCCACTTATACTTAAGAAAAATATTTATTAACAATCTCAAAACCATCTTTACTCTTTCTATGAAAGATGAAGAATGTTTATGACTTTCTGCTTGACACCGAAGGAAGAGAATATTCTCAGACATGGGCCAGGGAATTCAGCTCGAATATCCTGTAGAATTACATCTGCTGCCCAGGACTGGTTTTGGTTCCATGTTAATCAGTGCTTACCATTCCCTACTCCTTCGTAGCAACTGCTCTTGTTTTGTATCACTCATTTTTTCTGAAGTTAAATTTGGACCAGAAATACATAATGAAAAGATTCAAACAGCAACAACAAAAACTTAAATAGTCCCATACATTAAAAAACCAAACACAAAAGACTCCTTGCCTGGATCCAACCAGAATTTAGAACTGCATAAAGCATCAAACTGCAAATCAGATAGCAAATTCACATTTCATCTTATTGAATCAATGCTTACAATATTATAGCAACACCTCTATTTTTGAAGACTCCAGGAGTAAAATATAAAAGGCAGTCATTTATCTTATGGTTATATATCTGAAGCAAAAGATTAACTTCTTCACTAAGTGGATTTGCTTCTTCTGATTTTCAGATCTAGTCAGATTCTGAAGAGACTCAGTTTAATGAGTATTTGCCAGGATATGTGAGCATCAAGATCTCATGCTCTAGGAGCCCTAATTATCAGGTCGGTTCCGAATCTTAAGAAATCAGCTGCTAGGACTCGAGACTGAAGAGGCTGAGGAGAACATCAGGTGAAAAATTGAACTTTATTTCTTGTGGCTGGAGGAGGAGGAGTCAGTGAGCTATTTTAAGCGAGAGCATGATGTGGTTGAGTTTGCGTTTTCGACAGATCACTATGGTGATGATGATTGGAAGGAGGCCATTTGGGAAACAGGGAAAATGCGTGAGGCTAAAGCAGTGGCATAGGAAAAATGGGGACTGCTTCAAGCGATGTGTGATGAGTAAAATCTGATGGGAAGGGTCAAAGAGGAGGGCAAGACAGCAGCCTCTGTCCTGGGGTCATTCTTTCATGCAGTCCACAATATCCCCAACACAACATGCCTGCCAGAAGAGGCAGCTGCGCTGAGCCAAGCTTCCTCTGTTCCTCCCCTTATTTTTCAGGCCTCAAGGTGGCTAGTGTTCAGTGAGAAATGGCATGCTCCCATCTAACACTCACGATTGCCGTTATTGCATTCATTCTCATGTATTCTTTACTAAATCGGATACAATGGAAATGACACAGTCATTTGAAAGTCAGATAAAAAGTCAAATCAATTTGGGGTTGTTAACACTGACTTTTTTGATAATGAGACGTGTGACCTTGGAAAAATCCCTTGCTTCTCTAAATCTCATTTTGTTTATAAAATGGGCTTTGCAACAGCTATAAGTAAAATCCCTTCCAGATATACCTGCTATTAACTAACCCAAATCATTCTGTTCTAGTCTATCAGCCAGCTATTGGTATATAAAAAACGCTGATTAATCCCTAAAGTGGTTCAGATAGGTTATATACTAAAAGACTTCTTGAAAAGGAAACTCTAAAGCCCAATAGGCAGACAAGAATTAGACTTCTCTAAATTAAAGACATAACAAAGTCAAACATTCTGGTGGGGTCTGATGGCTGGAAAAGGGCTGATTTTCAATTAGATACCACAGTTTGTTAAGAAACCCACCCATGAGTTTAACTGCCTGGGATTGAAAACTGAGATGAGGCACAGACCACTCAGAGGCAGTAAATGGCTTTTCCCTGGCCACTAAATGAACTCTGAATTCCCACAGACTGTCTTGGAAATGAATTCTTTGAGAAAACTACTTTTACTTGTTCATGGAATTGTTTGAGTTAGTTTATTTTAGTGTTGTTTAGTTTAGCATTCTTCACTTCTGAAAGCAACCGCTTCCATTCTTTTGGGAATGCCAGGCTAGAGCCAAGATCTGAAAGCCACCATCTTTTCATCTATCCTAAATTGTATCACAATTTAGCCATGATTGGCATCTCATCTAATGTAATGAGAGTTCTTTAGAATATTTCACTGTGAAGCTGACAATGTGATGATTTTTCTTTATAAACAGAGATTGGGGGCCATATGGGATGCCGGGGATCGAACCTGGGCCGGCATAGGCCGGCGTGCAAGGCAAACGCCCTACCAGCTAGGCCATCGCTCCGGCCCCTGCAGCAGCTTTTTCCTCAATCCGGCCCAGGTATGCTGGTCCAGAGTCTCTCAGACATGAGGCAGAGCTGTTCCTTGCTCTCCCTGTGCACAGCCGTTCGTGGAGGGCAGTCGGGAGGCATGGCGGGTTCTAGCCCTGGCCCACCACCTTGGCAGAGCCTCACAACAAGCCAGACCACCACCCTCACTCCACGGGTGCCGCCATTTTCCACATTTGGACTTCCCTCTCATCAGAACTCCACCCAGCAGACCAGCGCATCACAGCCTGGATCACCGATACCCACCCTGCAGCAGCTTTTTTCCTCAATCCGGCCCAGGTATGCTGGTCCAGAGTCTCTCAGACATGGGGCAGAGCTGTTCCTTGCTCTCCCTGTGCACAGCCGTTCATGAGGCAGTCGGGAGGCATGGCGGGTTCTAGCCCTGGCCCACCACCTTGGCAGAACCTCACAACAAACCAGACCACCACCCTCACTCCACGGGTGCCGCCATTTTCCACATTTGGACTTCCCTCTCGTCAGAACTCCACCCAGCAGACCAGCCCATCACAGCCCGGATCATCGACACCCACCCTGCAGCAGCTTTTTCCTCAATCCGGCCCAGGTATGCTGGTCCAGAGTCTCTCAGACATGGGGCAGAGCTGTTCCTTGCTCTCCCTGTGCACAGCCGTTCATGAGGCAGTCGGGAGGCATGGCGGGTTCTAGCCCTGGCCCACCACCTCGGCAGAGCCTCACAACAAGCCAGACCACCACCCCTCATGCCACGGGCGCTGCCATTTTCCACATTTGGACTTCCCTCTCATCAGTACTCCACCCAGCAGACCAGCCCATCACAGCCCGGATCGCGGCTGCAAGCGGCAGCACGGTTCATCAATAAATGCTTTATTTGGAGGTGTTTAAAAAGAGTCTGCCTCCCGCTCGACAAGCCTGGCAAGCTTCTCGTGTTGTATTTAATATGCCAAATTCCAGTAACAATTACATTAGGTCATTCACATGACCTAATATAATGGTTTGAGGCTCTTTATGTTCCTGTAGCAAGCCGATGCCCCTGGCTCTACTGGCATGAGACAGGACATATGGAGATATTACTGGTGCCCGCTCTAGCAAATAGATGATCAACGGGAAGATCGTGATCGTGAAACAGAGATTAAAAAAAATATGGGTTAAGGAAACACTTTGAATCCTGACAACTCCAGTTCCAACCCCAACACTCCAAGGACTCTGAGCACTGAAGGTTAGAGCCATAAAGAACCCAGAGCCACTGCCAAGGTAGTTCAGGCAATTTCTGATAATGTAAAGATGGTGTAGTACCACATCCTCAGTCCTTATACTGAACCCCTAAACTACTTAGTCAAGAATCACTGATGATAAATCTAGAACTACTAGTCTGAAAACTTTCAATGAATGAAAGTGTTCTACTGAAGAAAAATGAAAAGAATGAAGTAACAGTGCTAGGAAGGATTAAAAAGTAAGTCCCTAAATCTCATCTGCTTTTTGCCCAGAACATTTTTTTTAATATTTTATTATACTACCGTGAGATATACTATTACAAAGACGTGCATATATGGGTTTCGGTCACAGAGTGTTCCAGCACTGATGTTTCCACCAGTGCCCATTTCCCACCATCAATGTCCCGGATTCCCTCCTCCCTCCCCTAGCCTGCCTCTATGGCAGGTTCTTTATTTCTTTCTCTTTCTCTCTATCTCTCAGAAAATTGTTTTTGTAAGTTCTTTAATTCTTTCTTTGATTTTTTTTTCATTTCTTACCATTTTGTTGAAGAACTGGGATTTATGATAACGTTAATTATACTTTTCATGCATGTATCATTCCAATGACTTCTTTCACCAGATTGCCTAACTCTCTCCTCCACTGACCCAAGGGCTTCTCCAACACACCAATTTCCATGTAAGCTCAGTTTTATAGTCAAAATCTCCACTTGCAATGACCGGACATTTCTTATTCCCTTACTATGTTTCTTTATATCTCACATATGAGATAGATCTTTTTTGTAATTAATCATTGTGGAGGTAGTAATATCTATGCACATGGAGATTAATAAAGCTAAACTTAAATTTTAAAAAATGCAAATCAATACTTTTATTATTGTATTTCAAAAACTGTACATATTTCTCTTTTCACAGGTATAAACTTAAAGTAGTTAAAGTAGTTGGCATAGAATAATTATTCTATGCCAAGGAATTTTAAATGTTCAATTTGCTAAGAATGAGAAGACAAGAATTAAGAAACCGTTAAGAGAAATTAATCCATACAGACCTACTAAAATATATGTGTGTTCTATCAAAAAATATGAATATTGGCTTTATGTTAGGAAATATTACATTATGGACAGTACTTAATTATCTGCATTTATAAATAAAATATTGCAATAAAATTTATATAGATGTGAAAATCACCTAAATAGATACAGTACATTCAATATAAATGAAACATTAATTTACTATTTAAAATGTATAAAACCCTTATACATTTTATAAGGGTCAAAGCGTGTATGACTTTGACTGAGAATGTGGAAAGATAGGTCTACAGCTGAATCTCAACGAAACTATGTGCATGAGAAATGAACTAGTTCCAAAGGCCCCATTCACCCTCAATGGAACAAACATCTCTGAATGCAGCAGTTATGTGTACCTAGGTCAAGAAGTCAACATAATGAATGACCTAAAACCTGAGCTGCTAAGGAGAAAGAGAGCGGCATGGAATGCCTTCAAAAACATTGAAGAAATAGCTAAAAGGCAAAGAACCTCCGCCTCCAGGCACATCTCTTCATCTCCACCATTCTCCCTGCAGCCTGGGGCCTATGATAGCAGGATGAGAATGCTATTCAGGTCTCCCAAAAGAGGAATATCACGCCTCACTCAAGTGACAGAAGGAATCCAGAGTTCTGACCTCCGTCACTGTTCCAGAGTCAGGGACACTGTCTCATTTGCCAAGGCATCGAAAATCAGATGGGCTGGACATGTAATGCGATTTGGAGAAGACCACTGGACTAGAGCCGTTACCGACTGGATCCCACAGGATGTCAAAAGATCACGAGGCTGCCCACCTACAAGATGGTCAGACTTCTTCGGCAAGACCCTGAGCGAACAGTTTGAGGCTCTTCGTATTCCTGAAGCAACCAGATGCCATTGGGCTACACTGGAACGTGATAGGGTCAAATGGAAATGTTACTGGCACCCACTCAAGCAAATAGATGAATAACGGGATGTCAAGTGATCAAGTGATCAAGTATAAAACCCTTATCAAGATAGAAATAAACAGACCTCCCACAACCTGGTCTAGGGTACTCACAGTGCCACACTGAATTCCATATTTCTTGGCAAAATGCTGAACAATTTGTGCTAATGTTTAAAGAAGTTCCTTTAAAACTTCTTGCAAAACTGTTTTCAAAGCCATGGACTCCCTAAGCTATAGCTTTCTCACAAAGCTCTGTAGTACTGCTTAAAATATGAATGATAATCTAACTGGATAGAGTAATCTTGAGAGCTACTGGCTCTCACTGTGCCCAACCACTCATGAGGTGCCCGGGAGAGATGGCAGGTTCTAGCCCTGGCCCGACACCCCAGCAGAGCCTCACTACAAGACAGATGACCCCCACTCCATGAGGACCTCCATTTTCCACATCTGGACTTCCCCCTCATCAGAACTCCACCCAGTAGACCAGCCTATCACAGCCCGGCTCATCGAGATCACCCTGCTGCACTCTTTTTTTTAATCTGGCCCAGCAGAGCCTCACAAGCCAGACAACCCCCCACTCCATGAGGACCTCCATTTTCCACTTCCGGACTTCCCCCTCTTCAGAACTCCACCCAGCAGATCAGCCTATCACAGCCCAGCTTGCATGGCCACTTGCGGCTGCGCAGTTCATCAATAAATGCTGGATTTTGAGATGACTACAATAATATGCTACCCACACGGCAGAGCCTGACAAGCTACCCGTGTCGTATTTGATATGCCAGATACCAGTAACAATTATAGACCTCATTCTCATGACCTGATGGAATGGTTTGATGCTCTTTATGTTCCTGGAGCAAGCAGGTGCTCTTGGGCTCTACTTGCATGAGACAGGTCATATGGAGATGTTACTGGTGCCCGCTCGAGCAAATCGAAGATTAAAGGGAAGACAGTGACAGTGATACAGTGATTTTTGCTATATCCCATCATTCTCTTCTGGATCCTAGAGCTAATCCTAAAGGTTTTTCCTTATTATTTAAGTTCTTAAATAGTGATCTATTGATCTTACTGCTTTCAATATTCTGTCTTTGACTTTTTCCATTCCTGACTAATGTGACTAGGAACTTTTCTACTCAGGTCTTTATTCATTGGCACCCTCAGGCCTCTAGTATGTCAGCTCCTGATTACCTCAAATCTGGGAAATTCTTATCTATAATTTCTTTAATGAGTAGCTATTCATGGGCCTTTTCTTTCTGTTCTTTAGGGACTCTAGGAATACATTGTTCCTCTAGAATGAATCTCATAATTCCTTGAAATATCGTTCATTTATTTTCAGACTTCTTTCTCCATCTTCTATTGTTTTCTAAAAGGTTTCTTGCATCCTGACTGGAAGCTCCTCAATCTTTTTTCTCAGCTTCCACTGTCTGCTCAGAAGCTCTATTGAATATTTTATATCACCTACCATACGCTATTTCTGTGACTTCTTACTGCAGTTTTCTCATTTCTGCTCTCATAATTTCTCAAGCTTTGTTGATTACCTGTGCCATCATTTTCTTGAGTACATTAAACATTAAACATTAAACTCTTTGTTTTTTGTTGTCTTTTTTGGCCACACCCAGTGATGCTCCCTGCCCCTCGAGGTGTTGCAGGTGTGGCTGTAGTGCCTCGCTGTGTTGGCAGGCGGCAGACAGGAGATAGGCTTGTCTATACTCAGGGCTCTGCTCCATGGGCCTTGGATTGTTGTTGATCTGACATAGAAAAAGACTGGATCCCCTGGGATGAACCAAGAGCCACGGCAGAGCCTGGCAAGCTACCTGTAGTGTATTCATATGCCAAAAACAGTAATAATAATGGATCTCATTCCCAACAAATGGAGATGTTACTGGTGCCCGCTCAAGCAAATTGATGAACAATGGGAAGACAAGTGATACAAGTGATACATTAAACATTCTCAAGATGGTGTCATGAATATCATTCTAAGACCTAACAGAGCAGGTTGGTACTGGGAGAACCTGATGTGTTATTATTTTCACCCATCAAGCTGAGTGGGCTTTAACATGCCTTCCCCTTTGAGTTTGCTATACCCCTGCAGTCCTGACAGGGTGTAGCTTCAAGCAGAGGGTCTGGAAGGGTGGAGAAACAAGCCAAAAGTCTGAGATGTGGAGGTGGCCATGCTAAGTTCTCTTACCTGCCAGAACCCAGCTGAGAGGAGAATCTGCTAACCCATTCCTCAGGGGTCCCAAGACATTAACTTCACCAGGAAGGTATAGGAAAAAGCAGAGGGTCTGAGATGTGAAGGTGGGCTTGCTACAATGGCAGAACCTTCCTCTGAGTCTTAGTCCTAGATCTTCTGCCAGAGCTAGTTCAAAGATGGATCAATTTTTAACCAAAAAGGGTGTAAATAGTTTAGTAATTTTTACCATAAGGAAGAAAACCCAAAATCAACAGTAAATTCACTTCATTATCACCATTGGAAAAATAATTTAAGTCCCCCTGTATTAGAGACTTGTCAATGTCATCATCTTTGGGTACGTCCAACAACTGTTAGGCTCCTTTGAGGTGTTATCCTTTCTTGGTAAAACACACTGGTCTTACTAACAAACAACATTTTTAAAGTTTTGTGTCTATTGCTGAAGGAAGTCATAAAAATTCAACAAGATGTTTTAAATGCTGTTGATCTTCGGTGTAGCGTTTATGAAAGAGCATCTGTCACTGCAATGATGGATCTCTGCATAGCTGACACCCTTGATGGGACTGCGTGTGTTCACACTTCAATGAAGGCCATCCAGACAAAGCCAAATAAACATAAAGGGCTAAACTAAAAAATATGATCCTTTCCACCTTTCTACTTGACTGGGAGAACAAAAATTTAAATTATTTTCTGCTTTTAAGTGGAGAAGTGGGCTTTAACAGCTGGAATTAAAGGAGGAAGAAAATACAAATTAAAATGACTACAAATCTCTTTTCACTCACTAAACTTGAACAGCTGGGCCTTGAAAGGCTTGGGATATATTCAACAAGCTAGTGTTAAATTCATTATGTTCTCACTTTTGCTGTAGCAAACCATTTTGACAAAGATCACATTCACAAAAAAAAATATTTCATTATCAGATCCACTTTGTAAATTGGGGAAAAGTGAGTTCCAAGAAGATAGAGAAATCAAAGAAAACTCTCATAATTAATGTGGAGAACCAGTTTAATGACAAAGAGTTATGAATAAAAGCATCTTGGACTTTTTGTTCTATGAATTTATTTGGCAGAGAATCAGTGAACTGTAGAGGTCATTCCTAGCAATAAATGGGATTGTCATTTCCAGTTTTCCGTGTCAGATATTCAGAATCCCTTATTTCTCTCCATCACAAGTTGAAACACAAATTTTCAAGTGAAATGAGCTCTCCCTCAATTCTTTCACTCTCATCAAACCTACTTCTTTTCTCTCTCCATTGATCAATCTATACATGGTGTGTGCAAATGTCTCAGCAGCATATACACATGCACATTATTTTTTAAAAAATCAAAATCATATGACACCAATTCAACATGCTCTAATAGCTTCATAGTTTAATTTTAATTAATTTAAATATTATAAAATGGCTTATAGAACCATAACAATTCAAACTTTAGCTCAATTGTCAAATAATTTAACTAATAATTTAGCTAATTTAATTTAGCTAATTTGTCAAATAATTTAGTTAATATTATATTTTAGGCCCTACCCTACTTGTTGATTATGTTTTATCTTATTTTTTAATCTCTTGGTAATTCTTTGAGTTATATACTATTATTTGCACTAATTTTAAGTGTGAAAAAATCTAAGTATACATAGGCCAGGTAATTTGTGCAAAAACAAGTAAATATGAATTATGTATTTTTTTAATCTGGTCACTATAGGTCATTCCAATACATTAGTTCTGAACTGACTTCTTTAAACAGACAGCACTTATCCATGCCACATTCTCATAAAAATACACCTCAGACATAAATCTATATTACAGAAATGCCTGCATTTAAAGACATATTTGTATTACTAGGCCCCTGTCTGGATTATTCCCACTTGTCATTTGTCACTTGTCTTCCCATTGTTGTTGATTTGCTTGAGTGGGCGCCAGTCACATCTCCATTCGTTGGGAATGAGGTCCATTATTGTTACTGTTTTTGGCATATCAAATACACCACGGGTAGCTTGCCAGGCTCTGCCATAGCTCTGGGTTCATCCCAGGGGGCCCAGTCATTTTTGATGTCAGATCATCAACCATCCAGAGCCCACAGGGCAGAGCACTGGCTGTAGACAAGCCTGTCCTGTCTTCTACCTGCCTATGCAGCCGGGCACTGCAGCCACACCTGCAACACCTCGTATTTATATTTTTGACTGACTCCTCAGTAATCAAGAGTCAGGTTATTATAGTTCCTGGTGGTCACTAAGAAAATTCTGTCCACCATTTTGACTCAAGTTTTTGTTATTTAACCTTTTCTGGATATTCTCTTTCTTTCTTTTTTTTTTCTGCCTTTTTGGGTCACATCCGGCAATGCTCAGGGGTCACTCCTGGCTCTGCTCTTAGGAATTACTCCTGTCGGTTCTCTGGGAACCATGCGGGACACCAGGGATCAAACCTAGTCAGTTGTATGCAAGGCAAATGCCCTACTCACTGTACTATTGCTCCATCCTTGGACATATTTAAGAAAAAATTACTGAGAGCCAATTTCAAGGGCTGAATTTTTATTAAGTTTTCTCCCGGTTTATCACCATAGTTAATCCAAGATAAGTATGACAAAATTTTAGCCAATAAGAGCGTAACCTGGTTTTCAGAGAACAGATAATTTCATGCTAATAGACTGTCATTCAACTTTTGGGAAGAAACTCACTTTTTTTTTTTTTTTTTTTTTTTGCTTTTTGGGTCACACCCGCGATGCTCAGGGGGTTACTCCTAGCTCCCTAGCTCTGCGCTCAGGAATTACTCCTGGCGTTGCTCAGGGGACCATATGGGATTCCAGGGATCAAACCCGGGCGGCATGGACCGGCCACATGCAAGGCAAACGCCCTACCTGCTGGGCTATTGCTCCGGCCCCGAAACTCACTTGTTGCCTTGGGATTTCATACAGAATATGTAAAGATGGAATGTTTAAAGATGGAAGCTTCAACCATTTTATATCCAGGATATAGCCAATTCACATGCTGAAATAGGCATGCAGTAAATGAGTTTTTATTTAATCATTAACCATTGATAAGGTGATGTTAGAGTCCTCTAATTTAAGACTCATTTATATAATAGATAGAAAGTTTCCTTATTGTTTAATGTTATTTTCTGTTGCTTGCAGCTCAAAGCATCCTATTTGACAGCTTCACTCTTCAAAATTCTTCCCTAATCATCTTTTGAAATTTTTTTATTCTCCATCTCTATAGCACATGCCCATGTTTAATTTAATTCAGAGTCCTATCACTTGATCACTTGATCACCTGACATCCCGTTATTCATTGACTTGCTTGAGTGGGCACCAGTAACATTTCCATTTGGCCCTATCACGTGCCAGTGTAGCCCAATGGCATCTGCTTGCTTCAGAAATACAAAGAGCCTCAAACTGTTTGTTTAGAGTCTTATCATCTGAAAATATTTTGTCCCTATATTTACCATTTAATCCCCTACCTGGGGAGTAAATCTCCTAATAAATATAAACAGATATGTCTCTGTCTTAGTAATTATCAAAATTGCCAGTATTCAGGATACTGTTCATATCTGTTTTTAAACCCTTTGTGACCTTAAAAGTTTTCTTACTATTGTTCTATATTCTCAGATGACTTATATGATTTCAATTTGTAAATTAATATAAAGGGCTGCAAAAAATATTATCTGACACCTTTAATATTCAATGACATATTTCTTTCATTGCTACTCTAACAGACACAATGCATATTATTTTATTTGTTTAGGGGGTGAATGGGCTTCAATCAGTAGTAATGAGGTTGAGATTAGTGAATTGGGAGGGAAAGTTTCTGGGTATTTTAGCTTACTGGGCAGGGGCACTCACTACCCTGGATGAAGGATGCTAGGGATTCACCACAGTCATCCCAACATTAATCAAGAACGTAGGGGCCACACTTGGCTATGCATGGAGTCCTCTGAACCGCACCCAGCAATGCTAAAAGAACCATGTGATGCTCAGGGTAAAATCAGGGCCTGTCTCAAGCATAACAATGCTTTAATCCTAGGATTAAATATGCACTTCAGTTCTACAGTAAATTTTAGTTGGTTAAATAAAATAAGGAATCATTAAGAATAATACTGGAACAGAGTATGCCATCAGTATTATTAAGAATTAGAAAGCAACTGGGTCCCCTGAGATGAACCCAGAGCCACGGCAGAGTCTAGCAAGCTACCTGTGGTGTATTTGATACTCCCAAAACAGTAACAATAATGGACCTTATTCCCAATGAATGAAGACATTACTGGCACCTGCTCGAGCAAATCAATGAACAACAGGAAGGTAAGTGACAAGTGCCAAGTGAATAATATATTTAAAAAATTAACCTCAAATGTGATACGATTATCTTCTAAGGAAAAGCATGGTAATAGAACATATTGACTTAGGACAATTTTAAAGAGTAATGAAGTAAAAACCAAGACTAATGTTCACATAGAAAATGGGACATTTTCTTAAGATAAAAACTCACTGGGTTGCAATGAGTAACAGTAATAATTGTGGCCATTACAGGGCAAGTTATCATGGCAGAATTAGGGGTGAGCAAAACAGAAACAATGACTTGCTAGGTAGTGAAAGAAGACTTCCAATCTTCCATAATAACCAAGCATCTTATTTGGCTAAAAGCCAACCATATAGCAGGTGCTCAAATATCTTTAGTGACAATTTAATCTCTAAAGAAGCAAGAAAAAATAATAAGCACTGAAAATGACCAAAAGAAATGACCACTTTGGACAAGAGGAATTGATTGGTAAAGCAAAAGAAATGTGGATGTTAAAAATAAATGACCACATAATCTTGAATATTTTTTCCAGGGAAAAATGACAGGGCATCACAAATTGTACACTCAATGTGAATATCTTCAAAATGTTTAGAGAAAAGATATGAATTATTCATGGCATGAGACTCTTAAAGAGATTATGATTCAAAAGTGTTATGATGTTCTCAAAAATGTAATTTTAGTGCATTTAAAAATAAGAAAATGAGGGAAAAGAAGAAATTAAGAAAATTGTATTACAGGCATATTAAATATATAATTAAAATTATTCTTGTTTATATTCTTGATAATATTAATAAGGTAGAACTAGAACATAGCAAATATCAAGTTATTGTCAAATAAATAAATAAATAAATAAACAGTGAAGATGAGAAGAGAGCAGATGGTAAAACTCATGTCAGAGATTAACATCCGAATAAACTGAGATTTGGGAAAAATATAACAGTAACTTATAGTTATATATTGAGTAAGATAACTTAAGAATAGAATGAATGCATAAAGATAATGTTTTTCAATTTCTTAAACATATACTATTAGGAAAAATTTATTAAAAAGATAAACTTTATTAATCAGCATTTATTGGTTTCATAAATTTACATTTCAAATGATAGCACATCATAAAATATACTAGAAAATTATTTTTCTGTTGAGATCTTTGCATACTAGTAGCAGTACTAGTGTAAAATTATGGAAGAGTCAAAACAATAAACTCAAAAGGCTACAGAGACAAATACATGGTTGAATTCTGGTCACATTCTTAGAGGCTGATCAAAAAATCAAATACAACCACATTTTCTTCTTTGAGATTATTAATTGGATGCCCCAAAAATAATATTATCTTGGTTTACACAATAATGTTAGCATTGTTCATGATAGTATCAAAATAATTTTTTTGGAAATATGGAACAATAAGTCTGAATACTAAATTAAATCAGTGATTAATTCAGTGTAGCTATTGTCTACAACAAAGTATGATTAAAGGTTTCTACCAACATAAAGAAATAAAGTAAGATGCCACAATATTTTGACTTTATGTTTGTAATAGTAAACTTTTTATCAGTAATTAAAAGTTTGGAGGTTACACCTCATTTTATTTTCCAATACTAAAAAATTCGCAAGTACTAAGAAAACAAAGACTACTCAACACAGTAAGGATCCTAATGCTTTATGGTTGCTTAGAGAAAAATCAGTTGAACTTAAGTTTTAGCTTAGTGAGGATAAATTATAATACTCGAGCAAAATCCAAAATATTGACAAAAACATAATATTAAAAAGAAGTTTAAGGGCAGGACAGATAGTATGAGAGAGAGGTAGGGTACTTTCCATGCATGTGGTGGCCAGGTTCCATACTTGGTACTACATAAGTTCTCCTAAGCACAGAATCCCTTAGCACCATCAGGTGTGGTTTCCCAAACAAATAAAAAAAAAAGAATTAAAAGAATCCTTATTCCAATTATTGATGTTTGAGTTTTTTTAATTTCCATTTCTTTCTTTACTTCTTTCCCTCACATCTAGTCAGTTTCTAAGAAATCTGTGTTCCTTTGTTTGTCACTAACAACAGATTAAAATGATGCAGTTCTCCCTTACTCCTTTAAGAGAGAATTTCCATTCAACTCCAGCTTTAAAAAAAGAACACTAAAATCACTCAACCAAACTTTATCCATTACTCCCTCAAAACTTAGCAGAATTTCTTAAGAAACATATTCATAGTTCCTATGAGATCTTAGTTACATAATTAATAAATCTTTTTTATCATTGTAACATTACCAGTTTCAGCAGTCAAACCAAATTTTGGTGGTATTCACTTATACTTGGTGTATACACATGTGGAGGGTAAATTAAGGATGCAGGAGAGACTCAGAGGTGACAAAGAGGAAAGCTATGAACAGGAAAGCTATGAACAGGAAGTATCATATAAGTCACATTTTGGAAAACCCTCAACAAAAACACATGGGATAGTAGGAGAATAAAACAAGATGACATATAATATGAAATGTTTTCTATTTAATTTTGTGTAGTTCTACTAGCAGTTTGAGCCATAGGAGACTTCAGACTGTTTTATACCTCTTCTCTATTATGCCTATCTCCCTTAGTATAAGTCCCATCTATAGTCTAATAACACGAAATGTTTATCATCAATCCAGACTTCCAACTTGAACATACCTGGGTGTTCCAAATTTGAAAGATCTAAATATAAACTCATGTTTATCACTGCCTCTTCACTGGAGCCATTCTCATTTTAGTAAATGGCAGCTCATACTAAAGACCTCAAACTCTCATTATTATACTAATGAGGAGTTAGTACAATAACCAAGATTTGAAAATATCCAAATGCTCAATTATAGACGAGTGAATCAAGAAGTTGAAGTGTATATTCACAATGGAATACTATACAGCTCTAAACAGAAGAATTATGTGATTTTCCAGCAACATAGACATAGCTAGAAGGTAAGATGATAGTAGAATCAGTCAGAAGGAAAGGGATAGATACAGATATCTCTCTCATATGTTGAGGCAGAGAGATGAGGACACTGGCGGAAACTGTGGTGCTGGAATTATGTGAAATTATGTACACAAGAAACAGTATTACAAACTGTCTTGTGTACATAGATAAAATCTCTATGACAATAATTTCCTAATCTTGAATTACCCTTGACATTATTTTTTTCTTTTACACTCTGCTCCATTATCAGATCTTGACAACTATTACTGCTACTATCCTTCCATATATCACAATTACATCTTTACATTAATTACATCAAATATTTCTCTAGTCTTCTATCTAGTTCTCCTGATTCTTCACTTTCTCTTTTAATATAACAAGCAAGAGCAACTTAATATCTGGTCTAGTAATTTTTTCCAAGTATTCCAACAGTTCTCCTATGCTCTTAGGTAATAACCAAAATCCTTAATAATTGGATCCAATCGTTACTTTATCCCTTAATTCTCCTTCTTATTTCTCTCTAATCTACTCACATAATTTCACTGTTTTTCTAAACATATTGGCCTTATCTCAACCTCATCTTTCCCTTTCCTTTCGCCTGTTCTTTTCTCTATCTAAACTCTCTCCAGGTATTGACATAACTTATTACTTATTTCCTCCAAGTCAAGACTAATTATTTGTGTTAACTACTTCAACATTATCTTGAGTATATATAAAACTGCTTTGTTCATAAAATGGCATTTAAATGGGGGCAAAGCTGACTCTCCCTGTGTGTATGAGACTATCCAATCCACTGGAGACAAGAACAAAACAAATAACCAGAGTGAGGAAAATTTTTTCTCCCTCTCTTGACACTGAGCTGGTACATGGTTCTCTTTCCACTTTAGATTTTGAACCTGAAGTCAAATAGAGTTCATACCAATAACTCTTAGTTCTCGGGCTTTAGACAGTGACTGGGACTTCTGAATCCCCAAGTCATTGCATTTCTTAGTCTTTATGACCATGAGATAGACAGATAGCAGATAGACAAACAGATAATAGGTAGAGTGGAAGAGAGAGAGTAGAGAGAGAGAGAGTAAGAAAGAGACAATCTTATATCTTACTAATATGGCTATTCTGGAAAACCCAGACTAACCCTCTTTCCTTCTCTGTGAGATCTTAGTTGTATGTCTAAGACTATGACTATGTAATATCATTGGCTGTATCTTGCATCTCTATTCTATTAATTTTCTCTTTCAATTCATACCACTCTACTTTTATGTGATTTAGCTCACATACTTTCCAACTTCAGCAGATACCATTTCCTAAAGAATAGGTACATTAATCCATGTGTTTACTGTGTCTAACTGAGAGCCCTGACCTAGGAGGTACTTAGTAAATCTTTCCTCAAATGAGTTAATGACCTTAGATTCATTATGTCTTCATTGTAACAATGAGTGAATTATAGGCCAGCTATATGTGTTTATTTTAATCAATGAATCAATTTTAAATCATGTCACAAAAAAAGAAAAAGAAGAAAATGAGTATCTTTTGCCTAGGGAAGAGAAAAACATGAGACATGGAGAAGGGGGAAGCAGAAACTGGTTGAGGTTTGATATGATTAAAAATGTCAAAAAATGCAGCTCTGTTTTGTGAAAGAGAATATCCTACTCTCAGTATTTACTTTGTATTTCCAAGTGATAAAATGCTATAAATAAATGCAAGTTACTAGCACACCATTTTATACTTAATTCAAAATTGTTTACATTTTTTCAAGATTTCCAATTATGTCCTAAGAGGACATAATTTTGATGCCAAGGCATCAAAAATCAGATGGGCTGGGCATGTGATGCAATTTGAAGATGACCACTGGACTAGAGCCGTTACTGACTGGTTCCTATGGGATGTCAAAAGATCACGTGGCCGCCCACCTACAAGATGGTCAGACTTCTTTGTCAAGACCCTGAAGGAACAGTTTGATTCTTCATATTCCTGAAGCTACCAGATGCCATTGGGCTACATTGGCACGTGATAGGGTCAAATGGAAATGTTACTGGTGCCCACTCGAGCAAATCGATGAATACCAGGGAATCAAGTGATCAAGTGATCAAGTTCTAAGAGGTCACTGAGAGGGCAAGTGTCTGCCTTTGAAGGATTATAATTAGTGAAAATAAATTGGAATCATGTGAATAGTTTATCTTAATTTTATGTCAGTCTCTGATGAAACTTATTCTGCAAAATCCCACAGTTACCTTTCACTGAATGCATCATGTGGGCAAATGATCTTAGAAAAAATATTTACAAGTATGAGATTATAAATTAATAGTTTGAAGTGAGGGAGATGGCTCAAATATTATGCTTTGCATTTATTTGAATCTCTGGGTCACGCCACCTAATTGTCCCTTGAGAACTACTGCAAATAACTCCCTAAGCACTAAACCAGAAGTAATTCCCAAGCTATCCACATATGGACCCAAAGAAAAACATCAGAAGTTTTCAAATCTGAATCTGATTTGGCTATTTCTTCTGTGTTCCATTGAAAGTTTTTAGTATCTGTAAGTACTCCATTATGTCAAAATTTCTTAATTTATATTTTATTATTGTACTTTTACTTTTTCTCTTTTACTTTTTCTCCACACACACTGTCAAGCTCTCAATCACTTTAGAAAGACTACTTACTGATATTTCACAAATTACTTCAATATTTCTCAGATTCAACTTAAAACCAAGGCATTGTTGAAACTTCTGTAGAAAGGAAAAAAGTGCAGATTTAGGAATACAGATATAATTTGAGTGTTCAAATACACTAAGATACTTTTAAATGCCAATGAAGCATATCAAAAATAATTTTTGTCCAAAGAAAGGACCACCATGTGTTTGAAGCAAATTTTGTCTCAAGGGAAAAGACCATGAAGTTCATTTGATCTTCCCACATAATCCAAGTATAATGCCTTAACAAACATAGCTGGTACTAAATACATATCATATGTAAGATACACACTTTCCTGAAGACATGGCAGAAAAATGGTTATAGAATTAATCTTTATCTAATGTCCTCATTTTTTGAAGCTTACAAAGAACTTTTATGAAGGAGACATAAAAGACAAATTTAAATAACCAACATATTAATCATCATGCTATGAATGTATCCTAGGAGATTGAGACTATCCTACTTTATTTTACCCTGCTACGTTAAATAAATGTGGTTTCACTTCCTAATTTTCTACTAACATTTCATACATAATGAATTCATCATCTGTGGTCATTTTCTCCCCTTCAAATTTAAAGTAAGATTGAACTAATTTCCATTTCACATCATGTTGAAAATCTATGCAAGAATTAAGAAGTTGGTAACTTGGACATATGGAATTTAGGTAGGGAGGTCAGGTAGGTTCTCATGCCCCTGACCTATATCTCCAAGATCAGCATGAGGTTCTTTACAAACTATAAAGTACTACACAACATGTACCATATTAACATTTCTCCCATTTCTTTAACTTTCACAAAAACAAAAGAGCAAGCAAATGGTTTCCTCATGCCCATAAATCCAACACCACATCCATCATCAATATACTTATCTCCTATCAGGTTACCCTAACTCAATTATGTGGATCAGCTCTCCATTGTGTAGCCTTTGGACATTAATGTCAGCAGAGCATAGTGAGAAATTCTTTCATTTCTTAAACAGCATATTTTAACATCCAAGCCAGGGAATGCTTGAGCCACAGACACAGAAACACCCGGCCAGAGCAGAAACAGGCTTTCCCGTTGCACGTGGCCACACAGCAGCTGTGCAATTTATCTCCAAATTGCTGTGAATATTCTACCAACCCCTCTGAGAGAGCCCCACAGAAGTAATGAGAGTATAGCACCCGCACTGCAGAGCCTGGCAAGCTGTCTGATGCATGTTCAATATGCCAAAACCAGTAACAAAAATGTTTATTTCAGACCCCGAAAGAGCCCTTTCTCTCTCTTGGCATTCTTCACACAATCATGCTGTATTTGACACTGGAGAAGAATTGTTCCCTTGGAACATGCGATGAAAGAGGCATCGGTGGCATTGGTGTCCTTGTCAACAAAGAACATGGCCATCAACATTGATTCATTTGAATGCCTAACAAACCGGATAGGATGATTACACTTGAAGAGATGTGGGCCACTACCAGCAATTTCTATCTTCATTATCTATGCACCAACATCCACATACAAAGGAGATGAAACTGGGAAATTCTACATGGAGCTGGAGGAGTTCTATAAAAAAGATCACACCTTCTACAAGATCATAGTCGGTGATTTTGAATGCCAAGATAGGACCAAGAAGATCGGCTGAAGAACTCCACATCGGTACCCATAGTCTAGAATGGAACGAACAGGGTGAGAGACTATCTGAGTTCATCATATCCACCAAGACCATTCATGGGAATTCACAGTTCCAGAAGGCTGAAGCGAAAAGTTGGACATGGGAATCTCCCTGGTGGACAGTTCCACAATGAAATTGACCACATCATCTTCTTTTGACGGTTTTTTCTAACCGATGTTGCTGTCATCCCCAAATTCCAAACAGCATCAGACCAAGTTCTCCTTCGTGCGAAAATTCTACTTCCTGCAACGGGAGAGAAGGCTGCAAGTTTAAGAAGAGAACTCCCAGAATGACCACCAACTGGGAACTCTTTGGCACTACTGCAACAACATGGGAAGATACCACCATTGACCACATCGATGAAGAATACAACCAACTGGTTCAGCACCTCCATGATTGTGCAAAGAATGCCAAGAGAGAGAAAGACACAAAAGGAAGCCTGTCTTCAGAAACTCTTGAGCTCATTCGCCAAGAACGTGGCAAGGCGCGAGCCTCAAGAGACCAAATGCTAACGTCCAAGCTTGCTAAACAGTGCAGAGAAGCAATAAAAGAAGACCTCAAAGACAGAAGAGCAGAAATACTGGAAGATTCAGCTGAAGCTGGGATGAGCATTCGCACTGCCCGTCTGTCCTTCGCCAACTATAAGACCAAGATGACTGCCCTCCGACGCCTGATGGATCTATCACATCTTCCAGAAAGGCAATGGAGAAGATTATCCAGGACTTCTACTCAAATTTCTTTGATAGCCACATCCACCTGTCCACATACTAAATTCCACAGGATGGATATGTCATTCCCAACGTTCTCCCTTCTAAAATCCGACATGCCATCTCGTTGGTAAAGAAGGGAACAGCACCAGGCCCAGACAAAGTCAGACCCGAACACCTGAAGAATCTGCCATCGGTACTCATCAATACACTAGCTCGACTCTCACACACTGCCTGTCCAAATTCAAGGTACCCTCCCAATGGAAAACCAGCAGGACAGTTCTACTGTTCAAGAAGGGAGACATTCACGACATCGGCAACTATCGCCCGATCTGCCTGTTGTCCATCATCTACAAGCTGTATACACGAGTCATCCTGAACAGGATTGGCAGAACACTAGATGAAGGACAACCATGTGAGCAAGCAGGCTTATGGTAAGGATTCAGCACAATTGAACATATCCACACAGTAACCAAGCTCATTGAGGTTTGTAGGGAGTACAAGATGCCGCTCTGTCTCACTTTCATTGATTTACAGAAAACCTTTGATTCTGTGGGAGACTGAAGTGGTCATCGAAGCCCTAGCCAAACAGGGTGTTCAAACCCAATACATCAAGATCCTTCGTGAGCTGTATTATGGATTCACCACCAGGATCTCACCATTCTACAAGGAAGTGATCATTGATGTGAAAAGGGGTTCGACAGGGTGATACCATTTCACCAAAACTCTTCAGCACCACCCTCAAGAACATCATGCAACAATTAGAATGGAGAGGAATGGGCGTGAAGGGAGATGGTCGGCAACTCCACCACATTTCGCTGATGGCATTGTTCTAATAACACCACACATTAACCAAGCGGCACAAATACTGGCTGACTTCGACCGAGAATGTGGAAAGATAGGTCTATAGCTGAATCTGAAGAAAACTATGTTCATGAAAAATGAACTAGGTCCTGAGGCCCCATTCACTCTCAATGGAACAAACATCTCTGAATGCAGCAGTTATGTGTACCTAGGTAGAGAAGTCAACATGATGAACTACCCAAAACCTGAGCTGCGCAGGAGGAAGAGAGCAGCATGGAATGCCTTCAAAGGCATCGAAGAAATAGCTAACAGGACAAAGAACCTCTTGCTCCAGGCCCATCTCTTCAACTCCACCATTGTCCCTGCATTGACATACGCCTCTGAGACTTGGGCCCTATGTAAGCAGGATGAGAATGCTATTCAGGTCTCCCAGAGAGGAATCGAAGAGTAGAGCTATGCTTGGAATATCATGCCTCAATCAAGTGAGAGAAGGAATCCGGAGTTCTGACCTCCATCGCGATTCCAGAATCAGGGATGCTGTCTCGTTTGCCAAGGCATCGAAAATCAGATGGGCTGGACATGTAATGCGATTTGGAGATGACCGCTGGACTAGAGCTGTTACCGACTGGATCCCATGGGATGTCAAAAGATCACATGGCCGCCCACCTACAAGATGGTCAGACTTCCTTGTCAAGAGCCTGAAGGAGCGGTTTGAGGCTCTTCATATTTCTGAATCAACCAGATGCCTTGGGCTACATTGGCATGTGATAGGGTCCAATGGAAATGTTACTGGTGCCCGCTTAAGCAAATCAATGAATAACGGGATTCAAGTGATTCAAGTGATCAAGTGAT
>JAJIBD010022325.1:0-52286 GCA_021461705.1 Cryptotis parvus | reverse complement strand
TGGCATCGAAGCATATATTGAGGATCTGATGGTGCAAGCGCTAAAGATCAAGTACGACATCATTGGTCTGACTGAGACGGAGGGAGGCGTCAGTTGCATCACGCTGTATTTGACACTGGAGAAGAATTGTTCCCTTGGAACATGCGACGAAAGAGATATTCGGTGGCATTGGTGTTCCTTGTCAACACGAACATGGCGTCAACATTGATTCATTTGAATGCCTAACAAACCAAAAGGATGATTACACTTGAAGAGATGTGGCCCACTGCCAGCAATTTCTATCTTCATTGTCTACGCACCAACATCCACATACAAAGAAGATGAAATTGAGAAATTCTACATGGGTTGGAGGAGTTCTATAAAAAGATCACATCTTCTACAAGATTATAGTCGGTGATTTTAATGCCAAGATAGGACCAAGAAGATCGGCTGAAGAACTCCACATTGGGACCATGGCCTAGAATGGAACGAACAGGGTGAGACACTATCTGAGTTCATCATGTCCACCAAGACCATTCATGGGAACTCACAGTTCCAGAAGGCTGAAGCGAAACGTTGGACATGGGAATCTCCTGGCGGATAGTTCCACAATGAAATTGACCACATCATCTTCAATCGATGGTTTTGTCTGACGGATGTAGATGTCGTCCCCAAATTCCAAACAGGATCGGACCACCATCTCCTTCGTGCAAAATTCTACTTTCACGAACGGGAGAAAAGGCTGCAAAGTTTAAGAAGAGAACTCCCAGAACAACCACCAACTGGGAACTCTTTGGCACCATTGCAGCAACATGGGAAGATACCATCATTGACGACATCAATGAAGAGTACAACTGACTGGTTCAGCACCTCCATGATTGTGTGAAGAATGCCGAGAGAGAAAAAAACACAAAAGGACACTGTCTTCAGAAACTTTTGAGCTCATTCGCCAATGTGGCAAGGCGCGAGCCTCAGGAGACCAAATGCTAAAGTCCAAGCTTGCCAAACTGTGCAGAGAAGCGATAAAAAAAGACCTCAAAGACAGAAGAGCAGAAATACTGGAAGATGCAGCAGAAGCCGGGAAAAGCATTCACACTGACCGCCTGTCCTTCGCCAACTATAAGACCAAGATGACTGCCCTCCGACACCCTGATGGATCTATCACATCTTCCAGAAAGGCAATGGAGAAGATTATCCATGATTTCTACTCAAATCTCTTTGATAGCCACATCCACCTTCCCACATACCAAATTCCACAGGATGGATATGTCATTCCAATGTTCTCCCTTCTGAAATCCGACATGCCATCAGTCAGTAAAGAAGGGAACAGCACCAGGCCCAGACACAGTCAGACCCGAACACCTGAAGAATCTGCCGTCGGTACTCATCAATACACTAGCTCGGCTCTTCACACGCTACCTGTCCGAATGCAAGGTGCCCTCCCAATGGAAAACCAGCAGGACAGTTCTACTGTTCAAGAAGGGAGACATTCACGACATTGGCAACTATCGCCCCATCTGCATGTTGTTCGTCATCTACAAACTGTTTACACGAGTCATCCTGAACAGGATGACTAGTAGAACACTAGATGAAGGACAACCATGCGAGCAAGCAGGCTTTCGAAAAGGATTCAGCACAATCGACCATATCCACACAGTAACCAAGCTCATTGAGGTTTGTAGGGAGTAAAAGATGCCTCTCTGTCTCACGTTCATTGATTTACAGAAAGCCTTTTTTATTCTGTGGAGACTGAAGCAGTCATCGAACCCCTAGCCAAACAGGGTGTTCAAACCCAATACATCAAGATCCTTCCGTGAGCTGTATTACGGATTCACCACCAGGATCTTACCATTCTACAAGGAAGTGTTCATTAATGTGAAAAGAGGGGTTCGACAGGGTGATACCATTTCACCAAAACTCTTCAGCGCCACCCTCGAAGAACATCATGCAACAATTAGAATGGGGAAGGAATGGGAGTGAAGATAGATGGTCGGCAACTACACCACCTCGGCTTCGCTGATGACATCGTTCTAATAACATCAAACATTAGCCAAGCGGCACAAATGCTGGCTGACTTCAACCAAGAATGTGGAAAGATAGGTCTACAGCTGAATCTAAACGAAACTATGTTCATGAAAAATGAACTATTTCCAGAGGGCCTCACTCACTCTCAATGGAACAAACATCTCTGAATGCAGCAGTTATGTACCTAGGTCGAGAAATCAACATGATGAACGACCTAAAACCTGAGCTGCGCAGGAGGAAGAGAGTGGCATGGAATGCCTTCAAAGGCATCGAAGAAATAGCTAAAAGGACAAAAGAACCTCTGGCTCCGGGCATCTCTTTGACTCCACCATTCTCCCTGCATTAACATATGCCTCAGAGACCTGGGCCCTATGAAAGCAGGATGAGAATGCTATTCGGGTCTCCCAGAGAGGAATCGAAAGAGCTATGCTTGGAATATCACGCCTCACTCAAGTGAGAGAAGGAATCCGGAGTTCTGACCTCCGTCGCTATTCCAGATTCAGGGACGCTGTCTCATTTGCCAAGGCATCGAAAATCAGATGGGCTGGACATGTAATGCGATTTGGAGGCAACCGCTGGACTAGAGCCATTACCGACTGGATCCCACGGGATATCAAAAGATCACGTGGCCGCCACCTACAAGATGGTCAGACTTCCTTGTCAAGACCCTGAAGGAACGGTTTGAGTCTCTTCATATTCCTGAATCAACAAGATGCCATTGGGCTACATTGGCACGTGATAGGGTCTAATGAAAATGTTACTGGCGCCCACTGGAGCAAATCGATGAATAACGGGATTCAAGTGATTCAAGTGAAATTAGATTTAAATTAGAGCCCAGGTATGCTGATCCAGAGACTCACATACATGGGGCAGAGTTGCTACCAGCTCTCCCTGTGCCCAGCTGATCACGGGGCACCTGGGAGGGATGGCAGGTTCTAACCCTGACCTGCCACCCCAGCAGAGCCTCACAAGAAGCCAGAGGAATCCCCACTCCATGAGAGCAGCCATTTTCCACATCCAGACTCCCTCTCATCAGAACCCCACCCAGCAGAAGAGCTGATTACAACCCTGCTCATCAAGACCCACCTTGCAGCAGTCTTTTTCAAGCCCAGCCCAGGTATGCTGATCCAGAGACACATATACACGGGGGCAGAGCTGCTACCGGCTCTCCTTTGTGCCCAGCTGATCACGAGGCACCCAGGAGGGATGGTGGGTTATAGCCCTGGCCCACCACCACAGCTGACCCTCGCAAGAAACTAGAGGAGCCCCCACACCATGAGGGCCGTCATTTTCCACATCCTGACTCCCTTCTATTCAGAGCTCCACCCAGCAGAAGAGCTGATCACAGCCAGGCTCGCACAGCAGGGCTGCACTGTTCATCAATAAATGCTCGAGATTAGAGGTGACTACAAGAGTATCCCACCCACACAGCAGAGCCTAGCAAGCTACCCATGTCGTATATGAAATGCCAAATACCAGTAAAAATTAGAGACCTCATTCCCATGACCTGATGGAATGGTTTGAGGCTCTTTATGTTCCTGGAGCGAGCAGATGCCCTTGGCCTATACTAGCATGTGACAGGACATATAGAGATATTACTGGTGCCCCATCAAGCAAATCATTGATCAAAGGGGAGGACAAGTGATACAAGTGACATTATATTCAAATAAAAACAAATTTGACTCCAATATAAAAATTATTTTAATATCAATGAAAGTAGGTATCCATTTTTCTGATAATAATAATTATCCTGTGAGTGAACTTATCAGTTGATTAACTTGCTATCAGATGGAAAACTCTAGGACAAACTTAAGGTGCCTGCTAAAATTCTATAATTTATAGTCTCCTTTCCTTTTATTTATCTTTTTGCAAACTTGATGTTGTATTTTTAAATTACTAAGATTCTAGGGATAATTGTGACTTAGTCAAATTTCTCAGAAGTCAGAATCTGTTGTGTATTGCGCCTTACTCTTCAGATATAACAGCTAACTGAATACATTTACCATCTCCAATTAGGGGTTTATATTGAAAATTTAAGGTTTATTGATTTGGGGAGACATGTATTTTTTTTCTACTGACCAGTTTAAGTTTTCACCCCTTTTTAAGAAAAAACACTTAACACAAGTAATCTTGGATCTGGAGCAATGGTACCATGGCTAAGATCACCTACCTTACAGATAGGGGTAAGGTAGATATATGTATATAGATCTGGGATAAAAATCCCTGGGCTTCCACAAATAGAATATTGGCAACCCTGCTGTTTGAGACCAAAAGTTAGACTGTCTGCAATCCCCAGTGCAACTACAACAGTCTGGGTGTGCGCCAGGCTCCACATAAAGGGCAGAGGCCTGAGCAAACACAACTAAAATAAAATGCAGGCAACATAGTATGACATGAGACCACATGTGATCACTGCTTCCACTTCAAGTGAGCACCGCCACATAACTTGTGAGCCTCAACTAGCCATGCAAATTCCAATACACAAATACAACTAAAGGACTGTGGATGCTAATGATCACCATGACTGACTGTGTAAGCACAGAACCTGAGACATGACCCCAGCAATACCACAGCTAAAAGCGCGAGAGCACCACATCCAGGCATGTGGCAATACCTGCTCAGAAAAACATCAAGAGCAGCCATGAAGGGAATGGTGCAATGGGAGAGGAAAGAGGAAATTTTTAAAAAGTAATTCTTACTCTTATTTAATAAAAAACCCATGACTGACAAAGTTACTGATTGTTGAGTTTTAGGCATATAATATTTCAACATCAATCACATCACCAATGTCAACTTCCCTCCACCTATTTTCCCAAACTCCTTCCTGTCCCCCTCCCTCCAGCCCCGCCCCCACCTGCCACCTTGACAGCCATATTACAAAGTTCAGTGGCTACAGCTTAGGTTTCATATATTCAGTGTTGTTCAGTCTCTGTTTTGGATCTATAGCTGTATCACTCACCCACGTCACCAGTAAAATCAAAGCCCAGGCCTCTATTCCCCCTTTACTTCCCTTTTTCATCTTCTGCTTTCCTTCCCTCTATGTCCTCCTCCCTAAACTCTGGTCAAGGATAATTTAGGCATCTCCCTTTACCACATTACATTTTCTCACCCAGTTAGTCTATATCACTATCACTATCTTCCCGTTGATCATCTATTTGCTAGAGCAGGCACCAGTAATATCTCCATATGTCCTGTCTCATGCTAGTAGAGCCCAAGGGCATCTGCTCGCTCCAGGAACATAAAGAGCCTCAAACCAGTATATTAGGTCATGGGAATGAACTAATATAATTGTTACTGGTATGTGGCATATCAAATAAAACAGGGCAGCTTGCCAGCCTTGCCATGCAGGTGGCATACCCTTGTAGTCACCTCTAAATATAGCATTTATAGATGAACTGCGCAGCGGCAAGCGCCGCACGAGACGGGCTGTGATAGGCTGTCGCTGGGTGGAGTTATGACGAGAGGGAAGTCCGGATGTGGAAAATGGTGGCCTGATGGAGTGGGGGTCATCTGGCTTGTTGTGCGGCTCTGCTGGGGTGGTGGGCCAGGGCTAGAACCCGCCATCCCTCCCGGGCAGCTCATGAGCGGCTGGGCACAGGGAGAGCAAGTAGCAGCTCTGCCCCATGTCTGTAAGTCTCTGGATCAGCATACCTGGGCTGGATTGAGAAAAAAAAAAACTGCTGCTGGGTGGAGCTTGATGAGATGGGCTGTGATAGGCTGTTGCTGGGTGGAGTTCTGACAAGAGGGAAGTCCAGATGTGGAAAATGGCGGCCCGATGGAGTGGGGAGTCTTCTGGCTTGTTGTGCAGCTCTGCTGGGGTGGCGGGCCAGGGCTAGAACCTGCCATCCCTCCCGGGCGCCCAAGCATATAGTATTTGTCTTACTTCTTTTGGCTTATTTCACTCAACAAGAAATCTCCCATTTCCAACTGGAAGGAATTTAAAAAATTTTTTTTTCTCAGTAAGAGAATTATTATGAGCTAAGACAAAGTTAGTGTGGGGGGCCCTGGGGATGATGAGGCTTCACTGTTTCTGAGAATCCACCATGGAACTTGTCTCTGATGCAGAGTCACAAGCACTGCTTCCAAAAAGGTCTCAATCCGATGCCTGGCATGAAACCCCTAACAGAAACCCCTAAAAGAGCCAGAGAATACTGAGAAATATCCTCTGGTTCACAAACACATGAACCAGAGGCCAAAGATCATAACACTATTTTTTCTTCTATTCTAGTTTAAAGTAATTATCATTTTAAGTGAGACAGCCCAAACTCTGAGTGTACATTTTTATGTTGATTTCTTCATTGTATTTATTTAGTAATCATTGAATCACTTTTATGTTATGCTGTAGTGGAATAAATATAAAATTGAACAGAACTTATTTTTACTTGAGTTCTGTTCCTTGAAGATACTTGGGGAAAATAATGTATGTCTCTGATGTTCAATTATCATATTTTATGTGAATTATCATGTTTGAATCTTTGCTGAAGAGCAAAATAATTCACAGAGTAAATAACATATTATTCAATGTAGTAAAACTACAATGAAAAACATGCAGTAAAACTATGAGTATGTAATAACCTGTTTGGGCCTATTATGAAATTTTTGCATTTTTCTTTTTTAGTTTTTATGCAATTAAACAATTGAAAAGTAAAATTGCAAGTTGTTTCAAGTGTACAAATTATGACTTGATATACACATTCACTGTAAAAGGATTCCCCAAATGGTTAATTAATATTCATCATCTCACATATTTATCTTTTATGTGGAAAAATTTAATTCTACCCTCTTAGCAAATTTTAATTATACAGCATGGTATTATCAACGATAGTCACTGTGTTTCACATTATCTTGCCCGAACTTATTCATCTTACTACTGAAATTTGGTATCCAATTATCAATGTCTTTCTCTTTCCTTACAGTAACACCAGATGATACAGTGATCCTACTTCTGGGTATCTCGCTAAAGAAAATAAAATCAGGATTTCATATTATGGAAGAATGTCTGCACTCCCAGATTTGTTGCAGCATTATTCACAATACCAAGATATGAAAACAAACTATGTGTCCATCAACAGATTAATGAAGAAATAATATATGCATGCATGTATTACATGTAGTATATATATATATGCATTCTGATCAATATATTTATAGAGCAATAAAATGAAATATTTTTCAGTCTTGAGAAAGGCGGAAATCCTTCCAATTACAACACTATGTGTGGCCTTTGAAGGCAGATGCTAAGTGAAAGACAAACACTGCATGGCATTATATGGGAAATTTAATAAAGATAAGCTTAGAAACAGAGATTATACACAGACATCAGGTTGCCACTGGGAAGTTGTTTTGTTATGTGGCTGTGACCTATTTTCTCTCAGTTCTATTGCCTTTTCTCCTCAGCTCTGTTCTCTACACAGGGAACGAATTGCTGCAAGCTGTTTCCCAAACTCTTGCCAACTGATTTCCAGATAGTTTATGTAAAAGGCATTAAGGGAGAACTGAAAGGCAGAAGGGGAGTGGGTGGAAGGTGACTCTCCATGCAGTCTTCTCCCCGATTCCAGCTATCACTGACTTGGACTGTGGCAAAACCCCTTCTCTCAGTCCTCTGTCCCAGAGGTCCCTTATCAGCAGTCTCTTAGAGAAAAAGAAAAACTTGAACTCAAGCAAGTTAAAGCGCTTAAGTCATAAATGTTTGGTGACCACCCACCACACCTATTAGAACACTCAAGATTCAGATCAGTGGTGGCACCAAATGAAGGCAGGATGGGCAAGGACAGGAACTCATGTCATTTGCTGTAGGGATGCACAGTTGCTCCTTTGGAAAACAACTTGCTATTTGCTATATACTTTTACTACATGATCCAGCAATTGGGCAGTGCAGCATTTTACCCAAATGCCCCAATCAGTAGATGAATGGATAAGTAACAGGTGATAAAAACATGCAATGAAATGCTAAAAGACATGAGATCCCATGCAAATAAGGAAAGGAAACTTAAGTGCAAATTGATATATGAAAGAAGCCAATCTGAAATGGCTTCACCTTCCCACTCTTTATATATGATTGCAGCATGCAGCATTCTGGAAAACACAAAACTATGGAAAGAGTGAAAACATCATATGCTTTCTGCTTCACTTTACTATCAAAATAAAAATTCTCTTGAAAAATTACAGTGTATATTTCATCCCTATATATTTGCTCTTTGAGAAAGTTGAAGAAAAGCATTTATGGGTATGTGGTATGACATGTATGTGAGAATGTTCTTTTGGGGAAGCAAATGAGCATTTCTCAAAAAACTAGTAGGAGTTGAGCTTGTATGTCCCAGCTCTTCTACTTCCAGGCATCTGTCCAAAGGACCCAAATACTCTATTTAGAAAAAGGCATGTGCTCGCCTATGTTCATTGCAGTATTATGAAAACTTCCAAACCTGGAAAACCCCAAATATACAGGAACAGACAACTGGACACGGAAACCAGGAGACATAGACAACAATGGAACACTATTCGACTGAGAGAAAAAATAAAATCATGAGATTTCTTGCTACATGGATGGATCTGGAAAGTTCCATGCTGAATGAAGTTAGTCCAAAGGAAAGAGACAGATGCAAAATGATCTCTCTCATATGTGGGATACAACAGAACATAGTGGGGGGGTAACAAATAGCCAAAGACCACTGAAAACAATCAGGTCTTTAGTAGGACACTTGCCAGCCACAAAGGGGTGTGGAGGTATGAATGTGGACACTGGGACCACGGTGGAGGGAAGCAAACATACATGACAAATATGGTGCTGAAATGTTTTCTGTGTGCAACCCTACAGTTAACATTTTATAAACTACAGTGCTTAAAATAACATTTTAAACATATAAAGAAATAATCACTCCGGCCCCTTAAGTAGGCTCCGGCCTTCTTAAGAATGTAGATTTCTTTCTTAAGAGCTGATCACAAGCCCGGCTCATCAGAGCCCCACCCTACATCAGTCTTTTTCAAGCCCAGCCCAGGTATACCTGATCCAGAGACTCACATACATGGGGCAGAGCAGCAACCAGCTCTCCCTGTGCCCAACTGATCATGAGGCGCCCAGGAGAGAAGGCAGGTTCTAGCGCTGGCCCGCCATCCCAGCAGAGCCTCGCAAGAAGCCAGAGGAACCCGCACACCATGAGGGCTGCCATTTTCCAGATTTCTGGGCTCATCAGAGCTCCACCCAGCAGAAGAGCTGATTATAAGCTTGGCTCGAGCGACCACTTTGGGGCCATGCAATTCATCAATAAATGCACGAGATGAGAGATGACTACAAAAGTATCCCACCTACACGGCAGAGCCTGGCAAGCTCCCATGCCGTATTTGATATGCCAAATACCAGTAACAAATAGGCCTCATTCCCATGACTTGATGGAATGGTTTGAGGCTCTTTATGTTCCTGGAGCAAGCAAATGCCTTTGGGCTACACTAGCAATGGCAGGACGTATTGAAATGCTACTGGTGTCCGCTCCAGCAAATCAATGAACAACGGGAAGACAGTCATACAAGTGATACAAGTGAAAGAAATAAAGTATGTTAGGCTGAAAAGATACTGTAGTAGCAGTATACTATGCCTTTTGCAAGCCAAGGCTTAATCTACACAACTTCTTAACTTTCAGGCTATTCCATTGCAAAGGTTTGAGTGGAAATTTTGGACTTTTCTTCTTTGGCCTGAGGGTACTACAATGCCTGGTGGCACATTTGCCCCCACCCTCCCACCCCCAAAAATAACAATGACTTGAGAGGGTACTTGGTTTAGGGAAAGTCGCAAAACCTTGGCAATGGGAGCCTGGAAATAGGTCTAAAGCTGAATAGCAAATCCTTGATTGCTTGAATCCATGGTAATTTGAGCATTTGTAGGGAAAGAACCCTTGTCACTGTGCAACTCAGTCTTGTCCTCAGCAAGAGGAGACAAGTGGGGAGAGGTTGAGATAAGAAGAAGAACCCTAATTGAGCAAATTAGCCAGGGAATGCTGTCACATTGTCACTACACTGGCTGTGAGGATGGCCCAAGGAAGCTGCAGCTGTGGGGAGGGATGGGGCTGAGGAGAGAAAGAGAGAGGGAGGGAGAGAGAGAGAGAGAGGGAGAGAGAGAGAGAGAGAGAGAGGAGAGAGCTGCAGCTATGAGCAACTGAGGAGATTGCCAGAGCAGTGCTATAGAGTTTGTGTGTATGTCTGTGTGTATCTGTGTATCTGTGTGTGTGAGACAGACTGACAGAGAGACAGACAGGCAGGCAGGCAGGCAGATAGAAGCAAGATAGCTGCAGCTATGCACAACCAAAGAAGCTGGGAAAGCAGGTGCAATGTAGTAAGGGGTTGTGGGTGGGGAGCATAACAGCAGAGCTGCAACAAACTGCCAAGAGAGGCTGCGGCTGCCTGCTGAGATGATCAGAGAGAGCAGAGAGGGTGGAGTAAGGCCATTGTGCTGGTAGCCTCGGAGACTGATGCCCTGGACTCCTGAGAGCCTTAGTGAGCCCTTAAGAACCAGAATTTTCCCCCAATCCCTGAGAGACCAGAGAGCACTCTAAAACTGCTAAAGAGCAAATGGAGTGCTGACAATGAGGTAGGTGCACAGCTCTAAAGAATGTTAAAGTCCCAACATAATACAAATACTAGATACAGAATAGTACAAGTCCTGTGATCATATCAGCAGAGACAGAGAGAGCATTTAACAAGATCCAATACCCATGTATCATTGAAAAATGTAAGGGCTGGGAGATAGTATAATACGTTATCCCGGCCTCCTATACGGTCCCCTGAGGACTGCCAGGAGTAATTCCTGAAAGCAGAGCCAGGTGTAAATGCTGAGTAGCATTAGGTGTGGCCTAAACACACACACACATACACACACACAACCCTCAATAAAATGAACTAAAGGGAACTTACATCAATGTAGCTGTAGTTGTTTATCACAAACCCATAGGGGAGGGGGAAGAATTGGGGGCATTGGTGGTGGGAAATGGGCACTGGTGGAGGGATGGGTGCTGGAACACTGTATGACTGAAACCCAAACATAAACATCTTTGTAATTGTAAAAAATGTCAATCTGTCACTTTTTGTAAACAACATGATACTTCACTTAGAAAACCCTAAATATTTGGGAAAACAAAATCCTAATAACAATAAACTTGTACAGTGAAATGGCAGACTACAAAATCAAAATACAGGAATCTACTGTTTCTACATGCAAACAGTGGATTATTAGAGGAAGAAATTTTAAAACAATCCCATTCACATTTGTGCCTCACAATATTATGTACCTGGGAATCAACGTAACAAAGGGAGTGAAAGATTTGATGAAAAATGCAAGTCACTACTAAAAAAGAAGACACATGGTAATGGAAAGCTGGATCTGAAGGATTAATATCTCCACAATGGCCATCCTTCTTTAATTACTGTACAATATAGATTCAAAGCACTCCCTAAAAAAAGCATTATATTTCTAGATCTATACTAAATGTTGTTAAATTTTTTAAGAAGTAATAAAACTCACTGAGGAGTCAAAGCAATTCTAGAGAAAAGAAAATGGGAGGCTTTTCTTTACCCAACTTTAAATTAAACTATAAGACCATAGCAATCATCCAGTGATACTGGTATAAGGACAGACTCTGAGACCAACAGAATAGAACTGCAAGCCCAGAAACAGACCCTCAGGTATAAGATCAGTTAATCTTTGGCAAAGGAGTGAGGAGCGTGAAATGGAACAAGTAAAGTATTTTCAGAAAATAGTGTTGGAAAAACAGGTAAGCCACTTGCTTTTTTAAAAAATCAATTCAGACACCTATTCTTGATCTAACACATAAGTCAATTCAAAATGTATTAAATACCCCAATATCAAACCTGAATTCATAAATATTATTGAGGAAAACTTAGAAAGACCTATTCATGATATTAGTCAAGAGGCATCTTCAAAAACTCCAAGTCATTGGCCAAGCTAATGAAAGCAAAAGCAAACAAGTTGGTCTACATCAAACTAAGAGGCTTCTGCACCACTTAGTATCAGGGAAATGTAAATCTACATATGAAGTATCATCTCACACCAGTGAGCTCGGCACACATTTTTAAAAAAGAGACAAAAACAGTGCTAGAGTGAATATGGAGAAAAGATGACCTTCACATATTGTGATAGTCTTCACTGGTTAAACCTCTTTGGAAAACAATCTGGACACTTCTCAAAGTACTAAGAATTGAGCATTCAAATGTCCCAGCAATTCCACTTCTCAGCATCTATCCCAAAGACCTACAAGCACTATTTTGAAGAGACATTTGCACTCTTATGGTCATTGCAGAATTATTCATAGCAGCTGAGAAATGGGGACAACTTGAGTGTCCAGCAACAAATGTTTAGATAAATTATGGTATGTATACAGAACGAAATATTATTTAGTTATAAGAAAAGGTGAAATGATGCAATTTTTTTGCTACTTGGCCAGGGCTGGAGGATATCACGCTGAGTGAAGTCAGCCAGAAGGAGGACAGATACTGAATGAGAATTCTCATACATGGAATATAAAGAAATGTAGCAAAGGAGCAACAGATATCCAAAGCAAACTAAACTGGACTTTTGGTGAACAGAACTAAGCTTATTGGGTAAGGGCTTGTGGAACTCCTAAGGGAGTCCTTAGGACATTGATGGAGGAGAGCAAGCACTCTGGCTATGGGTGTGGTGTAAGAACTTTGTGTACATGAAACTACCATCAACACCATTGTAAAATAACAGCATCATAATAAAAAATGAGAGTAAAGGCAAAGAATATGATATTTATCTCCTAGGACTGGTCTCCCTAGTTTCAACTCCAGGACACTCTCAGAAAGGACCATTCACTTATGAAAGGGTAAAGAACTCAGAGACCCATGCATCACCCTCCCATGGCCAGACCAGAAACCCAATTTCCATCCATCTTTAAGTAACTCCTGTCCCTTTATTATGGGTGCACAATTTCTTCTCCTTACATTACAATGCACTGCATTAATATAATCTTCAGAGACTTGGGCCCTAGGAAATCAGGATGAGAACGCTATTAGGGTCTCCCAAAGAGGAATTGAAAGAGCTATGCTTGGAATGAGTCGTCCTAGCACTCAAGTGCTCCTGTATCAAAAATCAGGAGCAAAAATATCGAAAATCAGATCTGCTGGACATGTAATGCGATTTGGAGACAACCACTGGACTAGAGCCATTACCGACTGGATCCCACGGGATGTCAAAAGATCACGTGGCCGCCCACCTACAAGATGGTCAGACTTCCTTGTTAAGACCCTGAAGGAATGGTTTGAGGCTCTTCACATTCCTGAATCAACCAGATGCCATTGGGCTACATTGGCACGTGATAGGGTCCAATGGAAATGTTACTGGCGCCCGCTTGAGCAAATCGATGAATAACGGGATTCAAGTGATCAAGTGATCAAGTGATGCTTGGAATATCACGCCTCACTCAAGTGAGAGAAGGAATCTGGAGTTCCGACCTCCATTCACGATCCAAAGTCAGGGACATTGTCTCGTTTGCCAAGGCATTGAAAATCATTTGGGCTGGATATGTAATGCGATTTGGAGACGACCACTGGACTAGAGTCCTTACCGAATGGATCCCATGGGACGTCAAAGATCACATGGCCACCCACCTACAATATGGTCAGACTTCTTCGTCAAGACCCTGAATGAATGGTTTGAGGCTCTTCATATTCCTGAAGTAAGCAGATGCATTAGGCTACACTGGCACGTGATAGGGTCAAATGCAAATGTTACTGGTGCCTGCTCAAGCAAATGAACAAATAACAGGATGTCAGTGATCAAGTGAAAGATACAAATTAATATGTAAATTTATGTGTGTATAAATTTAAATCATATAAGTTAATATGTAAAATTAAATTTTTATAAATATGTTTAAAGATACAAAATTAAGAAGTAAATTTAATTTTTAAAATTACTGATAAAATAGATTTTATTTGTAAACTAAAAGCAGCTTCTTTCATCTTTGACACTTATCTACTTGCCCGCATGTAAGAGTAGAATAATTATAGTCTCTTTATTAAAATGTTCTTGATATGAAGAGCATCTTTCATGACAACTCTGAACTATAAAAGTCCTTTTTACTGTCCCAAGTGTACCTTTGACCAAATAAAACGTTCACTATTGCTAAATTCATTCTTAGGCATGTAACGTTTAATTTTTCATCAAATGCTCTCAATGAACACCTATGTCCTTTTGAGATTTCTTAAAGTAGCCACCAAATTTCTTCCTTTATCTGATATTTTGAATTGAGCAGCAAATTTGAGTTACATTGACATCTCTCTGCATCTTCAGGCTGTTGATAACAAATTTAAATACAGAGAAATCAGTCTGCAAAACAGGCTCTCCCAAGATGTGTGAACATTAAAAAGATTGGCAGTTATGGGGCTGGAGCAAAAGTCCAGTGAGGAGGGCATTTACCTTGCATGTGGCCAACCCAGTTTCAATCTGTGGCATCCCATATGGGCCCCCAAGCACTGCCAGGAGTAATTCCTGAGTGCAGAGCATGGAGTAACCCCTGAGCATCACCGGTGTGACCAAATTTTAAAAAACAATGGGTAGTTAAATATACTAGTTGTGTTTTTCCGCCTGGTCCTTAAAGCAATGCTACTATAGTGTTTTCTGACATTGTGACCAATTTTGGTATGCTGAACCAGAGACTCTCAGACATGGGGCAGAGCTGCTACTTGCTCTCCCTGTGCCCAGCTGCTCATGAGGTGCCCGGGATGCATGGCGGGTTGTAGCCCTGGCCTGCCACCCCAGCAGAGCCTCACAAGCCAGACAACGCCCCCGACTCCATGGGGGCTGCCGTTTCCACATCTGGACTTCTTTCTCGTCACAACTCCACCCAACAGACCAGACTATCACAGCCCGGCTCGCGTGGCTGCTAGCAGCCGCGTGATTCATCAATAATTGCTTTATTTAGAGGTGACTACAAGAGTATGCCATCTGCATGGCAAGCCTGGCAAGCTGCTCGTGTCATATTTGATATGCCAAATACCAGTAACATTTATATTAGGTCATTCCCATGACCTAATATAATGGCTTGAGGCTCTTTATGTTCCTGGAGCAAGCAGATGCCTTTGGGTTCTACTAGCATGAGACAGGACATATGGAGATATTACTGGTGCCCGCTCTAGCAAATAGATGATCAACAGGAAGATAGTGATAGTAGTGATAGTGATAGTTAAATATATCAAGAAATCTTTATTTCCATCACCAAGTCACAATAAAGTCATTTGTCTTTGAAAGTATACAGGGCTTCTTGTAGAAGTGTTGGGAAAGAAAACTTTCCAGTGTTTAGAAAGAAGCTGTGTTCTGTGTGGAAGAATATCCAGGGGAAATTCTGGAGCTTGTTTCATTACCTATATAAAGTCAACATTGGGGGGCTGGAGCAATAGTCCAGCAAGTAGGGCATTTGCCTTGAATGCGCCCAACCCAGGTTCAATCCCCGGCATCCCATATGGTCCCCTGAGCACCACCAGGAGTAATTTCTGCATGCAGAGCCAGGAGCCAGGAGTAACCCCTGAGCATTGCCAGGCATGACCCAAAAAGAAAAAATAAGTCAACATTGGGAAGTAACATCATGAGAGTGTTCAATAAATCAAAACTAGAATCTTACAGTGAAAGGGACCTTAGGATCAGAGTAACTGATGGTGATTGACTTCCTTCACTCCTGAAAAGGCATATACTAGCATATTCTTGCAATGGAAATTTCACACACTTATCGCCATCAGAGTAGAATCTACTTAATAAGACAAAAAGCTGCAAATGTTAAGTTATTTTTGTAGTATAAGAAATGCTGCTGACCCTTTCATTGAACATTAGCTAAAACTATTTTTGCCTGACTCTGACATTACTTACCAGAATGTTACATGAATGCCTTCAAATAAATTACAAAACATATTTGACTTTTCAATAAATACTGTGAATCTCCGTCTTCATAAAATCACAGCTGTTAAAATGTCTACTTTATTTCACTAATCTTGAACTTAATATTCACAAATCTTGAACTTAATATTAATAAGTTAAAATTAATACTTGAACTTAATATTCTTTACTAAAAGTCTTTATATGCAGCAAATAGACTAACTTACAGTTCTGACTCAACCATAAAACAGGATCAGATAATGAGGTTTGTGTGTGTCATGTGTGTTTTCAAGAAAATGGAAAATTAAGAGCATCTATAAAGAGATACAGGAATAAAAGGTCAAAGTTTCATTTTAAATGTTCCAAGGATAAAAGGCTCTGTGAAATGCCACAAATCCATTTGATATAATATTTTGAGCATTGTTTTAATAATAGTAAGATAACTAACTTCATCTTGTGGTTTGTAATGTCAAGCTAGAAGGCAAGCAACTAATCATATATTAAATCTATAGCTAGAATTTGGAAACAACCTAAATGCCCGAGAACAGAGGACTGGCTAAAGAAACTGTGGTTCATCTACACTATGGAATACTATGCGGCTGTCAGAAAAGATGAAATTATGAAATTTACCTGCAAATGGATGGACATGGAGACTATCATGCTGAGTGAAATTAGTCATAAGGAAAAGGACAGATATAGAATGACTGCATTCATTAATATGACATAAATAGATACCAGTGTTTTACTAAATGTGGGAAATGGTAATGGCAGATTAAAACTCACCATTGAATATACACAAAGAGACTTAGTGATAAACTCTAAATATCTGCAGGGCTAGCCACAATGTGTAAAATAAGAGGGAGAGAGACGCAGAGACAGAGAGAGAGACAGAGAGAAAGAGAGGAAACTGGGGTACCTGCTATTAAGGCAGCATGGGGGTGGGGCGGGAGGGGTGGGGTACATTGGTGGTGGAAATGGGGCACTGGTGGAGGGATGGGTGCTGGTATACTGTATTACCAAGAACCAATTATGAACACCTTTGTAATTGTATGTTTCGTGGTGGTATCATAAAAAAAATTTTTTAAAAATCTGCCAACTGGGAGTGTGAGTCCAATGCTGATGACTCAAGAAGGAAGGAACTTCCACAGGAAAACAACTTTCTCTCCTATGAAACTCAAGGCATCCATATTGCTTTGAGAGCCCGGAGAGATAGTACAATGGACAGAGCATTGTCCTTGCCTATGTACAAACTGGGTTCAATCGCCATCACCCCAAAGTTCCCTGAGCCTGACAGGAGTGAGTCCTGAGTGCAGAACCTAGAGTAAGCCCTGAGCAACACCAAGTGTAGCTCCAAAATTGTTTTTAAAATGCTAACAGGTTGCTTTAGAAAAGACAAGCATTTGTTTCTGAAATGTTTTAAGTGGAAGGTGCCAAAAGTAAATGTACTCAAGGATCTTAATATTTTAAGAGGTTTTTTTTTTCTTGTTTCTTTAAAAATGTTCTAGACAGGGGCCAGAGAGGTAGTACAGCGGGGAGGGCATCTGGCTTGTACACAGCCAAGCAAGGTTTGATCCCAGTATCCCATATGGTTTTCCCGAGCAGCACCGGGAGTAATTCCTGAATGCAGAGCCAGGAGTAACCCTTGAGCATTGCCAGGTATGACGCAAAAAGAAAAAGAAATGCTCTAGACTAAGCCTACCAAGGGATTAAAAGATAACTGACAGAAAGGATTTGTGAGGGAGGGGGTGTCAATGGCACTTTGGTAGTGGGTGTGGTATTTCAACACTGTACCAGAAAGCACTTACACTTTTGTTATTGAATGTTACTCAATGCACCAAAAAGAAAAAACTGAAATAAAAGAAAGAAGGGGCGATGGATACACATCTATAGCAGGTAACAAAAGGCAGAATTTACAAAACAATATGTGAAAAGAATCCACAGCAAACTGCACCCAAGTTAACAAGTACTGGCTTCAACCTCTAATTAAATGTTCATCAGAAAGGACCTGAGAGATGATCCTAGAGTCCTTGCAAGCAGGCGACCCCAATTCAATTCTCTTGTTTCATATGTTCCCTAAGCATAGTAGGGTGCTGGTCTGGAGCCCCCCACCAATCACTGCCAGGGTGGCTGCTCTGAGCCTTCTCACTAAATCCTCAGGTACCCTGAGAACAACTTGGGAGCCCCCACAAAAGGTACTTAGATATACTTAACAACATCTCCTAAGCATTTTTTTTGCCTTTTTGGGTCACACCCTGCGATGCTCAGGGGTTATTCCTGGTTCTGCACTCAGCAATTACTCCTGGCAGTGCTGGGGGACCATATGGGATGCCAGTGATTGGACCCCAGTCTTACAACTTACCGCAATTCAATTCGGCAAACACTGCTATCAAAGATATTTTGTTAAAAATGAGAAAATGGAGCCAATAAAATTCAAATCATCTACCCAAGATCACATAGCTAAGGACTGACAGGAGAAATTGAATCCAAGAAGTCTGTCTTCAGAAGCCAGGGCCCTGCATAATTTTCTCCTGATTCCCATACACTTTGCATATGAATCCCTTGATGAGATATAAAGGGGCCAGACGAATGCCCAAACAATAGGCAGATTGTACTTATAATGCTTTCTCCATACATCTTTGTTTATTTGTCTTTGCTTTCTGGGCCACACCCAGCAATGCTCAAGTGCGACTCCTAGTTCTCAGCTCAGGAATTACATCTGGCAGGGTTTGTGGGACCATGTGGGATGCCAGGGATCAAACTCAGTTCTGCTATGTGCAAGGGAAACACTACCCACTGTACTATCACTTGAACCCTCTCCATAAATCTTGACCGTCTTCTTATTATAGAATAATTTTTATTCTTAGAGCAATTCTTATTCTTATTCTAGAGTCTTATTCTTAAGTCTTCTTATTCTAGAATAAAAAGGACCTTAACACAAATTAAAACCCAACCCCTTCTTTTATGGGAGAGGTGATGGACCCAGAGAGGGTTGAAAACTCTCCAAGTCACAAAGAGGCAAAGCCAGAACTGATCCTAGCTGATCAATGTATCTTACAGAATTGCATGTAAAAACTGTTTAATATATGTTACAGAATTACATATCACTGAGCAGTAGGGGAATGGAGGGAGAAATCAAAGAGAACCCCAATTCATATAATAATTCACATTGTAAGTGGCTACAATAGAACCTATCTCTAAGACATGTTTGTTATTGTGTGAAACCAGCAAGACTATCTTCTTCCTAAATGATGATTATTATTTTTTGTGGCAGTCATGATAGCTTAAAAGTCACATTATTGATGTGTGTTGAAACACTTTCAATAACTGGATTTAAAAAATATTTATGTTGGACCCTGTTTTCTGCTTTGTAATTATCTTCCTGGATTTAAAAAAAATAAAGCCCATTTGCAGTCTTACTCAACATTAAAATAATACTTTAAGGACCAAAATTTTTCCTTAAACAAAAACCTACAAATCATCCCCATGCTTTTGATTACGATTTTAATTCAGCAAAAGTAGTAAAGAACTTTTAACTTGAGATAATTATTCTTCTCTGCTTTCAGTTGTGTGATGCATTTGTGTGCAATTCCCAGTATAGTTGCTCTGCGTATGCTGTGTGTATCTGGTGGTTTCCTCCAATGCCCAATCACTTCTGGGCCATCTGTCCTCTTTGTAGGTACCTTGACCCAAGATTCTTGCCAAGGTGGGGTGTGATGTTTATTGCTCACCCTGGAGAATTCTCCAGCTTTGAAGCAGTACACGAAGGAGGAAAACAACAAGCCCATAGCAACTGTAACAAGGAGAAACAGAATTCTCCCAGGCCAACTATCTAATCACTTTCTCTTGAGTTTCTTAAAATGCAGGAGCGTGACCCAGCTGCTACTTGTGACACTGTGATTCATTATCCCTGGAACAGAAGAATGGTGTTGAACGGGGAGCAATCACAGTTTTAGCCTAGATGATGACTCACCTTTGGAATTTCCTGATACCTGACTGTCAGAGAAATAACTTACCTGTGGTTCAGATTCCAGGCAAAAACAGATAAGGGAGAGAAAGAGTGACCAGGAGAAATTTCTCATGGGAACAAACTCAGCTACTAAGCCTCACTCCCTACAACCAACTTTCGCATCCAGAGGTTGGTAAGTGAACAAGAGAAACAAATGGGATGGGTTTTCTCTGGAAGGAACTGGGCAGAGCTAGAGGCCCTCACCGCCTCCGGAGATTAACAAGAAGTGCCCATCTAGAACTCGCAGCTGTGTGCTGCTGCCTCACAGGAGGCATCATTAGTCTCGCTTGGGAACTTCTCCCCAGGCCCCTTCCAGAAGGTGAAAGGTGTGGGAGCTTCTGTTCCCTACGGCATTTTATCAGCAAACTTGGACTCTGGAAGACAGCTTAGCTTGTCGCTGACTCTAAGTGTGTTGGGCAGGGCACCCAACAGTCTACACTTGTCCAGTTCAAACTCTCCAGCACTCTTCTGGGCCTCCTGCTTCCCCCACAGAGCTGTCCCCATTGAGCAAATGTGAAGTGGAATCTCCCTGCAAGTGAAGGTTCTCACATGAGAAGCAGATATTTGATCCTTTTCTTCTTTTTAAAACTTCAGAGATTTTTTCTTCTTATTCACATGTTCTTGCCCTCTTAAAGAATCAAGATTTTTGAAATGTCATTGCCAGCATTTTCAAGCTATGATTTTCCTGTCTGATTAACAAAGACCTCTTGTACTTTCCCCATTTTCAGAAAGGTGAGTCTACAGGATTAGTCATTGATGTTCACAGGTAACTTCTAACCTCTCTTTCCACTGCTCACTTTCTGAATTTGACCTTGCGTTGGTCTGGAAATTGAATGTATCTATTTAGATAAGTCAGGGTAAGGGGACTTTTTGAAAGCATTCATATAGAAGCTAGAAAATTTCAGCTGCAGCTTTTTCAGGCTCTTTCAAGAAATTGAAGAAATAGAAATCCTTCTAAACAATTTCAGTGAAGCAAACATCACCCTGATACCAAAATCAAACAGAGACAACACAAAAGAGGAAAACTACAGACCTGTATTCCCAATGAACGTAGATGCAATGATCCTCAACAAAATACAAGCAAATAGAATCCAACAACAGATCATGACTAAGTAAGATTCATCCCAAGGATGCAAGGATGGTTTACAATCCTAAGTCAGTGTAATATACCATATAATATGAGGAAAATAAAAATAACATAAACACATGATCATACCAATAGAGAGAAATCATTTTACAGAATACAGCACCCATTCTTGATAAAAAATGCCCAATAAACTGGGAGTTGAAGGAATTTTCTCATTGTAATTGAAGCTGTTTACCATAAGCCACAGCATACATTATACTCAATGGCAAAAAACTGAAAGCCTTGAGCTACAATCAAGGACAAACCAGGATGCCCTCTCACTACTGCTATTCAATCACTTGTATCACTGTCTTCCCGCTGTTCATCGATTTGCTCAAGCGGGCACCAGTAACTTCTCCATACATCCTGTTGCAGGTAAGTGTACCACAGGGGCATCTGCTTGTTCCAGGAATAGGAAAAGCCTCAAACCATTCTTTCATGGGAATGAGTCCAAAATTGTTACTGGTTTTTTGGCACATGAAATAAAACATAGGTAGCTTGCCAGGCTCTGCCATGTAGGTGGTATACTCTCAGTAGAAGGCTCTCATCTCGAGCATTTACAGATGAAACTCAAAGGGGAAAGATCAGGTTTTCTCTTGGGTGGAGCTCTGAGGAGCTGTTGAGTCTGAATGTTGAAAATGACTGCTCTAATATATATATATATATATATGTATATATATATATATCAAGCATATATATATAATGTAAGTGCTTTATATATAAAGCATATATATTATAAAACAAGCATATATAATGTAAATTCATACATATTTTATACACATATATAAACTGGTTAGAAATATGGTGAAAAGGACACATACATATATAGTGTATATATATATATATATATATAATAAAAATACACAGGAATGCAGCAGTTATGTGTACCTAGGTCGAGAAATCAACATGATGAATGACCTAAACCTGAGCTGCACAGGAGGAAGAAAGCGGCACGGAATGCCTTCAAAGGCATCGAAGAATTAGCTAAAGGACAAAGAACCTCCGGCTCCGGGCACATCTCTTTGACTCCACTGTTCTCCCTGCATTAACATACGCCTCAGAGACCTGGGCCCCACGAAAGCAGGATGAGAATGCTATTCGGGTCTCCCAGAGAGGAATCGAAAGAGCTATGCTTGGAATATCACACCTCACTCAAGTGAGAGAAGGAATCTGGAGTTCTGACCTCTGTCACTATTCCAGAATCAGGGACGCTCTCTCGGTTGCCAAGGCATCGAAAATCAGATGGGCTGGACATGTAATGTGATTTGGAGACAACCGCTGGACTAGAGCCATTACCGACTGGATCCCACAGAATGTCAAAAGATCACGTGGCCGACGGCCCACCTACAAGATGGTCAGACTTCCTTGTCAAGACCCTGAAGGAACGGTTTGAGGCTCTTCATATTCCTGAATCAACCAGATGCCATTGGGCTACATTGGCACGTGATAGGGTCCAATGGAAATGTTACTGGCGCCCGCTCGAGCAAATCGATGAATAACGGGATTCAAGTGATCAAGTGATCAAGTGATAATAAACATATATATATATAAGCTGTTAGATTTTTTTTCACTGGTTAGATGTGGTGTAAAGGAACTCTCAGTTATTGGTGGAATTTTTCTGGTCCTTTTCCATGGAAAAAATTATGATTTCTCAAAAAAGTGACAGGAGCTCCCATATGACTCAGCTTCTAGGTATGTAGCCCCAAAGTGCATCATTCATTTAAAGAAGTATATATGTGTACTGTATTCTCAGTACAACTATCAAACAGCCAGATTATGTGCAACACATGAATACACAGAGAAGTTCTGCTATTCAATATCATATTAAAAGTCCATGCCATAGCAATTGGACAAGAAAGAGACATTAAGGACATACAGATAGGAAAAGATCTCTATTTGTGGATGACATGATACTAGAAAACCCTCAGGTAAGCTAAAAAAACCCCTCTAGAAACAATAGACTGTACATAAATTTTTCTATGCATAGAAAAACAGAATCAATGAACAGAAAAATCCAAGGCTTTCTTATATGCAAATAATGAAATAAAAGAGATAGAAATTTTAAAAACATTCCCATTAACAATTGTACCTCACAAAAGCAAGTGCCTAAGAATCAGCTTAACAACAGAAGTGAAGACCTATACAAAGAAAACTACAAAAGACTACTTAAGGGGCCAGATACAGCAGGTAGGGCATTTGACTTGAATGCAGCAGACCGGATTTGATCCCCCAGCATCCCATATGGTCCCCTGAGAACCACCAGAAGTGATTCCTGAGTGCAGAACAGGAATAACCACTGAACATCGCCCGTGTGACCCAAAGAGCAAAAAAAAAAAACCTATTTAAAAATAGGGGCCATAGTAATATATTGTACAGCAATTAGGGCATTTGTTTTGTATACAATTAATCCCAGTAAATCAGTGGCACTCCCCTATGGCATCCCAAGCCCACCAGGAGTGATCCCTGAGCACAAAGACAAGAGTAAGTCCTGAGCACTGCTAGCCAAGAAAGCAATTATTTACTTAAAAATGAAAGAGGACATGATGAAATGGAAACACAGGACTGCTCATGGATTGTTAAGATTAGCATCATCAAATGACAATACATCAACTGAAAGCATTTTACAGAACGAATGCAGCCCCTATAAGAGTACCCAGAACATTTTTGAAATAAATAGATCAAACACTCCTGAAATTCGTATAGAATAAGAAACCTCCTCTCCAACAGACAAAACAATCCTACAGAAAAAGAAGATGGGTGGCATCACTCTCCCAACTTCAAACTCTTCTACAAAGCTATAGTAATTAAAACAGTGTGGTACTTGAATACAAGCAGACTCTCAGATCAATGGAATAGAACTGAAAATCCAGAGGCAAATCCTCAGTTATATTGACAGCAAATCTCTGATAAAAGAGCAAAAATTAGGAAGTGGAGGGGCCAGAGTGATAGCACAGCAGGAAAAGCATTTGCCTTGCACGTGGCCGACCTGGATTCAATCCCTGGCATCCCAAAAACAAAAAAATGGTCCCCTGAGCACTGGCAGGATTAATTGCTGAGTGTAGAGCCAGGAGTGACCCCTGAGTATCGCTGTTGTGATCCAAAAATCAAAATAATAATAATAATAATAACAATAATAACAATAATAATAAATAGGAAGTGGAGCAAGAAAGTCTCTAACAAATGATGCTGAGAAAACTGCTTGTTCACATGCAAAAACCAAAAATTTAATTCAGGACCTTTCTAATAATGTGAAAAAGTCACATCAAAATGCATTAAAGTCATAGATATCAGACCTGAATCCATAGGTTATATCAAGAGAAACAGGTAAAATTCTTCAAGATATTAAAACTAGAGGCTTCTTGAAATATAAAACTCATAACCACAGACAGTAAAAACAAGGCCAGGAGGATTAGTCCAGGGATGGAAGTTTACCACAAGTGGAAGGGTGGATGGGGGAGGGTAGTTAAGATAGTTAAAGGACCAGTTAGAAAATGATAGTTGGAAATTATTTCTCTGAACAAGAAGTGAGTGCTGAAAGTAGGTAAAGGAATATACATGATAACCTTTCGGTATCTGTATTGCAAATACAAATACCATAATGCCCAGAAGGAGAGAGAGAGGTTAAAAGTACCTGTCAGGTACTTTTAGAGGCAGGCTGGGGTGGTGGGGGATTGGTGGCAGGTGGGGAGGGTGGTGGGAGGGAAACTCAGGACACTGGCAATGGGAAATGTGCACTGCCGAAAGGATAGGCATTGGAACATAGTATGAATGAAACCCAATCATGAACAACTTTGTATCTGTGTATCTCATGGTGATCCAGTATTTTTAAGAAGGAGGAGGAGGAGGAAGAGGAGGAAGAGGAAGATGGAGAGGGTGTGGGAGAGGGAGAAAGAGAAGGGGGAGGAGGAGTAGGAGGAGAAGGAGGAGGAGAACAAGAAGAGGAAAAAGAAGAGGAAGAAGAGGAAGAAGAAGGAGGAGGAGGAGGAAGAGGAAGAGAAAAGGAGGAGGAAAAGGAAGAGGAGGAGGAGAAGGAGGAGGAGGAGAAGAAGGAGGAGAAGGAGGAGGAGGAGAAGAAGGAGGAGGAAAAGGAGGAGGAAGAGAAAGGAGAAGGAGAAGGAGGAGGAGGAGAAGGAGGAGGAGGAGAAGGAGGAGGAAGAGGAGAAGGAGGAGAAGAAGGAGGAGGAGGAGGAAGGAGGAGGAGGAAGAGAAGGAGAAGGAAGAAGGAAGAAGGAATAAGAAGAAGGAAGAAGAAGGAAGAAGGAAGAAGAAGAAGGAAGAAGAAGAAGGAAGAAGAAGGAGGAGGAGGAGGAAGAAGAAGAAGAAGAAGAAGAAAGAAGAAAGAAGAGGAGGAGAAGGAAGAGGAGGAGGAAGAGGAAGAGAAGGAGAAGGAGAAAGAGAAGGAGAAGAAGGAGGAGGAGGAGAAGAAGGAGAAGAGAAGAAGGAGGAGAAGGAGAAGGAGAAGGAGGAGGAGGAGGAGGAGGAGGGGAGGAGGAGAGAGAGGAGGAGAGGAGGAGGAGGAGGAGGAGGAGGAGGAAAGGAGAAGGAGAAGAAGAAGGAGAAGAAGAAGGAGAAGAAGAAGAAGAAGAAGAAGAAGAAGAAGAAGAAGAAGAAAAGAAGAAGAAGAAGAAGAAGAAGAAGAAGAAGAAGAAGAAGAAGAAGAAGAAGAAGAAAGAAAACATTGTCCAGGCAAACAGAAGGAAAGTTAAATAAATGGAAGTATATTACAAAGCTTCAATTTAATAAAGGAAGCAATGAACAAAATAGAAAGACAATCCAGAGATGGGGAGAAAATATTTGCCCACCACGTATTTGATAAAGTGTTAATATCAAGATGTGTACAGCTTTGTAAGATCTGGTAGAATTTTACTACTACTACTACTACTACTACTACTACTACTACTAATAATAATAATAATAATAATAATAATAATAATAATGCACCCTCATCAAAAAGTGGGGAGAAGAGATGAACAGAAACTTATTTTTGGAAGTTACACAAATTACCAAAAGTCATATGAAAAACTTATTCAGCATCACAAATCTTCAGGGAAATGCAAATCAAAACACCAATGAAATATCACCTCACATTACAGAGACTGGCAGAGATGAAACATCACAAAGAATGAAACAACGTTCCTGAGTATGATATTAATTGGGATTGGGGCCACACCCAGTGGTACTTAAGGCTTGTTCCTGGCTCAGCACTCAGGAATCAGTGCTCAGGGACCATATGAGATGCCAGGGATTGAACACGTGTTGGTCACATGCAAGGCAAGCACCCTACTATCTATACTATCTATCTCATTCCCATAAATAGGATTTTACACCAGCATTTATGTAAGATTTTAATGCAAGATATAAAATAGTAGGCACAATTTTATAGATACCTTTATAAAAATAATTGTAATTTTCTTTATATTTATGTAAAAATTGCATTCAGAGAGAATACTTAGTATCTATGTTGCATATAGTTGTTATTAAGCCTCTGAGATCCATATTTAAGTTTTAATGTAACAGTTTGCTTGAAAGTGAGCATAAGACTTTAAGTTTGGCAGTGAACATTACAAATTGAGAGCACCATCAAATATGCTGTTGAAAACCAGCCTGTTTGTTTGGGGGATGTGGTTGACATTTATGAACCACTTACTGGTAAAAGAAGCACTTTTATATGACAACATTAAAATATGTGCCATAAAGATTTCTGCTCCAGCTATTCCCAGTAAATGTGGGTCTGTATTCATTCATGTTGCGCTTGATAGTTGTGAAAAAAAATCATTCCCATCTGAGTCCTCAAGCACAGAGGGACAAAATAATTGGCAGTTTCAAGAACAAAAGAGCAGTTTGAAACCATCTGTTTAACAATGGACTTGCTACATTGAAGAGTTCCTACTGGACACAATTTTAGCAGAGACAAGGACAGTAAAACGAGAGAGGAAGTGTGTGTTTTATGCCACTATGTCATTCTGAAATGTGCCATGAGATGGTAATTAAAGCTGATTCTTGGCTTTTTTCCACTCTAGAGAAGCCTGTTCTCTCTCTCTCTCTCTCTCTCTCTCTCTCTCTCTCTCTCTCCCTCTCCTCTCTCCCCTTCCTTCTTTCTTTCTCTCTTCACACTCCTCTAAGTAAATTTACCTAAATAAAACAAAAGTTGTGTAAATTTTCTTTACACAAATATGATTTTTCTGTTCTCATTTTTATTAGGTATGTTCTCTTATAAAAGAGAAGCAATTTTGCTATTACTATGGTTACTTCTCTTGAATTCTTAGCTATATTGTACGTAAGTTTAATAATGATTTATGTGGCAGGAGTGGCTAAGCAGCCAAAGTCATAGCACAGTAGTAGGGCACTTGCCTGGCACGCTGCCTAACTGGGTTCAAGCCCATCACCCCATATGGTTTCCCAAGCACCACCAGGAGTGATTTTGAGTGTAGAGCCAGGAGTAAGCTCCTAGTACCATTGGATGTGGCCCAAAAACCTAAGAGAAAGATTGAGGGAGGAGGGGAGTATGGAGTAGGGCTCTGGCCTAAAAGTACCAGGAGGGAGTTTTAACTCGAATTCTTTGTGGAATTTCAAATGTTAGCTCTGATTGTAAACCCAATGCATCAGTGTAACCTCATGCACTCTCCTGATTCCACTTCCTCTCTGACTGGCAAAGAAATTAGCTCCTATGGATCAGGTCAAGATTTTTGTTTGGTTTTGATTTTAGTTTTGGACTAAACCTGGCTCTGTGCTTAGGGATCACCCCTGACTCTGTGCTCAGGGATCTCTGATGGCAAACCTCTGGCTGCTGGGCATTATACTAGATCAGCTGAGTTCAAGGCCAGGAGTAAGCCCTGAGTGCAGAGTCAGGAGTAAGCCCTGAGCAGTGCCAGAAATAGTCTGAGTGCAGAGCCAGAATTAAGCCCTGAGTACCACCAGGTGTGGCCCCGAAATAAAAATAAATAAATATAGAAACTTTGGATAAACTTTTGGATTATATACATAAACTTTAATTACACGAGACAGAATGTAGGTTTGAAGAGATGCTACCCAAAGCACTGCCAGGAATGAGTGATGGGCACAAAATCAGGAATATCCCCTAGGTACTTCCAGGGCTTAAAAAACTCAATTTGTTTTTAGAATATTTTTATATATAAATAAAACTAAGCTACATATTGATGGTTCTGCCATTTTATGTAAAAAAGATAATGCACAACATAGTCTTCTCCTGATTTAGAGAACTTATCAACAACGAAGGGACTTGAGTACTTATTTGGGGAAAAAATAACATTGCATTATATCGATGAACATCCTTTACTTAACCAGTGACATTTATTATCAGTATTTTACTTTTAGGAAAATCATGGAATAGATAATCTTGCATATGTCTTCTTGAAAATAAATAAATATGGGTGTAAACGTGAGACAGAGCCGGGATCTTGTACTCCCCCACAAACCACAATGAGCTTGGTTACTGTGTGGATATGGTCGATTGTGCTGAATCCTTTCCGGAAGCCTGCTTGCTCGCATGGTTGTCCTTCATCTAGTGTTCTGCTAATCCTGTTCAGGATGACTTGTGTAAACAGCTTGTAGATGACAGACAACAGGAAGATGGGGCGATAGTTGCTGATGTCGTGAATTTCTCCCTTCTTGAACAGTAGAACGGTCCTGCTGGTTTTCCATTGGGAGGGCACCTTGCATTCTGACAGGTAGCGTGTGAAGAGCTGAGCTAGTGTATTGATGAGTACCAATGGCAGATTCTTCAGGTGTTCGGGTCTGACTTTGTCTGGGTCTGGTGCTGTTCCCTTCTTTACCGACAAGATGGAATGTCGGATTTCAGAAGGGAGAATGTTGGGAATGACATATCCATCCTGTGGAATTTGGTATGTGGGCAGGTGGATGTGGCTATCAAAGAGATTTGAGTAGAAGTCCTGGATAATCTTCTCCATTGCCTTTCTGGAAGATGTGATCGATCCATCAGGGCGTCGGAGGGCAGTCATCTTGGTCTTATAGTTGGCAAAGGACAGGCGGGCGGTGCGAATGCTTTTCCGGCTTCTGCTGCATCTTCCAGTATTTCTGCTCTTCTGTCTTTGAGGTCTTCTTTTATCGCTTCTCTGCACTGTTTAGCAAACTTGGATGTTAGCATTTGGTCTCCTGAGGCTCGCGCCTTGCCACGTTGGCGAATGATCCAAAGTTCATTGATTTACAGAAAGCCTTTGATTCTGTGGAGACTGAAGCAGTCATCGAAGCCCTAGCCAAACAGGGTGTTCAAACCCAATACATCAAGATCCTTCGTGAGCTGTATTACGGATTCACCACCAGGATCTCACCATTCTACAAAGAAATGATCATTAATGTGAAAAGAGGGGTTCGACAGGGTGATACCATTTCACCAAAACTGTTCAGTGCCACCCTCGAGAACATCATGCAACAATTAGAATGGGAAGGAATGGGAGTGAAGATAGATGGTCGGCAACTACACCACCTCCGCTATGCTGATGACATCGTTCTAATAACACCAAACATTAGCCAAGCGGCACAAATGCTGGCTGACTTTGACCGAGAATGTGGAAAGATAGGTGTACAGCTGAATCTAAAGAAAAACATGTTTATGAAGAATGAACTAGTTCCAGAGGCCCCATTCACTCTCAATGGAACAAACATCTCTGAATGCAGCAGTTATGTGTACCTAGGTCAAGAAATCAACATGATGAACGACCTAAAACCTGAGCTGTGCAGGAGGAAGAGAGCTGCATGGAATGCCTTCAAAGGCATCGGAGAAATAGGTAAAAGGACAAAGAACCTCCGGCTCTGGGCACATCTCTTTGACTCCACCATTCTCCCTGCATTAACATACGCCTTAGAGATCTGGGCCCTACGAAAGCAGGATGAGAATGCTATTCGGGTCTCTCAGAGAGGAATTGAAAGAGCTATGCTTGGAATATCACGCCTCACTCAAGTGAGGGAAGGAATCTGGAGTTCTGACCTCCATCTCTATTCCAGAATCAGGGATGTTGTCTCGTTTGCCAAGGCATCAAAAATCAGATGGGCTGGATATGTAATGCGATTTGGAGACAACCGCTGGACTAGAGCCATTACTGACTGGATCCCACGGGATGTCAAAAGATCACGTGGCCGCCACCTACAAGATGGTCAGACTTCCTTGTAAAGACCCTGAAGGAACGGTTTGAGGCTCTTCATATTCCTAAATCAACCAGATGCCATTGGGCTACATTGGCACGTGATAGGGTCCAATGGAAATGTTACTGGCGCCTGCTCGAGCAAATCGATGAATAACGGGATTCAAGTGATCAAGTGATCAAGTGATGGGTGTAAAGTTCATTGCTAGTTGTACAATCCAGTGCCAAAGAAAATACTTCTCACTTAGAATTTCCATGTTGCCCTCCTTGGAATTCTTAGTGTGAACTCTTAGAAAGCTCTGTGTTAACTTACCTTCTCGAATAAGTGGTAAAATCATATCTCATGGGTTTAGTTTATAATTATATTATGATGAATGATGATTGTTGAAATTACTTGCTTTTATTTTCTATAAAAGCAGCCTTTATATTTTTTACATTTTATTGCTTCTTTGATCTTAAATATCTTTAGGAGTTTTGAGTCTATTAGGAAAGTAACCCTCTGTTTAATAGTAACTACATGTTTTTATTTCTTTCATTTTGATATTTGTCTTCTGAATCAGCGTACATTATTTTGTCACACATATTTAAGTAGATTTTTTGTCATCTTTTATCTTTTATTGGGGGAGGTGTGCTAGATTATAAATCATTTAATTTAGCAAAATATTTTTCATATGAAGGCCTAGTTATGCATTTTCATTAAAATTATGTACCAGATAATATTGATCACTTGATCACTTGACATCCCGTTATTCATCGATTTGCTCAAGCGGGCACCAGTAACATTTCCATTTGACCCTAACAAGTTCCAGTGCAGCCCAATATCATCTGGTTGCTTCAGGAATACGAAGGGCCTAAAACCGTTCCTTCAGGGTCTTTTAATTTAATTTAATTTTATTTAATTATCCCCCCAAAATATTATTACACCATTTTAGACATACAATTGAAAGATGCTCATGTAGAGTTTTGGTTCTACAGTGTTCCAACACCCATCCCTCCACCCAAACCCATCTCCCATCAACAATGTCCCCACCTCCCTCCCCCTCCCACACCTCAACTACTTAGCAGGTTCTGTATGTCATTTCTGTCCTCTTTATCTCTCCCTCCAGCCAAACTTTCCTGCACATCAAAGTCTGACCATCTTGTAGGTGGGCGGCCACGTGATCTTTTGACATCCTGTGGGATCCAGTCGGTAATGGCTCTAGTTCAGAGGGCGCTCTCCAAATCGCATTACATGCCCAGCCCATCTGATTTTCGATGCCTTGGCAAACGAGACAGCATCCCTGACTCTGGAACAGCAATGGAGGTCGGAACTCCAGATTCCTTCTCTCACTTGAGTGAGGTGTGATATTCCAAGCATAGCTCTTTGATTCCCCTTTCTGGGGACCCGAATAGCGTTCTCATCCTGCTTTCATAGGGCCCAGGTCTCTGAGGCGATATGCTAATGCAGGGAGAACGGCGGAGTCAAAGATTGTGCCCGGAGCTGGAGGTTCTTTGTCTTTTTAGCTTTTTCTTCAATGCTCTTGAGGGCATTCCATGTCTCTCTTCCTCCTGTGCAGCTCAGGTTTTAGGTCGTTCATCATGTTGACTTCTCGACCTAGGTACACATACCTGCTGCATTCAGAGATGTTTGTTCCATTCAGAGTGCATGGGGCCTCTGGAACTAGTTCATTTTTCATGAACATAGTTTTCTTCAGATTCAGCTGTAGACCTATCTTTCCACATTCTCGGTCAAAGTCAGCCAGCATTTGTGCCACTTGGCTAATGTTTGGTGTTATTAGAACAATGTCATCAGTGAAGTGGAGGTGGTGTAGTTGCCAACCCTCTATCTTCACTCCCATTCCTTCCCGTTCTAACTGTCACATGATGTTCTCGAGGGTGGCCCTGAAGAGTTTTGGTGAAATGGTATCACCCTGTCAAACCCCTCTTTTGACATCAATGATCACTTCCTTGTAGAATGGTGAGATGCTGGTGGTGAATCCATAATACAGCTCACAAAGGATCTTGATGTACCAGATAATATAAAAGACAAATTCAGAAGTATAACAAAATAAGAATAACTTGTAAGATGAAAAAGTAGTACTATATAGGTATATGTGTATATATATGTATAAATATGTATGTATATATGTGTATATATTTTATTCTTTGTGATATACTGCGTCCAATTTCCTTTGTTTTCAGAAAACACTTTTCTTCCTAATTCAGTGTTGATGAGTTATAAAGTATATGTAAATAAGCACACAAGACAATCATGCAGGGGGCCAAAGCAATAGTGCAGCTGGTGGAGAATTTACTTTGCACATGGCTGACCAGGGTTGGGCTCCTGGCACCTGATATGGCCCCTCTAGCAGGCCAGTAGTGATTCCTGAGCACAGTGCCAGGATTAAACCCTGAGCACCACTGGGTGTAGCACAAAAAAAATGGAAAAAAATTGTACAAATAATAAATTTTTAAAAATTGACACTTTGAAACTTATCAGTGTATAAGGTCAATTGAAATTATCAGTGTGGAATTGTTAGAACAACAGTCTAATCAACAAAATTCATACCAAATTAAATACCAAATTTCATCATAAAATTCAGACAAACATAAACAAACATAAAATAGTTTAGTACATTTTGGTCCCTTTGTATAGACTGGATATTTTTAGCTTCCTTTTAATTAGAAAGTTAGCAGTTAACCCGGCATTTTCATGGAAAACTATAATTTCCTAACACTGCTTTTATTGGTTCTATCACTATAAAGACATTTCTGAGAAAGTACTTTCTTAATTTCATTACACCATACTCAGAGATTGAAGATGTGACAACATATTAAAATTCTAGCATCAATAAATCAGTATCAATGTTTCTAAAATATTTTATTATATTTATTTATAGCGTGTATAAGTTCTAGTGCTAACATTCCATATTTTTATACAAAATTTTATAAAGCTAAATCTTTAATTTGTATTTAAATTATCTTCTTCATTATTAAGGGATTCCAAATTCCTACATTCCAGAATATTTTTACCAAGTAAAGACTTGCTGCAGTGGTTTTACATAAGTGATCAGACATTCTCTCTAGCTTTATCTTCCTGCGAGTAAAGGAGCAAAAATTATACATCTAGACTCTAAAGTGAACACCATGAAACAATCCTCCACTATTCTTAAGCCTGAAGACAGTAAAAGAGTCCTGGTTCTTATATTTAAGGGCTATTCTTTTCACTCCTTATCTAAGCCATTTGTCCTAGATATATTTTACTTAGCAGTGAGCATGATGATTGCTTTCTGTCTAGATACACATATCAAGTTTCTTCATACTTTATTGTTTATAAATTCTAATATAATTTGTCAATTTGCAGATTACCTGTATTGTCTCCTCCACATTATCTATTGAAAATGAAATAAAATGGGCACTATCAAGAAAGTAAAACAGATAATCCACAGAATGAGAGAAAATATTTTCAAATCATGTATCAAATAAGAGGATATGAAAAGAAAACTTACAATTCAACCCTGAAATGACAAATAGCCAAATTAAAAAACAGACAAAAGTTGCAAAAAGACATTTCACCAAAAAAAAAAAAATTACAGGCATTTCACCAAAGAAGATACAGTCATCTCAACAAAGAAGATACAGCTATTACAACAAAGATGAAAAAACATGCGTCATCCTTAACCATTAGAGAAATGCAAATAAAAATCTATAATGAGATGCTAATTATCATCCAACCAGAAAGGCTAAAACTCTTGACAATAACAAGTGTTGGTAAAGACATGAACAAGTTAGAATGCTTATACATTGCTGATGGGTATGTAAAGTGACACAGATGCTTTGGAAGAGATTTTTAGTTTCTCCAAATATTAAACATAGGACTTAGCATATGACTTGGCAATTCTACCTCTTTATATGCAATCAAGATAATTTTCATGTATATTCACATGAATACAAAGAATAAAAAACTATATGCAGCTCTTCATATTAGCATTATAAATAATAACCCCAAAACAAAAACAAATAGTCATCAATTGAAAATAAATAGCTTAAATATGGCACATCTGGATGATGAAATATTAGCAAGGAGTGGGGATGAAGTATTTATTCGCATCATAATATGTATGACCTTTGAAACAATTGTGTCAACTGAAAGAAGACCATCAAAAACATCACAGAATGTACTGTGTCTTACTTATAGGAAACCCCATTGCCAGTCACCAGGAGAGATTCCATCTGAAACCCCACCAAATTTCAATTCCAGTTCACTCTGCACTTTCTCAAGGTCTCCTTCTGAGGCAGAAGCATTAATAGTTTCTCAAGGTCTTTTTCTAGACCTGGACAGAAACCATTTCTCAAGATCGCCTGTGAGACAAATGGGTAGATTTTATTCTGGGCCCAACTGTGTGGTAACAGGATGTGTAATGCCAGATAATGACAATAACCAGAGGAAATAAAAAGCAAAAAACACTAGAATTAGCTTGCTCAGCCTCTGTGAATAGATCAAGCAACTTCACTATAATAAGACCAACTGCTCTGTTCCTGTAAAAGTTCCCAGACCAAGCACACTGGCAAATTTCTTTCTTATGCCTTCCATTAGGGAGCCCCTCTGTTCTCTTCAGTTTGGGCTACTGGCTGCTCTGAACTGGTCCATGTTCTCATTCTTCGAACTGAATATCATAATATCTGGGAATCACAGGACTCCTCCAGGGACTCACCACCCCACCTGCATCAACTTTAGAAGTAGCTAAAGTATTGTGTTATGGGAGTCCCTAAATCTACAAAGGAGACATACATTACTGCGCGGGTTTTCATTCTGGGCCAAAGCTAATGAGACATTTCCTGGCACAATTGCTTAGACTTTGTACATCTAGCTAAAGTATTAGATTATATTAATCAGTAGCAATGAAAATAGTATAATTAGACTGGAAAAAAATAAGATTTAGATTTAATTTTTTTAGAGATAAATAAACAACTGTAGAAGTTGAACTCAAAATTCAAGGAGTGAATGAGATCCTCATTGCCCATGAGGTTGTATATTTTAGGTCGTGTTTTTTCGATGAATAAAAGCAGCTTCAGGGTAAATAAAGCTCTTTGGGGTCCCACAGAGAATTGGTATTAAAGATGAATGCAGAATTCAGTTTACTGATTCGCTATTGTTTTGGGATCCTCTATCTTCTCATGTAAAAATCAAGATAAAATTCACTAACCCTAGAATTAAATCACATAGCTTGTAGAGTGGCTATCATGTTATCAGTGCTGTTATAAATAGCTGTTCATTAAGTTAATCAATTTTTTAATTTCCTTCCCCTTAGTTGACAACTCAAATTTCCTCTTCCTAGTTTCAAAAAAAAATAAAAAAAAAATGAGAAATGCTTTCATGAGTGGGGGGAAAAGTCAGGTATTATTTATTTATTTATTTATTTTCCCAAATATACTATTTGTCAAACCTGGCCATGAGCATTGATTCATTTGAATGCCTAACAAATCAGATAGGGCGATTACACTTGAAGAGATGTGACCCACTGTCTGCAGTTTCTATCTTCATTGTCAATACACCAACATCCACATACATGGAAGAAGAAATTGAGAAATTCTACATGGAACTGGAGGAGTTCTATAAAGAAGATAAGACCTTCTACAAGATCATAGTCGGTGATTTTAATGCCAAGATAGGACTGAGAAGATCGGCCGAAGAACTCCACATTGGGGCCCATGGCCTAGAATGGAACAAACAGGATGAGAGACTATCTGAGTTCAACATGTGCACTATGACCATTCATGGGATGAAGAATACAACTAACTGGTTCAGGACCTCCTTGATTGTGCGAAGAATACCGAGAGAGAAAGCCACTAAAGGATGCCTGTCTTCAAAAGTTCTCAAGCTCATTTGTCAACGTGGGAAGGCACAAGTCTCAGGCAACCATATGCTATTGTGTATGCTATTGCAAAGCAGTGCAGAGAAGCTATAAAGGAAGACCTCAAAGAGAGAAGAGCAGAAATACTTGTTGATGCAGCAGAAGCCAGGAAAAGCATTCAAAACACCCGCCTGTCCTTCATAAACTATAAGACCAAGATGACTGCCCTCCGACGTCCTGATGGATCTATCACATCTTCCAGAAAGGCAATGGAGAAGATTATACATGACTTCTACTCAGATTTCTTTGATAACCACGTCCACCTGCCCACATATCAAATTCTGCAGGATGGATATGTCATTCCCAACGTTCTCCCTTCTGAAATCCGACACACCATTTCATTGGTAAAGAAAGGAACAGCACCCGGCCCTGACCAAGTCAGACCTGAACACCTGAAGAATCTGCCTTCAGTACTCATCAATACACTGGCTCAGCTCTTCACACACTACCTGTCTGAATGCAAGGTGCCCTCCCAATGGAAAACCAGCAGGACAGTTCTACTGTTCAAGAAAGGAGACATCCACGACATTGTCAACTACCACACCATCTGCCTGTTGTCCATCATCAACAAGCTCTTCACTCAAGCCATCCTGAACAGGATTAGCAGAACATTAGATGAATGACAACCATGCAAGCAAGCTGGCTTCTGAAAAGGACTCAGCACAATCGACCATATCCACATGTAATCAAGCTCATTGAGGTTTGTAGGGAGTTCAAGATGCCGCATTGTCTAACATTCATTGAATATCATGTTTCACTCAAGTGAGAGAAGGAATCTAGAGTTCCGACCTCCTTCGACGATCGAGAGTCAGGGACGCAGTCTCGTTTGCCAAGGCATCGAAAATCAGATGGGCTGGACATGTAATGCAATTTGGAGATGACCGCTGATCTAGAGCCATTACTGACTGGATCCCACAGGACATCAGAAAGATCACATGCCCGCCCACCTACAAGGTGGTCAGACTTCTTCATCAAGATCCTGAATGAACGAATGGTTTGAGACTTCATTTTCTTGGAACTAGCTGATGCCATTGGGCTACACTGGCACATGATAGAAAACATTACTGGTACCCACTAAAGCAAATCAACAAATAACGGGATGTCAAGTGACCAAATGATTATATATCATTAAATGGTTAAGAAAAATCTTCCCTTAATTAGGAAAGCCTCTTCAACAAGTGGTGTTGGGAAAACTGGGCAGCGACATGTAAAAAAAATGAATTTGGACCTGTGTCTAACACCATGCACAAAAATCAGATCAAAATGGATTAAAGATCTCAATATCAGACTTGAATCCATAAAGTACATTGAGGGAAAATATAGGAAAAACCCTCCACGACATTGAAGCTAAAGGCATCTTCAAAGGTGAAACATCACTAACAAAGCAACTAGAAGAAAAGATAAACATATGGGACTACATGAAACTAAAAAGCTTCTGCACCTCAAAAGAAACAGTGACTAAGATACAAAAGCAGTCCACAGAATAGGAAAGAATATTCACCCAATACCCATCTGATAAGGGGTTAATATCCAGGATATATCAGGCACTGGTAGAACTTTACAAGAAGAAAACAAACAACCCCATCAAAAAATGGGGAGAAGAAATGAACACAAACTTCAGCAAGGAAGAAATTCGAATGGCCAAAAAAACATGAAAAAAATGCTCATCATAACTAATCATCAGAGGGATGCAAATCAAAACAACAATGAGATACCACTTTACACCACAGAGACTGGCACATATTCAAAAGAACAAGAACAAAAAGTGCTGGCGTGGATGTGGGGAAAAGGGGACACTCATCCATTGTTGGTGGGAATGCCGGCTGGTACAGCCTTTCTGGAAAACAATATGGACATTCCTCCAAAGACTAGAAATTGAACTCCCATTTGACCCAGCCATACCACTCCTGGGAATATACTCTGGGATACCAAAAAATACGCAGCGGAAACACCATCCCTACTTTTATGTTCATAGCAGCATTATTCACAATAGCCAGAATCTGGAAGCAACCAGAGTGCCCGAAAATCGATGACTGGATAAAGAAGCTTTGGTACACCTACACAATGGAATACTATGCAGCTGTTAGGAAAAATGAAGTTATAAAATTTGCCTATAAATGAATGGACATGGAGAAGATTATGTTGAGTGAAATTAGCCAGAAGGAGACAGACAGATACAGAATGACTGCATTTATTTGCATAATATAAATATATATGTACATATTATGATACCAATATCCAAGGTCAAATGAAACATATATCAGGAGGTCTTGTCAAAGGTGGAAATAATCACAAACGTGTGGGAGTCAGAGGCTAGGTAAGACAGAAAATGGAACAGTGTGCTAACAATTGTCGAGGATACTAATGCCAACCTAGAATTGGGCATTAAATACAGACAAAAAGATACACATGACAATCCTTTAATGTATGTTCTGTAATCCATAGTCTGGAAGGGAAGGAAAAGAGAAAGAGAAAAAGGGAAAAGAAATAAAGAACCTGCCATGGAGGAGGGCGGGGGGAGGGGAACCAGGGACGTTGGTGGTGGGAGATGGGCATTGGTGGAGGGATGGGTGCTGAAACACTGTATGACAAAAACCCACATATGAACTTTTTAATTGTATATCTTTGTAATTGTAAAAATAAAAAAAATTTTTAAAAATTTTTAAAAATCTTCCCTTCTCATTATAGTTTTTCTCTCATTATAAATACCCTTTCCCTTTACTAAAATTCATACATGATACATGAGAAGAGTTTGAATGTGCTTTTTTAGTAAAGGTCTGAATTTCTCTGTAAGTCATTAAAAACGTTAGGACTGGAGTAATTTGAATTATAAACTGAAGCTGCAAAGAAACCAATGAATCTGGGAGGGATCTTTTGTATTGGCTCCCACATAGAAGACATGCTTTGTTTCTGCAATACTTGAGAAAATGTATCAATGGACTGGCTGCTTTTGGTTTTCCTAGGGCAAGGGAAGTTTCTCTCTTCCTCACTAAAACTTTACTGGCTAAATTGAGCATTTAGTGCAGTAAAGAGAGGTAGACAATAGGAGTAAGACAAAAATCCTGCTTCGAAATACAAACCCCAAAATTGGTCAAACGTGTTCTGTTCTGCCTGAAGAGTCAGTTACAGGATGGGTTGCAGGTGCCTCTGCCTTGATAAGTAGAGTAGCATGGGTTGAAGGACTGATAGACATGATTCAAATCAGTACATACTTGATCACTTGACTTCCCATAGATCATCGATTTACTACAGCAGGCACCAGTAACATCTCAATATGTCCTGTCACATGCGAGATAGCCCAAGGACATCTGCCCGCTCGAGGAACATAAAGAGCCTCAAAACATTCCATCAAGTCTTGGGAATGAGGTCCATAATTGTTACTGGTATTTGGCATGTCATATATGACACGGGTAGCTTGCCAGGCTCTGCCATGCGGGTAGGATACTCTTGTAGTCACCTCAAAATGCGAGCATTTATTGATGAACTGGGCTTTTGATCAGCTCTTCTGCTGGGAGGAGCTCTGAGGAGAGGGAGTCCGAATGTGGAATATGGCGGCCCTCATGGTGTGGGGTTCCTCTGGCTTCTTGCAAGGCATGGCTAGGGTGGCAGGTCAGGGCTAGAACCCACCATCCCTCTCGGGTGCCTTGTGATCAGCTGGACACAGGGAGAGCAAGTAGCAGCTCTGCGCTGTGTGTGTGAGTCTCTGGATCGGCATACCTGGGCCAGGCTTGGAAAAGACTGCTGCAGGGTTGGTCGGTGATGAGTAGGGTTGTGATCAGCTCTTCTGCTGGGTGGAGCTCTGAGGAGAGGGGAGTCCAGATCCAATCAACACATAACAAAGATTTATTAGAAGAAGAGAAAGGTTCCCACCTGCAAGTAGCATTGGAACAGGAAAATGTCAGGGTATTTCGGGCAGGGAAGTTCTTACAGTATCCTTACAACAGAGAAACTGTCTTGTGCAAATCGTGGAGCTTTCTACCTGGTTTCTACTACCTCTAGCCCTACAGCATCCTGTTACCTCCTGGTTCAGCCCCCAGCATTATGCCATCATAGTCTTTGAGCAAGCCTTGAGAACCAGTTTCTGAGAACTGGTGGATGCCCTTATCTGGAAGGAGACTTGTAATTCATGCAGTTCTTGAGCCCAGGATAGAATCTTGGAAATGGCAGAGATATCTGATGCTTAAGGTATTTTAATTCATCGATGGAATATTTTTGTTTGTTTTTTGGACCACACCCAGCAGTGCTCAGGGCTTATTCATGATTCTACACTCAGGGAACATTCCTGTTGTGCTTGGAGGACTATATGGGATGCCTGAGATCAAGCCCTGGTCATCTTTGTGAAAGACCCTGCCCAATTTAATATCTATTAAACCTCTCTAATGGGATTCTAAAATGGACTTTCTTTTGGCATTAACAAAGGAAAGTCTGAGTACTACTCTGGCAATACAAATATCTATTTCATAAGTTGTGGAGAGGGTCAAGTTCTATACTTTATGGCCAAAATATAGCATAGTGCTATATGATTCTAGACACTCCTAACTATTGACTCCTTTTCTTATCTCTTTTGTTGAGTATGAGACCAAGAGGACATTTATTCTATATGCAATTGCTTGCCATTGATCTTACGGCTTCTCTGGTAGCTATAGCCCAAAATTTAAAACCGCGTGGATGCATTAGCATCTGAGTGAAGTACTTAAAACTTATCTTGGGGAGTGGAGTGATAGCACAGCAGGTAGCATGTTTGCCTTGCATGCAGTCGACCTGGGTTTGATCCCCAGCATCCCATATGATCCATGAGTACCACCAGGAGTAATTTCTGAGTCAGGAGTAATCCCTGAGCATAGCTGGGTGTGATCCCCAAAAAAAGTATTTATCTAAAATGAGGTGCCAGTGATCATATCCACATTCCTTGTCCCCACATTCCTTGTCACCCACCCCAAACTCTGCAAAAACCCAGGCACTTACTAATTGTGCTATCTAGCCACCCAAGAACACACAATTGCAACCCGCAACAGTCATGAAGGTAAAGCAACACAGAATTCCATCAAGCCCAGGGAATGAAGGCACTAGCCCAGATAAGCCAAGCAATATAATGATAAGCTATATAACCTCTCTGATAAGGAATTTGTTAAGGAATTGTTAAGGATGCATAAGGAGCTTAAAGAAGCAATAGAAAACAAAATCAATAAAATACAAGAGGACATGAAAGCAGAAATGATGAAAATGCAAACCAAAATAAAAGCAGAAATGACAGATATTAAAATTGTGATAAGTGAAATGAAAAACTCAATAGCAATGTAACAACTGCTGAAGAAAGAATTAGTGATCTCCAAGATGAGGTCAAAAGACTTTCTAAACAAAGGCAGAAGATGGAAAAAGACTCACAATTAACAGACAGACAACAAGAGATAATCGGGATGAAGTCAAAGGGAATAACATAACAATCATTGGGGTCCCAGAAGGGCAATAAGAAAACCTTGATAAAGAAGCAACTGTCAAAGCCATCATTGCTAAGAAATTCCGAAATTAAAGAATGCTTAATCCCAGATTCAGGAGACCTGAAGGGTACCAGCTAAAAGAAATCCCAATAAGAATACTCCAAGACACATCCTAATTAGGAATGACAATAACAATAAATAGAGATAAAATACTGAAAGCAGCAAGATCAAAGAAGGAAATCAAATACAAAGGAGCATCCCTAAGATTCACAGCAGACTTTTCAGAGGAAACACTCAGAGCCTGAAGACAAAGTTGGAATATTCTAAAAAAGACTCAATGTTATTAAGGCCTCACCAAAAATTACTTACGTGATAGACTCACTTTAAGTTTGAAGGAAAGATACAAAACTTCATGGATAAGCAACAGCTCAGGAACTTCATAGACTCAAAAGAAACTTTAAAAGGACTGAAGGAGCTACTGTAAGAGGAGACAAATCCCAAAAAGCATAAAAAACTTATTCAGAAAGATGACTCAAAACCGCATGACAATAATCTCTCTCAATGTCATTGGCCTAAGTGCACCAATTAAGAGACAAAGAGTGGCAAAATGGATTTTAAAAAACAATCCAACATTCTGCTGCCTATAAGAAACATATCTGAATAATCAGAGTAAACACAGATTCAAAGTCGAAGGCGAAAGACAATTCTCCATGCAAACAACTTTTAGAAAAAGGCCTGTGTGGACATACTAGTATCTGACAACATAGACTTCAGGGTGAAAAAGGTTAGAAGGAACAATGAAGGCCATTTCTTAATAATCAAAGGATATCGGGAAGAAATTACACTCCTAAACATATACACATCCGATGAGGGGCCTGAAAAATACTTAAAACAACTGCTAATAAACTTCAGAGAAGACATTGGCAGTCACACGATAGAAGTTGGAGACTTCAATACAGCACTATCAACAATTGATAGATCTACAAGACTTAAATTCACCAAGGAAATACTGCCCTGAAGGAAGAAATGGAAGAAAGAGGGCTAATAGATATATACAGAACTTTTCTTCCCCAAAAAAGCTGAATACACATTTTTCTTCAGTGCACATGGATGGACCACATGCTGAGCCACAAAGCATACCTCAATAAAATTAAAAAGATAGAAATTGTGTCAACTATCTTTTCAGACCATGATGCACTGAAAATGGAAATTAACTACACACAGACACAGAGACTCAAACCAAACACATGGAAACTGAACAGTTCACTGAACAACCAATGGGTCAAAGGAGAAATCAAAGAGGAAATCCAAAGATTCCTGGAAACAAAGAAAAATGAAAACACCAACTATCAGAACTTGTGGGACACAATGAAAGCAGTGTTAAGTGGAAAGTTCATAGCACTGCAAGCATTCATTAGGAAAGAAGAAAGGGCCCACATAAATAACCTTACTTTACAGCTCAAAACCTTAGAAAAACACCAAGAAAAGGAGCCCAACCCAGGCAGATAAAAGAAAATAATAAAACTTAGAGCGTAAATCAATGAACTGGAAACCCAAAAAAACAATCCAAAGGTTTAATTAAACCAAGAGCTGGTTCTTTCAAAAAATAAACAAGATCGATAAACCACTTGCAAGACTCGTAAAGAAAGGGAAAGAGAGAACCCAAATAAATAGAATCAGAAATGAAAAGGGGAACATCAAACAGAAACCACAGAAATCCAAAACACCACCAGAACTTACTTTGAGAGTATGTATACCACGAAACAAGAGAACCTGGAAGAAATGGGCAAATTTCTGAAATAAGTCCTATGACCTCCACAGATGAAACAAGAATACCTGCAGTACCTGATTAAACCTATCACTGGCAAGGAAATTGAAACAGTAATTAAAAGTCGGCCCAAACACAGAAGCCCAGGGTCCAGATGAATTCACTAGTGAATTCTTCCAAAACCTTTAAGGAGGACCTACTGCCAGTCTTTTTCAAGCTCTGCCAAGAAAGAGAAGAAACAGAAACACTGCCATATAGCTTCTACTAGGTAAGTATCATCCTGATATGCAAAGCAGGCAGAGACATCACAAAAAAAGAAAACTACAGACCAATCTCCTTGATGAACACAGATACTAAAATGTTCAACAAAATTCTAGCAAACAGAATCCAAGACTCATCAAAATGATTATACATCATGACCAATGTGGATTTGTACCGGGAATGCAAGGATAGTTCACCATTCACTAGTCAATCCACATAATATGTCATATCAATAAGAGAAAAATATAAAAACCATATGCTCATAACAATAGATGCAGAAAGAGCATTTGACAAGACCTAACACTGGATCATGATAAAAGCCCTCCATAAAATGGGAATTGAAGGAACCTTCCTTAATACAGTCAAAGCCATCTACCAAAAACCCACAGTGACTATCATTCTCAATCAGGAAATTGAAAATGGGGACAAGACAAGGTTGCCCACTCTCACCACTTCTATTCATTAGAGTACTGGAATTGCCATATCAATCAAAGAAGAAAAGGATATTAAGGGCATCCAGAGAGGCAAGAAAGAAGTCAAGCTATCACTATTTGCAGATGACATGGTATTATACCTAGAGTGTCGGGGAGCGCCTCTGGGGTCTCTGACAGTGCCAGGAAGCGAAGTTCCCTTCTACCTCCGAAGCCAGCGGGGAATGGATGAAGACTCAGGAATCCGATGCAGTTTTAAAAGGGCTTTACTATCACAGGTTCCAATATACAATCCAAGAGCAGGGAAAACCTCCGGACTCTGGGTTCCCAGCTAGGCCCCAGCCAGGTGTAGGCCAAGATGGCCGCCACCACATGTTGAGGCCCAACAGAGAATGGAGAGGACGGAGAAGCAAAACACCAAGGGAAGCGCGAAATGACAAAAAGGGAAAAAAGAGAAAGAGAGAGAGCTTCTTTCTTCTTGCAGCTTATTTTATAGCTAGAAATCCACCCAAACTCCCCAGCCCAGTCCATTCTGGGCTGGACTATCTAGAGATGAAAACAGGAAAATAGCTTTATAGAAATGTAGCAACTTCAGGGAGACCATCTGGCTGTTTACAAGAACCCAGAGCTAATTAAAAGCCTCCTAGCAGAGCTGGGAGAAGCTATAAGCTAAATGTAACTTCCCCTGGCAGGAAGGATCAAATGCCCTCAGGTAATTTCTCCCAGCACCTCACCTAATTTCTTGAGCCAAGATCTGCCTGGAATTGCCTTTATAGGATAGAGAAGGGGGTTTCTGAGATGGCATGTCTCTGTACCAAAGACTAATACTAATGCCAGTTAAATATTTCTCCAAGCCTTCACAAGAGTCTTGTCTACTTCACAGTAGTTTTATATTTTATTTGCCTTTGAGTTATCAGGGAGCCATGCTTGCTTGCTTGGAGGCAAACAGATTTCTCTCTGGTCTAATTACTTAGAGATCCAATGTGGCCAGGCAAATATGCTGATAAGATCTAGCTAGTCCCACGATGCTTGTGGTAGCATGAGAAATATTTATAGCAGCCAGTACAGAATACATGGTCAGATAAGACTGCCACATTCAGACTACCCCCTATCTATGAAGTGACCTGCAGGAGGCAATCCAGGGCAGATGCAGAGGCCTAGGCTTTTTAGGTGCCCTGCAACACTAGAGAACTCTAAACTCTCTACCTAAAGGCTCCTAGAAACAATAGATACCTATAGTAGCGTGGCAGGGTACAAAATCAATTCCCAAACTTCAGTGGCTTTTCTATATACAAATAACAAAAGAGAAGAAAGGGATATTAAGAAAATGATCCACAATCCACAGTGTATAAGATAAGAGAGAGAGAGAGAGAGAGAGAGAGAGAGATAAAGAACTTGCCATAGAGGCAGGCTAGGGGAGAGGGCAGGGAACCAGGTACATTGGTGGCTGGGAAATGGGCACTGGTGAGGGATGGGTACTGAAACATTGTATGACCAAAACTCGGACATGAACGCCTTTGTAATTCTATATCTCACGGTGGTATAATAAAATATTTTTAAAAAGAGAAAAAAAAAAGAAAATGATCTCATTCACAATTGTGCCACAGAAAATCAAATACCTAGGAATCAGCTTAACAAAGAGTGTAAATGACCCATACAAGGAAAACTACAAAACACTGCTCCAGAAATAAAAAAGGACACAAGAAAAGGGAAACTCATTCCTTGTGCATGGATTAGGAGAATCAATATTGTCAAAAAAGGTAATACTCCCTAGAGCTTTATACAGATTCAATGTCACCGCTATAAGGATACCCATGACACTCTTCAAAGAAATTGACCAAACACTCCTGAAATTTTTATGGAATAATAAACCCCATGAATAGATAAAGCAATCCTTGGGATAAAGAAGATGGGAGGCATTACCTTTCCCAAGCTTAAACTATACTGCAAAGTGGTGGTAATTAAAACAGCATGGTAGTAGAGTAAAAACAGACCTGTGAACGTGGGGGAATAAAATTGAGTATCCTGACACAATCCTCAAATACATGATCATGAAATCTTTGATAAATGAGCAAAAAGTGTGAACTGGAGCAAGGAAACCCTCTTCAGCAAGTGGTGCTGGGACAACTGGGCAGCTACATGTAAAAAAATGAATTTGGACCTCTGTTTAACACTTTTCATGAAAGTCAGATCAAAATGGATCCAAGATCTCAATATCAGACCTGAATCCATAAAATACGTCAAGAAAATAGAGGAAAACCTCTCCACGATGTTGAAGCAAAAGACATCTTCAAAGATGAAACACTACTAACAAAGCGATTTGAAGCAAAGACAAATATATGGGACCACATGAAACTAAAAATCTTCAACTCAAAAGTAATGGTGACCAAGATACAAAGACAGTCCACAAAGTGGGAAAGAATATTCGCCCAACACACATCTGATAAGGCGTTAATATCCAGGATATATCAGGCACTGGTTGAACTTTAAAAGAAGAAAACAGCCAATCCCATCAAAAAAATGGGGGAGAAGAAATGAACAGAAACTTCAAAAAAAAAGGAAATTAAAATGGCCCAAAGGCATATGATCATCACTAATCATCAGAGAGATGCAAATCAAAACAAAGATGAGATATCATCTCACACTACAGAGACTGACTCACATCCAAAAGAACAAGAACTAGTGCTGGTGTGGATGTGGGAAGAAAGGGACTCTCATCCATTGTTGGTGGGTATGTCGATTGGTACAGCCTTTTTAGAAAACAATATGGACTAGAATTCTCCAAGAACTAGAACTTGAGCTCCCATTTGACCCAGTCATACCACTCCTGGGAATATACCCTTGGAGGCCAAAAACACATAGTGGAAACACCATCTGCACTTCTATGTTCATAGCAGTACTATTCACAATAGCCAGCATCTTGAAACAACCAGAGTGCCCAAGAACAGATGACTGGATAAAGAAACTGTGGTACATCTACACAGTGGAATATTATGCAGCTGTTAGGAAAAATGAAGCCATGGAATTTGCCTATAAATGGATGAACATGGAGAGGATCCTGCTGAGTGAACTTAACCAGAAACCAGAAGTAAAAGGACAGATATAGAATGACTGCATTTATTTTCAAGATTATAAAAAATAGCATGATACCAATATCCAAGGCCAGGCAAAACACGGTATAGGAGGTCTTGTCAATTGTGGAATCTACCACAGCATGTGGGAGTCAGAGGTTATGTAAGACAGGGAAGGGAACAGTGTGCTAATAATTGTTGGAAATGATATTACCAGCGCAGAACTAGCATTGAATATAAGCAAAGGGATATGCATGATAACCTCTAAATGTACATATTGTAAAACAATATAAGAGAGGGAAGAGAGAGAGAGAGAGAGAGAGAGAGAGAGAGAGAGAGAGAGAGAGAGCCTGCAGTAGAAGTGTCTGGAGGAGCCGGGAAGGGAATCAGGAGATGTTGGTGGTGGGAAATGGCACTGGTGGAGGTATGAGTCCCGGAACACTGTATGACTGAAACCCAAACATGAATATCTTTGTAATTGTATATAACATGGTGGTATAATAAAAATTATTTTAAAAAATAGGTGGTGCCTCATGGCACTATCAGATTGTAAGCATTGGGATGTTTCAGTTTTATTCTCTTCACAATATTTTTCATACTAGCTACTTGGAGTGCTATGTTAGGAGGGATTCTGAAGTCATTGCAAGGATTTCTATGCTCCAGAGTCGCTGAAACAAGCTGAAAAGAACTTAAGGGCTGAGTAACTCAGAATTCAAAAACCAACAAGCTCTCCTGGGCAAGGGTTTTGAGACCATCAAGACTGTTTCCCTGATCTTGCCCTTACTCAAAAAGTCTGTCGAAGGACACTAACAAATAGGTTGAACCCTTAACCATCAGGGAGCAGCACTCCAGGGAATGCACTGATCTCCTGTTTCAGTTTGCTACACATCCAAGTTTTGCTTGGTTGGAAGTGAGGAGGGAATCAGAAAGTGAGGCTTTCTGATTCAACAGCCTATTAAAAGCAACGCCTGCTTCACTTGAAGTCTCTTGGGAACGCAGTGAGTCTATTCAAACCCGACATCATATCTAGATAGCTGCTCTCTTGCAGGCACCCTTCTTCCATCGTGATGCCCAGAAGGGGGTGTGGCTCCAGGAAGAGACTTACAGAGCATCTTGAAACGGGGTGAGCGCTCCCGTTCCATCTAGCACTGCCTTATCTACACTGGCCTTCTTTGAGCTGCAGTTTGTTCACCCTGGTGTCTGGGACTTCTTGTGCTCTGAAGCAGCTGAGAGCAGCATCACTAGGGAGTCTGTTCTCCTGCTCTGTCAGTTCATGATCTCCCACATTCCATAATATGCCTCCCCCTGTGCTTGGCCACAGCTGGTGCTGGTGCTGCTGATGGCTTGAAATCTGGCCATATCACCCCCATCACCTCGCAGCCTCCTCAATCATTTCCTTTTGCTCTGATAGGTGACCCTCAGAACCTCCACAATGTTTGCAATAGACATGGATATTGTCTTGCTTTACCTCTTCTTGCTCTGAAGCCAAGGAGCCCTGAGAGTCACCAGCAATGAACTGCACAATCCCATCCAGCTATCAGAATTCTGCAGAACGCAAACACCTCATTCCTTCCATGAAGTCAGCAACAACTCCTACTTGGGTCAGAAGAAGGCCTTGCAAAATCCCTTTTCTTTATTTCAAATAAGAACATTAACTTTGCCTAGAGACCTGACGGTCACTTAGCTCATCTCTCACATGTATGTAGAACCAGTAGTCACAAGTCATTTGTGTGTATAGATTTGGGGCTTGGGGATTCCAAGTGGGACTCAGGAGGCCCGAGGCCCTCCTGTTTTCAAGCAACCAGTGTTCACCGTGAGGACCCTAGGGTGCAAAGCTGTTCAGGCCTTGAAGAGCCTGAGAATAACAAAGCCATACCTAATGGTGCTCAGGGGCTCCATATGCTCAGGAAACTGTGGTGTGGGTTTGGACTGGAGTTGGCAGCATGCAAAGTACAGTCCTAACTCCCATACTGTCTCTCTCTAGCCCAGCTATGTGTATTCTTAACCTGATTATATTAAACATGGAACTTCTGCATAAATGTTTTAAAGAACTTATTAATTTCTGTCTTCTGATTTATTCATAGATATACAGCCCTTCCTTTGTATTGTTCACTTCCTCCTTCTCCTCCTCTTCTTCTCCTTCTCTTCTTCTTCTCCTTCTCCTTCTCCTTCTTCTTCCTCTTCTTTTCCTTCTGCTTCTACTTCTTCTTTCTTCTTTATTTTCTGTTCAACTTCTCTTCTTCCTCTTCCACTTCTTTTCTCTTTCTCCACATCTTTATACTCTTCCTTCTCCTCTTTCTATTTTGATGTCATATTCAATAGTGCTCTGGGGCTACTCCTGACCCATTTTTCTATCTGATGCTTGCTCACAGCCATGCTTGGGGAATGATGTAGTCCTGAGGATTGAACCCAGGGGTATCCCATGTCAAAGCATGAACTCTGGCCCTTTGAGCTCTCAAGATCTGTAGAAACTTCATTTCTTAGTAAAACATATCTGTTCATCATATCTGCAATAAATAAAATGCTCTCCATGGTGTAGAAAATGCAGCCAACACCACAGGATTGTTCATCAATCTGTCAAGAGCTGACATGATCCTTTGTCTCCCTGAAAACCAGGTTGTGGGGTTGGGAAGTCTTCATTATTTAGCAAATCAATCTGTTTTTTATTTATTTTTTTTAAAGGTAAGATTCTTTTTCATTTTTATTTTGGGTCACACAACCAGCTCTGCACTCATGAATCACTCCTGGCAGTGCTCACGGGACCATATGGAATGCTGAGGATTGAACCCAAGTTGGCCACATGCAAAGTAAACACCCTATCGGCTGTAATATGACTTGGGATCTGTTTTTTAAACTAGAACGTATTTAGCAGTCCTATATCATCGCTGTTCCCAAGACATCACACTGAGATGGGCTTCCAGGTCACCAGCTCTGAGAAATGTCTCTAAGGAATAAACTGAGTCAGGGAAAACTGCCTTGAGAGACAGCACTTCTAATTACCAGCACTGATCTCACCCACATAAATCATTTTTCTCTTTCCTCTTCCTGCCATCAGTTGCCACTGCTCATTCCTTCTTAGCAGTACAAAGTAACAGAGAAGAATCTGGCTTCTGGAAATATCTTTGCCCTGGGTTTGATCCAAGAAACTACAACCCCCCCCACACACACACAGACCTCTTAGATGCAAATTATAACTCTATATCCACTTGTGATGAGAACATAGTCATACTTCTGCTTTCACCTCTCTATCTTAGTTTTCTTGACTTTAAATAAAATGAAGATACTTGTAAGTTTTTATCTCAGTAGGATGTTGTAGGGTACAAAACGAATATGTTTTCAGCTCCTTAAGCATGCAGGGAATGTGTATGTAGATTATAATAGGGAATGAACTCAGGATCTCACATATGAAGGACATATACTGAAACAATAATCATTAAATTATTATCATTATTTATGCTCAATTTTTCCCTTCTATATGAACTCAACACAAGCTGACATAACACAAAACCATAGAGTGTGTGACTTGAACAGTAAAAACTGATTTCTTGCCATCCTGGAGGACAGGAAGTCTATAAACAAGGTGCTGGCAAAACAAATTTCTGGAGCTAGTCTTGGCTAGTAAGAGGTTGCTTACTTGCTATGTGCTAGCAGTCATTCCCGTGCAGGACTAGGGGATTAGAGACATGGAGAAAGCAAGTCTACACTGATGTTTCTCCTTATAAAGACATTGGTCCTAGTGTGGCTCCACAGTTAAGAACTCTTGTGATCTTAGTTTCTTCCTTAGCAGTCTCATGTGCAAATAAAAACACTGTAAGAGTAGGACATTAACATGAATTCGTCCATCCATATACATCCTTTCCATACTCATACTCAATTTTTTCTTTACCCTGGCCTCCTACCAGGTTACAACTAGGCTAACAAGGTAAGTAGAAACAATCAGTAACTGTCACTTGGCCCAAATTATTGATCCAATAAAACACTAAATGACAGATAATTCACAGATGTTATATATTGATAAAATATTACATCTGATTTTGCATGAACTGAGTAAATTTATAGTGAAGAATAATTTGCAACTGTACCTAGTCTACAAACTATGTTATATTAAGAGAATAACCCCAGAGGCTGGAGAGATATATAGCTTAAAGTGTGTTTGCCTTGCACAGGGCTGACATAAGTCCAATCCCCAGTATACACATATGGTCCCTGAGCACCACCAGAAGTGATTCCTGAGCACAGAGTGAAGAGCAATTCCTAAACATGGCCAGGCATAGCCCAAATATTTTCTGAACATTAAAAATCAAACTATAAGCCCAAAACTCAGTGGCTAAAAATTATAAGTATTTATAGTTGAAACAGCTGGAGGCGGGTATGCCACAGTCAGACCGAGAAATACGTCCACTCAATTCAGGTGACCACCTACCTCAATTCCTACTGCCTCCCACTTTCATGTCCAGGACTAGCTAAATCATTAGATGGGGATCTCATTTTTCAACTCTGATCAGGTTGAGTGATTCAGTTCTACTCCTCCCGTATCTCCCTTGTAGCCTTTAGCAAACTAGCTCACTCACACAGCTTGTTTGTCAGATGCCAATTAGAAGCCCAGTGTCCAGGACTGGGGCCTTGCAGATGTCAAACCCTGCGGTGCAGAAGCCTGAGTTCAGAGCAGCAATGTCAGACCTTTCTTTTCATTCTGCTCAGGCTAGGGGCAGCAGCAATCTGCAAAGACACAGACATCTTCTCACGGAGCCAGAGAAGTAGGCTCTGTCTCTTCAGGAGTGGCTTAAGGGATTCTGTATTGATGATGAACCGCACAATCTACTCCACCCAAGACCACCCAACCACCTATCCCCCCCCTTCTTCATTTCCACTGCAAAAGATATTCAGTATTAGAATGTATGACTAAAAATGGTGCATGTTGGTAAAGAGGCTTTTGTGCTTCATTCATTGTCCTTTGGACACAGAGATTGTATTTGTGCAAATGAAACCACATTGGTTATTTACTGTTTAAAAACAAATAGTCTTCCTTTGTGAAAGTAGGTTATTTTGTTTTTTAGAGAACAAATTTGATTCAGGGAAATTGAATTATGGTGTGGTGCCACCTTGTGTACCATGCTTGTAAGCACCATTATGGGTTTTTTTTTGTTTTGTTTTTAATAATTTTTATACCACCGTGAGATGTACAATTGCAAAGATGTTCATGTTTGGGTTTCGCCATACAGTGTTCCAGCACCCATTCCTCTACTAGTGCCTATTTCCAACCACCAATGGCCCCAC
>JAJIBD010022324.1:0-46357 GCA_021461705.1 Cryptotis parvus | reverse complement strand
TCTCTCTCTCTTTCCATTTCTCTCTCTTTATTGATCTGCTTACACTTAATTGTTTTGTAAGGACAAGGAAAAAACAAAGCCATAGCTGTAAGAACTGTGGAACTTATAGGGAATGAGTTTTTCTTTAACCAGTCTCCACGTCCCAGCCATTCCATGTGCCTCTTTTCTCTTCAGCGCCAGAGATTTCCTGGATAAGTGACCTTATAGTAGCACACACTCATTAGTTTCATTAAGTCATTTCTGTCAGACAACCACTTTCTTAAGCAATTTTCTTATGTTATTTTATTTATTCCTTGAAATTAGATAGGAATTATGATTTCCATTTTAGATAGGAGGAAATTGGATTTCACAGTCTTTAAATAAGATGCCCCAAATAACATGGCGGAGTAGAACTGGAAAGCTATGACATATGAAAATATGTTCATTTTGATCATATTTGAAATCCCTAAAGGATTTAGAAAGAGAAGTAGCAGGATTTGGATCTTCTGCTTAGAAAGATTATTCTGTGGAATATGTCAGATTGGCTGTGAAAGGAATTGGTCATGACAAAACAGGGGATATTGTGTGGAAAATTGCTTAGGAAACAAAAAGGGAGGACCAGGGAAATGGCTCCATGGTAGGGTGATTACTTTGTGAGGCTCTGTGTTCAACACTTTGAATTTCAAAAAACAAAACTAAACAAAAAACAAAGGAAACTTAAAAGGCTAGTTCCTCTAGCTAAACAAAGAAAGGTCTGTGAGGAAAAGTTTCTGCCATAAAGGCAGGCGGGGAGGAGAGAATCTGGGGACATAGCTGTTGGGAAATGTGCACTGGTGGAGGGATGGGTGCTGGAACACTGTATGACTGAAACCCTATCATGAACAGCTTTGTAATTGTGTATCTCATGGTGGTATAATAGAATTAAAAATAAATTTAAAAAAAGGTGTTATGGCCAAGGCCAAGTCTGAAACCTTAATGCTAACAAGAGCTGGATAAAATGAATGCTTTGATAACAAGTTCTAGTCAGTTCCATGCAGAGAGAGCAAAACTCCTGTCCAAATTTTACTTTCCCCTTCATTAAGCCCAAAATACATACTAACATGCATTCCTCTCTGGTTGAATAATGAGATGTTAATGATACATGCAACACATGAGCAAGTATGTGATCCCTGCAATGTACACAGTTTTCTTAAACTCAAATCATGCTGCTTGTACTGATACTTTTATGCATACTCCCCTTAGTTTGCTCACTCCTTAAATGTTCTAGCCCCCAAGCACAGTGTTCAACTATTTCTTGAGAGTACTCTCATTCTTCAGGTCAGTGCTTCATTTTGTTAAACTATTCACTTTTATCCACAATTTGTCTTCTTCTTGAATTCTTACCTATGATATGTACAAAAGCATGGACTTTGCATGAGAGTTTATTTTTTAATTTATTTAATGAGCAGTGAGTCACACTTGAACAATTTCCATAGCTCCCTGAAAATCTGATGGCGGTACTCTATCCCAGACCATGAAGATCAAATGGAATTTGGGTGCAGTTTGACAGTTGCCACACCAGGGTTGGCAGGTATTTATCTCAGGCTTAGAAGGAGCTCATATGAAGTTCTCAAAATATCCTTGTACTTCTTAGCTTATGACCTGAGAATTATACTGGCAACATTAGTTCATGTTAAGTTCATCCTAATGACTCTGAATTTCTCAAAAAAATAAACCTTTCCCCAGTCTGTCATCTGTTGCTTTCTTGAGAGTCAGGGAGGCAGAGGTTAATTCCAAGTCCATGCAGAAAAAATCAGGTACCGCCTGAGGCCATTTTGTTGGTCTGTCAGGGCAATTGGACTGACCAGAGCTGACCCTGATTTTCCCTTATCTCTGTGACCTCCTCAAGTCTGATGGGTCTGTTGGTGACCAAGAGGCAGAAGTTGCTGGCACTAGAAGAATAGACAAGCAATAATTCAAGGAAGAGCACTTAGAATCAGGTCCTACTTTCTTGGAGGAGATAGTTGACAATTTTTTTCCTGTCCAAGAGGACATCAGATAATGCAAGTCGTAGAACCGCAAATGCACGGACACTTATCCCAGCCTCTGAAACTTATTTGAAATGTGACAGTAGGCAAGTTACTGAATTTCTTTGAATATAATTTTTATTTGTATGGTAATAATAAAAACACTTTTTGTTTGTGAAGATTACATGAGATAGTTAATGTAGCATTTTAAATAATGAGTTCTTTGTAAATTATTGCTATTAAAATTGGGCTTGACAGAGGGAAAAGGACAGATATAGAATGACTGCATATATTTCAGGGATATAAAAATAGCATGATACCAATATCCAAGGTCAGGCAAAATATGGATCAGGACATCTTGTCAGTGGGTGGAATCTATCACAAGTGTGTGGGAATCAGAGGCTAGGTAAGACAGAGAAGAGAACAATGTGCTAACTATTATTGGAAATGATACCAAACTGGAACTAAGAATTGAATGTAGGTAAAGGGATATACATGATAACCTCTAAATGTATGTACTGCAAGCCACAATGTGTAAGAGAAGGAAGAGAAAGTGAGAGAGAGATTGAGAGAGAGAGGGGGAGAGAGGGAGAGAAAGAGAGGAGAGAGAGAAAAAGAGATTCAAAGTGCCTACCACAGAGTCAGGCCAAGAGTGGGGGTAGGGAATCAGGGGGGGGGACATTGGTGGTGGGAAATGGGCACTGGTGGAGGGATGGGTGCTAGAACACTGTATGACTGAAACCCAAACATGAACATCTTTGTAATTGTATATCTCATGGTGATATAATACAAAATTTTAAATTGAAAAAGAAGATAACACAGAAAGAAAATTGGGCTTGAATGACAGTACAGCAAATAGGGCATTTTCCTTGCACCCAGGTTCAATATCCAACACCCCATTATGGTCCCCTGAGCCCCACCAGAAATGATCTCTGAGTGCGGAGCCAGACGTAAACTCTGAGCACAACTGAGTGTGGCCAAAAAACCTCCAAAATAAATAAAATTATTTTTTAATTATTAGGAGAATTGTTGAGGGGACAAGTCAATGACAACTGCATCCCCTCTTTTCCTCAAAAAGCAACCGTGCTGTGGTGTGGTAGAGGAATATTGACTTCAGTGGTCGGTGACTATAGTATGATAACATCAGTGGAGTTTAATGAGAAATAGAATCGTACCTCTAAATTAAATACAGTCTTGTAAACCAACGCTACCTCAATTAAAGAAAAAAAATTCCTTTTTTGTTGGAATGATTTAAAGTTTACCAAGAACACAACATCCCTATATAGCTTTCACCCCATTGGTGGAATGTTCACATCTTACCTAAATCTTGCCAAAACTAGGAAATTAACATGGATGTATCACTAATAAACTGAACTCCCCACTTTATTTGAGTTTCATCACATTTTCCACTGTTATATATATTTTTTCTGTTCCAAGTTCCAATCAGGATAACACATTGCAATTTATCTTGTGTCTTTTGGATTTTTAAGTATTCTTGCTGCACAAGTGTATTTAGTACTTAAATGCAAGCATTGGCATGGAGGACAAGTGTGCTTGACACGGATGGTCCCCATACTCGTGTGCATAGAGGAGTAAAAGAAGTTCCCTAGACACTGGGGAGCCATCACTGCTGGAGCATCCAAGGTCACTCAGGCCCTCTGAACTTTCCAGTGCCTCTCTGGGGATGTCTGGGATAGATCTTCTGTCCCCCTAAAAGCACTTTTCCAAATGAACTTCTCTAAGCAAAACAAATCTGGAACATGGCCTTTATAAATTACCTATGAGGACCTGTAAACAGTAGATTGCCTTTAAAAAAATTAATTGCTCTTTTAAATGTTTAATTCAGAGTCAGGGCTTGGGGGAGAAAGGGAGACCTGCAGGAGGTGTATGGTTGACTCTAGGACTGTTTCCCGTCTGTCAAATGGACAGTCCGCCCAGAAAAATTAACCCAGATTCCCCCAAAGAAATCTGTGTCAAACTGATGCTGAGTTGGTCTGGCATCTGAGGAGAGTCTTGGCATGACAAGATTGACCCTCGTGGTACCCTGAGGCTCTGAATAAAGGTTTCCCCAGCTTTACCTGTGCATTCTGGAGCATGTGACAATGTGAAAACGAGCAATGGGAGGGGAGGGTTAGTGCTCAGGAGGCTTTCCCCCATCTCATTACATTGGATTTGCTGCTGGATCTTAGCATTTGGTCACTTGCTGGGAATTGACTGAAGAAAAGCCCTTGTTTTCCAGCTATAGAAAGTGCAGCCACAAAAGTGTGTGTATACTCCCATCTACCACCATATGAGCAATCCAGAGCTGGTAATGCTCAGGAGGAAATAGTACCTTAAAGCTGAAGACTTTCTTTCCTCCACAGGCTTCCAAATACTCAAGAGGGCCCCTACCCATGCCTAGAAAACGTTTAGCTCTGCCACTGAATTTCTCGGTGACATTGAACAAACCACTCAACCTCTCTGAATCTCAAATTCCTCACCTGTGAAAGGGATGATGTTGGCATGAATGATTGTCATTTCGTAGGTCTCTGCTAGGGATCAAATCATGCAAAGACTTTAGATGAATGTCAGGAGCCTGGTGTCAGATTGGCCTGAGTTCATTGTTCTGAGGAGGAATAGCTTAAACATTCTGTCCTTTCTTGCTTTTCCCAAGACTAGAATCTATGTGGCACATAGTAGTTGCCAATAAATTGTTACCCTTGATTATTAATGTTCACTCAACTCCTCTCTGTTTTGTGTCCTTACTCTTAATATTCTAGAACAAGGGGCATAAGCTATGAGATAATGCAGCATGTCACCTGGCTGTGTAAGTCAAATCTTCTTGTAATGTCACTTGTCACTTGTCTTCCCATTGTTCATTGATTTGCTCGAGTGGGTGCCAGTAACAACTCCATCTGTTGGGAATGAGGTCCATCATTGCTACTCTTTTTGGCATATCAAATATACCACAGGTAGCTTGTCAGGCTCTGCCATGGCTCTAGGTTCATCCCAGGAGCCCGGTATTTATTGTAATGTAGAGTTCTCTCTTCATTGAGATATTTTGATTAGGTGTTTCCATTCATTGAGGTACTTTACTTTATACAATAGCAAAATTGCATTTTTTTTCAACAGAAACCATAAAGCCAGCAAATCCTAACATTTCCAGACTTTTACACATAAAAAATAAAGCTTTTCCAAATCTATCTACAGGAATGTTCTCAAGGACAGATAGTTCTATTTTCATCTGTTCTATGTTACCTTCTCTTCTTTTCCTTTGACACCCCAACCTATTTAAGAAGTATTTAGTAAGTTATTTTTATTCATGATTTTTTAAATCATCTCCTGGATGCTAGACTTTGTTATAACTATGGATGAGCCTTTTATTTTATTCTGAGAGTTCCAATCACCTACACTTGCTTTGCTAAGTTGAATGTACTCTGAGACACATGTTTGTTCCTTTCACATAAGCAAAAAACACTCCTCTATTTCCACTTTTAAATGTTGGCCTGGGCTTCAAATCAATCAACCATCTAGATCTATTCACCAATTTTAGAATCATAGTGTATAATGATATGAATTCTGCTAAGAAAATGCAGTTAAATAATACAAAAGAAGCTAGCTAACATAACTTTGCTTATTCTCCAAACAATACAATGAATATGTCATATATGAATATATAATATGTGGATCATATATCACATATGGATCCACATATGGATTTATTTATATTTGAATAACACTTAGGAGGATGCAGTAAAGGGAGAAGTAGAAGAGGTTCCAAAACAGCTAGGGCAGCATGTGAGAGCCACTGGAACTTACTTGGCATGTTCACTTCATGGAAATCATTCCTGTACTTTATATTCCTCTATGTGATATAAATTCCACTGATTCTCTGAAGATTTTCTTGTGTCTGATAGTGTGAGGCATAATATGCATGAGTGAACTCCACCCAGCAGACCAGACTATCACAGCCCAGATTATCGACACCCACCCTGCAGCAGTTTTTTTTTTTCAATCTGGCCCAGGTATGCTGAACCAGGGACTCTCAGACATGGGGGCAGAGCTGCTACTTGCTCTCCCTGTGCCCAGCCGCTCATGAGGCTCCTGGGAGGCATGGCGGGTTCTAGCCCTGGCCTGCCACCACAGCAGAGCCTCACAACAAGCCAGACGACCCCCCCTACTCCATGGGGGCAGCCATTTTCCACATCCGACTTCCCTCTCGTCACAACTCCACCCAGCAGACCAGACTATCACAGCCTGGCTCGCGCGGCCACTAGCTGCTGCACGGTTCATCAATAAATGCTTTATTCAGAGGTGACTACAAGAGCATGCCACCCGCACAGCAAGCCTGGCAAGCTGCTCGTGTTGTATTTGATATGCCAAATACCATTAACATTTGTATTAGGTCATTCCCATGGCCTAATATAATGGTTTGAGGCTCTTTATGTTCCTGGAGCAAGCAGATGCCTTTGGGCTCTACTAGCGTGAGACAGGACATATGGAGATATTACTGGTGCCCGCTCTAGCAAATAGATGATGAACGTGAAGATCGGATCGTGATCATGATCGTGATCGTGAATGTGATTGTGAACTCTGTAAAATGCAGAGCTAGTCTGGTTCTAGTTTAACTAAGGTTGTTATAGGGCTTCATCTTATGGTTTAAAGAATAAGCAAAAGTCATGTTAGCTAACTTCTCATATATTGTCCCACTGCACTTTTCTTAGCATTTAAAACTGTGTCACTTGTATCACTTGTCTTTCTGTTGTTCATCAATTTGCTTGAGCGGCACCAGTAATATCTCTATACATCCTGTCTTGTGCTAGTGTAGCTCAAGTGCATCTTCTTGCTCCAGGAACACAAAGAGCCTCAAACCATTTGTTCAGGTCGTGGGAATGAGGTCTATAATTGTTACTGGTATTTGGCATATCACATACGACCCGGTAGCTTGCCAGGCTCTGCCGTGGGTGGTACTCTCAGTAGTAGGTTGTCAGTTCATGCACTTACTGATGAACTGAATTGATTAAGGATATATCTTCTTACAGATAAAGTCATGGGAAATTCTGAGGTTCCGCCCCTCTCCTTTTTCTTTGATCTTCCTTCTTAGTCCTTTTATGATTTTTTTTAAAGGATTTAATCAAAACTAGAAAAGCTAGAGTCACAGAACAGGGTCTAAGTGATTCTTGTGTATGGGAATGTCAGCAGGGATAGGTACATTTCCTATGTGGGAGACAGCAATGACAATGTGTAATCTGGCTATATTGTAAAAAGTTTTATGCACTGAAGACCAGTTAGCCCTGAGTTAAGGGAATTAAAGGGTTTTCAAATAACCTTTGAAATTAAATGATTTTCTTTTCATAACACGGTGAGATAGACATTTATGAAGCTGTTCATGATTGGGTTTCAATCACACAATGTTATAGCACCCATCTCTCCACCCATGCACATCTCCCACCACCAATGTCCCCAGATTCCTCTCCATTCCCCAGGCTGCCTCTATAGCAGGCACTCTTCCTCTTTGAAATTAAAGGATTTTCAAATTATCTTTGAAAGGGGACATGAAATGTGTGAGTTTACTCTTAATTTGATCTTCATCCTATTTGCCAATGACATAGTTCAGAAATCCATATTTTTCTAGGGTTTTTCAGTGTATATTATGAACCTGACACATTTGAATGACTGTAAAAAATCTGCATAATCTAGGCACCCACTCCAAACACAGTGAATCTGAATCCTAGGATGAGGTGAGTGAGGCAGTTTTGGAAAGGAGTACAGTTCTGCAGGGTGGGCAGGATGCCTGGAATAGAATAGTTGAGCAGCTGAGATGAGCAGCATATTTTTCATTGTTCATCATTAAGTATCTAAAGACAATGCATGCATAGTGCTAAAGATTAAGACCATGTAGGGTAGCATAAAAATATGTGGCCAGGACACTGAATGGGGACAACCCTCAGCTCGTTGATTGACATATGTAGTTGACTGCACTGACTGAAGCTTGACTGCTGTGTTGGTATGTAGACCAGCTTTATGGGTATAATGTTGAGAGTAATTGCTTCCCCATGACTTTGATGTCTTATCGTGAAAGACATTGGGGTACATTTAGTCATAAAAGAGCTTCAAGAGTTGACATATAGAGGAAAAATGAGCTCCTGGATGCCTCTTATATTTAGTAGAGTTATTCATTCCAGTTCTTGCCAGAATTTCTTTCACCTTAAATGAGACTAGTGCCTTTTCAGAAGCAGTGAACTGGTGCTAATGTAGATTAGGGAATTTTTACACCCAAGGAATTTTTTCACTTTAGATATATAAGGAAAGTATCACTAAAGCATAGACTTATATGTTAGTTAATGCAAAGTGCTGATAGATAGAATAGACTACAAAGTTAGGGGGCCCAGGGAATATTCTTCCCTCCATATAGGACAAAAAAATGAAGGACAACAGACAGAGATAATGAGACATAAGAATTTTTTGGGGGGTGGTTATTAGTCATAAAATTTGTCATTCTGTTTAACTTATTTTAGAGCAGGGGCTGGAGCAACAGTACAGTGGGTTGGGCACTTGCCTTGCTTGCGGCTGACTCCAGGTTATGCCTCTGGCATCACATATGATCTCTGGAGCACCTCCAGCAGTGATTCCTGAGTGCAGAGACAGGAGTAACCCTTGAGCAGTTCCAGGTGTGAGCAAAAAGCCAAAATAAAACCCCTCACAAGAAATAGAGCAGAGACTTTTGGGAAAGAATTAACACACATGATTTTGGAAGCTACAGGAAAAACTGAGCAGAGACAGACGAAGGAGTTAGGATTCAAGTCCACAACTTGTGCCCTGACAAAATTCCCTCTTTTCAGTCTCTTTTCAGATATTCAATTGATAGTACATGACTGCTCACGTTATAGAGGATAAACTATTTTATTCAAGGTCTACTTTGTGAGTGTGAATATTTACAATCACAACCTTACAGAAACATCTAAGAATCATTTAAAACTAAATATCAGGGCACCATAACCAGTGAAACTAACACAATTAAGCACCTCATCTCAGAACCTTTAGGCCATACTTCAAGTGAGGTAAACAGTGATTCTTTTTTTTTGATTAAATATTTTATTATACCACCGTGAGATATACAATTACAACATTGTTCATGTTTAGAGGTTTCGGTCACATAGTGTTCCAGCACCCCACCCTCCAGCAGTGCCCATTTCCCACCACCAATGTCCCTAATTCCTCCCCCTCCCATAGCCTGCCTAAATGGCAGGTTATTTATCTCTTTTCCTTCTCCCTCTCTCTCTTTTCCTTCTCTTATATATTGTGGGTTGCACTACATACACTTAGAGGTCATCATGTGCATTCTTTTTGCCTGTATTTAATACTCAGTTCTAGGTTGGTATTAGCCCTTTCGACATTTATTCACACATGTTCCCTTCTCTGTCTTACCTAATCTCTGACTCCCACACATTTGTGGTAATTTCCACTTTTGGTAAGACCTCCTGATTCACGTTTTGCCTGACATTGGATTTTTGTGTCATAATATGTATATATATTTATGTCATGCAAATAAATGGAGTCATTCTATATCTCCCTCTTTCCTTCTGACTAATTTCACTCAACATGATCCTTTCCATGTCCATCCATTTATAGGCAAATTTCAAAACTTCATTTTTCCTAACAGCTGAATAGTATTCCATTGTGTAGATGTACCAAAGTTTCTTTATCCAGTCATCAGTTCTCAGGCATACTGGTTGTTTCCAGGTTCTGGCTATTGTGAATAGTGCTGCTATGAAAATAAAAGTGCGGATGGTGTTTCCGCTGTGTGTTTTTGGCTACCCAGGGTATATTCCCAGGAGTGGTATAGCTGGGTCAAAGGGAGCTCAATAAACTTCAGTTGCTACCAGCCCTCTTTTAGGAAGATTTTTTTAAAGAGTCAAATTCCTACCTTACGTCCAGAAATGTCTAGGAAACATGGTGAGACTCTGCAGAAGTCCAGCCAAGGAGAACCTAGTGCCATGTATTAAAACATTTACAATGGGCAAGAGCACCTTAATCCTTCTTCCAACATTACCCACTGGTTTCTCCAGAAGCAGGTAAGAGCTCAGTGATAGGAGTTGGCATCTGTGGAGGGCAGTGGAGGGAAGTAGGATTGGACAAAGGAAAAGTGAACATCCATAGACCCAGATGGATGTTCAGATCCTTTATAGCTCATTAGTGTGGTTCCACAGGGGGCCCAGCTTAGGTCTTCTGTCTTCTATTCCTGACCATGGGCTGTTCCAGGATGCATGTGCGCTGTTGGGGCCACTCTATGACTGAGACAGCACAGAAGGAGGAAATAAGTTGTGCGAGGATACTCTTTGGTGGTACTCGCAGGGCATGCAGAGTTGGGCCCTCCTTGCAGAAGGACTTGAGCTGCTTATTATTATGCCTTTACTCTATTTATTAGTCCCTGCTCAGTTGCCTAGTGTAACACAAAGCATATCTTCAAGTTCCTGAGCACTTGCTCAAAGGTATTTACACACAGCTGACTAGCCTCTACCATGTAAGTCATGGCCACTCATGCATTAGCAAAACCACTTTCATGCATCTGGTTTAGCAGGTACCTGGCCTTCACTAAAGGGCTTTCTTACTCCACTGGTGCTGTCTCTTACCCCTTATGCTATGGGTCTTTGATAATGAGGGTTTTGATAGGCACATTTCAATATATGGAAATAAGATCCTGTTCTCTCTGAATCCATTGATAAGACCCTTTAATGGGAGTAAGGCTCCAGCAAGACCTTTGCTTTTAAGTGAGGCTGACACAGAACTCAATCCAAGCCTTCTCCTGCCTCTATTTATCATTAATATGTTGAATTTCTCAGCTGGCAAAGGACAAAATAGTTGATAGCAAATGAATTAGATATCAATTAATTTCTAAAGCAAACCTAATGGGCATTTAAGAAAGAAATTTAATGTCTCATTTACTCTCTATAGCTATCTTGTTAAATGCCAATTAAGTATCTAAATATTTCCTACAAGCTTAATGAATTATAATAAGTAATAAGTGATTACCACTTTTTCCTAAGATCTTGGCACTCTCAACATCAAGTGCAATGATATGACAGTTTTTTCTTTTTCTATTTATGATACAAATAAGATAGACTCAAACCTTCTTAATGAGCTTCAACTACCTTATCCAGCAATAAATAATAAAATTTATAGTCAATTTTCAAAAATAAAGAAGATCATATTGAAATGCAGGCAGACTTCACGAGTAATAAAGATTTTTACTTGAAAACAAAATGAACACAATTAAAATGTTACCTATAATAAATGTCCAGTGTTTTTTCTTTAAATCCCATCTCATTCCCATAATTTTTTTGTAAACACCGAGGAATCATATATAATCAGATTAAAAATGTGAATGAATGGGGTCCTGAGACTAGCTCAGTGGCAGAGTGCCCACCCACCCTTGTGTGAAAACTGCCTTGAGTCTGATTTTGGCGTCACCTCACATGGCAGTGTTGGTGGCACCGATTTTGGGATTCCCCAGAACTGAAACAAAATAAATATCACAATCAAAGCAATAAAAGTGTGTACTTTTTAGCCACCACAACAACAGTGAAAGGAAGGGAGAGAAAACAAACAAGTAAGCAAAAAACAAACCAAAACAACAAAAAATGAGCTGATGGGTGTTGGGTGTAATTAGTGTGACACACACAAATCTAGAGCTGCTGGACTGTACTTTGCAGCCCCAAACAGATCGAAAGACAGACAAGGCTTAGCCTGGGACTTCCCTTACAGGTATTCTTGCCCCTCCTGGAGTAAGGGAATACTCCAGGTGTTGCTCAGAAGCTTTTCCTTCTGACAGTGCCCTGGGAAGCTAGAAGCTGGAGCAGCAGATACCGAGGAGGAGGGTTTGAATGGCCGCTCCTGCAGGGGGAACTCTGGTTCCATAGAGGCCATGGGTAAATAACATGCAGCCTCTATAAGGAAGCTTTGGGGGATGATGATAGAAAGTGTGTCATCCTGGGGACAGGAGAGGTAGTACAGCGTGTAGGCCACTTACCTTGTGTATGACTCACCTGGATTCAATACTCAACACCACACATGGTCCCCTGAGTGGAACCAGGAGTGATCCTTGAGCATAAATACAGAAGTAAATCATAACCCTCATTAACTGTGTTCTCAAAACCAAACCAAAACAAAAACAGAAAATAATGAAAGAAAAGGTATGGGGGCAGCTGGCTTGAGGTCTGAGAGGTCCTAGGTGGTTCCATTTGGCACCTCATTCAGGTTAGGCCATTATGCAATAGGTAAAGAATGTGGAATTTGGAATCAAAAAGCTCTGAGCTTGCAGGCCAATTTTCCATACTTGTCACATGAGCTTAAGCAAGTGAGTTTCTCTGGAGCGGTTCCTTCTTTGTACCAGATGGATGGTGCCTCCCTCCTCCAAAGACTCACAAGAATGTATTGAAGCATGCAACCAAACTTTTACCAATGACACATGTGCAGTAGGTGCCATTATTATTACACCAAATAATTAAGACCAAAAGAGCAATAAATAGTGACAAATATGCCTTATTTCTGTTTCTGAGACGATGCCTAATTTGTGGACAGCTTGTTTACCATCACTGTCCTGAAAATTGCAGCAGGTCCATACAAAGGGACTGTGTACCTTTCCTGGAGACTTGGCTTATGTGTCCAATACTGATACCGTGATCCCAAGAGTGAACAAGCCCTTTGTCCTTTGAACAATGTGGGCAGTGAGTTGGTTGCATCAAAGTGATTTACTGTTTTTATCCTCTGACTCCCTGCATGGGAATCCCTTGCTCTAGATATTCAACTCCACTAGCAGAATTGATTGACTTGGCTACAGAAGTACAAGAAGTACTTCTACAAGAAGTACAAGAATACTGTGTGTCCAAGGTCAGTCCTACTTTTCCATTTGACCATATTTTTCTAGCCACACAATTACTGTTGTTTACACGAACAGTAATGGGGCATTTGAAAGACACAAGTACAGTGGCTATTCAAATAATGTTTTTGAAAAATATTTTTATTACAGGAAATTGCTCCCGTTGTAGCATTATAAAAGAAAAAGTCAACAGGAAGCAAATCAAAAGCTGCAGAGACAATAACTGGTGTAGATCCCTGAATGAAACTAGTCCTTTCTCTCATCTTAAGGCTCACCTAAGCAAAACATCAAAGGGAAGAAGAAATTATATGAAGCTCACTAACTCTAAATACATTGATGGGCGATTTGGGCCCGTTAGATGATTTCTTTGGATACCCAGGAGAGAATTATACTAATCGTTATGTGGGAAAACTCTAGAATCCTGCCTTTTAAGCTTTCTCCCCAAGTTCAATAACCTCTAGCAGCTGGTTCAGTGATTCCTCCCCCTGGTCCCTCTTTCCACCTCTTAAATATTTCCCTGTATGTTCATATCCTCTGCCGTGCTACCCTTGGCTCTCTGACTAATTCTCCCCATCCTTCCTCACCTCCATGTATGTTCTTCCTTTCTTCCTTCAATCACTTCCTCATCTAGCTCCACACAGATCCTAAGAAGAAAGAAGTCTCTGGACAATCTCATTAGACTGCCTTGCTCAGCCACTCACATTCCTTTTTTAATTCTATACGCAATCCGAACCACATCTTTATCAAGAAATGAATCTACCAGTTTAGACCTTAAATAATAATGTAGAATTGAAATTACAAATACCACATTTATTAATTCCAGTTGTATGGTGGGAAAGTCTAAATAGAGCAACCAGGGGCTGCAGTGATAGCACAGTGGGTAAGGCATTTGCCTTGCACACGACTGACCTGGTTTGATCCCTGGCATCCCATATGATCCCCTGGGCATCGCCAGGAGTAATTCCTGAGTGCAGAGCCAGGAGTAACCACTGAGAATTGCCGGGTGTCACCAAAAAGATAAAAAAGAGCAACTAGCAACCAGAAAAATCTCAGGATATAGCTGTACCATTGTTCACCTTTCTATGAATTGCTGTTCCTTCACTAGCAACCGTTTCTTCATACTAGTAGGTCTTTAAGATATTGGTTAAGTGTTGGAAAGGGAGCTTCTAATCTCTGTGCTCCTTTTTTGTGCTGATTCAAAACTCATGCCACAAGGAGATGTTTAGCTTCATGAATCCAGTGACACAGACACCCTACCTAGCCTCTAGATTTATATGTCTATGGTGTTGTTTAATATATTAGAAATGAGGAATTTAGCTCTGGTGATATTTCTGTAGCTCAGATGATTTTTTTTTTCTTCCTGATTCAGTGATTGGCTTCTGGAAGCTCTTCGGTTAACTTCTAACTTTTTAAAAATATAATCATTTGACATTGAAAGGCTTAAAAATAGTCCTGTTTTTAAAGAGGAAGATTGTAAAGGTCTTTCTGGCTCAGAAGTGGAATGGCTAAAACAACCTTTCTATATGTCAGACACAATTTTGTCTTCTTGTCTGGAAAAAAGTCAAAAGAGAGTCACCTGCTTAAATGCTTTCCTAAGTGTCCTGGCTCCTTGGAGCCTCATGACTTTATGAAATAAGGAACAACAACAAAATTCTTCTAAAACGAAACTAACGTGAAATAACCCAGGGCCTAAACTTGTCGCAGGATGTGACTTTAAATTTTAATGCGAACTCTGGAATAGATTTGTGAATAGCAAGGTAAAGCAAAGGCCATGAAATATTGATTCCGTACATTTTCTTATGCATTTTTATTCTCCAATTTAGTAAATTTTTCATCTTGCCTGCACTTAGAGGTTGCCTATGAAGTCGTTACCACCGATTGTATTAGTTGTTGTAAATAAATAATCGAGGTGAGAGATGTTCACATGATGGGAGGTAAACAGGACCCAGCTTCTGCTTCTTCTCAGCCTGGCCTTCCCTCAGTCCAGCCCTAGAACGATGAAAAGAGATGATGACACTTTCCCACAGAGCACATTATCAGGCACTTTCTAGTGGAAGGAAGGTTTTAAGTAAAGTAAGAAGATAGGATTGATTTTGTCTGCTGTGTGTTTTTTTAAAATCAAACCATCAGGGTAGAATTTTATAACCAGCATGCTTCTTAGTTATACTCTAAAATAATCATGTGGGAAGCATTTCAGAACCAGTGTTAGAGAACATAAAAGTGTAAGATCTGCCGCCTGTCCTAATCCTTGTCTGTGCACGGAAGCAATGTTTGATCAATTTTGCACACAAGTAACCCCAGCACATATTTCTCATCGTCATGAATCTGTAGCGTGGGTCTCCATCCTAGTCTCTGCACCGACCCTGTCAATTGGTAAGAGACACAAAGCACTTATTTAAATCACACTGTTTCTTAAGCACATAGAATTGATACATTATTTCCTTACTTATTCATCATTACGTCAGATTATAGTCTTACCAGGTCACATTGGCCCAAGACTCAAACTGAAACTTTTTACTGGGTGCCCGGCTTCTCATGCCAGAACACACCAGGAAAGGAGGTGGTAAGGGAGATCCAAGTGAATATTCGACCTTGAAATAGATGGAAATAGACGCCTCCAAATTTGATCAATAATATGGTTTCCTAATTAGGTGGGAAAGTGGGTCCCTTTCCACTTTCCTCATGAGAATCTGCTCATGAGAATCCGCCTTTCCATCTTTTCTTCATTGTTTTTATATTTATTGAAATTACATATGCTTGTTCACTGTCTTCACTGTATCACTGTCTTCCCGATCATCATCGATTTGCTCGAGCGGGCCCCAGTAACATCTCCATATGTCCTGTCTCATGCTAGTAGAGCCCAAGGGCATCTGCTTGCTCCAGGAACATAAAGAGCCTCAATCCATTCCGGAATGAGGTCTATAATTGTTACTGGTATTTGGCATATCAAATACAACACGGGTAGCTTGCCAGGCTCTGCCGTGCAGGTAGCATACTCTTGTAGTCATCTCTAAGTCCAGCATTTATTGATGAACCACGAGGCTGTTGCTTGTTCATTGCAGGAAAAAGCTACCTGTCCAAAAAATAAACCACAGGCGAGGAGAATAACATTTTTTCAATAATCCCTGCCTTAATTTTCATTTTGGCATGCATTTTAATAGTCTTTAAATAATCTTTTAATAGTCTTTAAGCTGTTTAAAGCTATCACTGGCTTTTCTGTTTACTCTTAAACCATTTAAAAATAGAATACCTCATTTAAAAACTGTGGTTTTACAAAGTTGTACATAATACTGTTGTTATGAGCTTTCAATGTTCCAACGTCAATCCCACCACCACAGTGACCTTCCCTCTACCACTCTCCCCATTTTCCAAACCACCACCAAGCCGTCTCCTTAGCAGGCACACAATAATTCATTATAGATTTCTTGTTACAACTAAATGACTAATAGAATTATAAAAAAAAAACTTCAGTAGGTTGGAGCAATTGTAGAGCAGATAGGGCATTTGCCTTGCACACAGCCAACCCAGGTTAGATCATGGTATCCTATATGGTCCCGTGAGCACTGTCAGGAGTAATTCCTGAGTGCAGAGCCAGGAATAACCCCTGAGTATCACCAGGTATGACCCAAAAAGTCAAAAACAAACAAATAAAACCTCAGTAAAAAATTGCGAAAAGTGTTACATCTCACCATGGTGTTAAGTCTTTGAGAATTTACTAAACATTTTTGTTGCTAGTGAGCCTTCTGTATTATTGTTTTTGTTTGTTGAGTTTAGTTGGCTTCTGTCTTACTCTCCCATCTAATTTGCTGCGCTTCTACTGAAATTTCAGTATTGTGGAATTTGGAGGTTGCATAATGGCTGCACAGTCCAGAAACTTTACGGGCTACAGTCTGGGCAAAAAGCTGACATGATGGTGACTGTGAGAGGTGGCCATGCCTGTTCAGACTTCGCAGGACTGGAACTCGGCCCCTAAGTCCTCCTGGGGGGTCCCCCAGAGTTTTCAGTAGGGAGGTCAGTGTGCCCATGTGTTGTTGTAACTATTTGTCTTGCATCTCCTTGGAGATTAAATAATAAATCTTAATCTCCAAGGAGATTAAGAGAGCATGGCCAGTAGGTGAGTCAACATAGCGGCAGCTGTGGGAGGTGGGCATGGCTGCCAGGGCTTCTGGAAGGATAGTAGTGGGGAGAGGCTGCCTGTCCCCAATCCTAGAAGACCCCAGAGTTCTTAGCCTGGACACCAGAGTACCTGATTTTGTTTTTATTTTTCTTGGTGGCTTGGTGTCTCCCCAAGATTATTAGTGAAGTGGCAAAGTTGAGGCCTTGGCATGGCTGCAGTGATGAGTTACAGGGGACATCTCTCTGGGATTTGAAAGCGCAGAGATTCAGCCTGTCCCCTCCTGAGGGCACCTCAATTACTATGAAATCTCTACTACAAACTATTTAAACTGAGGTTGGAAAAGAAATAGAAGAAAATTTAATTGCTTGCCTAGGGTCCAAGTGAATTTTTTCCCCTAAGTTTGGTAGGTTTTGTGTTTATTCAATAAGTCTGCATACTTGGAAATAGATCTTACATATGTGCAATTGAACAACATGAATATTGTTGCTTAGGTCATACACCTAATGCAGATGATTGGCTGTATTTAGTGTTATTGGAAGACAGATATGGCACACATGAATAAATGTGGTTCAAGCAAATCAAGTCCTATAACTTTGAATTAAATGTCAGTATAAGCACTGACACCTGTCTCCTCTTAAAATTTTTACTCCACCCATCCACCTCCCATTGGAAAAAGCAAGAGAGGGCAGAATAGAGTTAGGAACTGGGAATGATCCAGTAAAACCATGAGAGGCTTTAAGAAAGCTTTGGTAAACATGGGGCAGAAGGCATTGAACTCATCAAACTAAGAAAAATGCCAATGGCTTAATGTCAAACCCTTTCCTGAGAAAGATCATTATCATCAGCAATAAAACATAGGACTTTGGTGGAATCTTAGACATTTATCTGAGAATGGAGTGCATGAATAAACCATGAGGCAGATGGTGAGTTCATACTTTAGGCTTCACCTCAACTTCAGATTCAACATTAGTTGTGAAAGCATCATATGAGCAGGCCATGAATAGTGAGGTGGCCATAGAAAGAAGGTGGTTGGAATGGTGAGGACCCAGGCATGAAGTATAGCAGCAAATTTGAGGATACTTTAAGAAGTCAGTATTTTCCTATTTGGGAGTATGATGCCCGGAGGAGAGGGAAACTTCCCTGGATTCCCTTACCCATAGCAACAAAGATCAGACACTTCTAATAAAAGCAAGGACGCTGAGAAGACCTAGGATTCAAGTAGTTCCACATCAAAGGAAACCCTTTCAGGGTTATAGAGACATTTCCTCCAAGTGTCAAGCAATAGCCCCAGGAAGGAGCTGGGCATAGCCCAAGTTTATACTGGAATAGAGGCTGTGCCAAATTAAAAGTGAACACAAAACACTGATCTGAGAACAACGACAGCTTCACCTTGCATGGAAAGAATTGCTGCTGAGATAAATGTTCCTGTGAACAGTCCTTACAGCTCAGGCTTCCTCCCAACTCCCCTCTGGCAGCTCAATAACAATGAGCGTGTTATAAATTTACACCGAAGGGGCCCTCCACTTTGAGATCTGAGAAGCCAAGAACAACCAAAGGGATCCAGAAGGGGAAGCAAAAGACAATTTACTCAAAATGTTTATGGAAAAAATACAACCCTGCTTACTTATACATCTCAACACCTAAAGATGAATAACGGAAGCAGAGTGATAGCATCAACTCTGTGAGAAGTTCCAAACTATAAAATATTGAGAAATGGCACATCAGCACCAAAGGGCATAAAGAACAAAGAAAAACTCAAGAATGTTGTTTGTAGTCTTCAGTCTCTTCAAGAAACTAGGGGTTCTGTGAACCCAGAGATGCTAAGTGGGATGATAGGATTTAAGTGAACTAAAGTAAGTGAACTGGTTAAAGATACGAAAGATAATTTCTAGATGAAGTTGGATTCCAGTGGTTATCAGAGGGAAAGGGGGTGGAAGGATCTTTTGGGTGATGGGAGAGTATGGGAACTTGGGGGCCGGGTGCAAGGAATCCTATACATATATAGACATTCAAGTCTACCTCTGAAATCCTATGATACTGTGAACCCGTGATAAATCAATACAAAAGGGCTAAGAAAGAAAAAATGAAAAGAGAGAAGGATTAAGAGTAGGCAGCTTGAAAAAAAAACTACAGCGTGTGAGAAAGGAATGCAAAGACAGATACATGGAGACTATTCAACTTTTTGTTTTAGAAAACCCAGGAGAAAGAAGCCACCGTGATGCAAAGGAGTCAGATAAGAATGCCTAGAAGAAAGTCAGAAATAGTGTAGTGATGAGCAACAAGTTGCAAAGATAGGAGGAAAGCACTTGAGATAGAAGAGATACAAATTGTTACTGAAAAAAAAAAGAAGCAGAAATCAGGGACAAAATGATAATCCAAAACATGTTTGGGTTCCTTGAAAAAGCTGAAATGAGCTATAGAGCATTTGTGAAATACCTAGATACATCTCAGTACTTTTATTAATATAGAGAAGAGTGTGACAGACATAAAAAGGGGTTGTATGTAGGAAGAACAAGATATACATCTAGATGCAGGTTTCCCTACAATTCATGTTAGTGTGCAGTAGAGTCATACCTATAGAACATTGACAGTAAAATGTGACCGAGAGAGCAAATGCCATTTCAGAATTTATCTATAAAATCAAGGACTGAAAGTGAAGTAGAGTAGGAAAAAGAGGAGTGAGAGGGATGAGGAGGAGAGGGGAAAGAGAGGGAGAGAGAACGACAGAGGGTTAGAGAGAAACACACACAGAGAATCTTGGTGTTTTTGTAGATAATGAAATAACTCAGAAAACCAGTAATTCCTTAATTTTCTTTTTTTTTTCATCTGGATACCCATACTATTTTTATGCTGATGTTATGTCATTTATTGAGCTTTACCAAGTGACTGTAATGAGTTTAAAATGCTTCTTTGCTGTATGCTGAGTCCTTGGATGTGTGGTCTGGTGTTGTTGTGCATTTTGTTTCATTAGTGAACTTTTTCATCACTGTACTAATACCACATTGAAATCAATAAAGCAGTAGAATAGATCTTAGTATCGATTAGTGCTAGTCATTATTCTTTTTCTTCCAAATTGTCATGACAATTTAATAATTGATTAATCACATTTAATTTAAAGATAAACTGAATTTATCTTTCATTGGAATTGCTTTTAATGAACCAGAATGATGATATTTGTGTGATGTTTTTCCCCACACAATCTCTTCATTTATTTAATTATTCCATTATGTCTTCTGTTAATTGAGTGCAGTCTTCCCCATAAACATTTTTACTTATTTGTTATTTTCTTGCTAGATGGCTTATTGTTGGCTGAAATGGAAAATAGAAAATGTTATATTGTTACTATTTTATTTTCTAATTAAGTTTATTGACGCTAAGTACTATTGATTTGTTTGTAAACAACACGACATATTTAATGATTTCTATCCTAATTTCTGGTCTCTATTTTTACATGGTAATACAATTTTTTGCAGCTACATTGTCCATAAATAATAAAAAACTTAAGACTTATTTTAATTCCTGCACTTTAGTTTTCATGCATTGTTTCATTGGTCATAGTCTTTAGTGGAACTTTATTTATTTATTTTTTTGCTTTTTGGGTCACACCCGGCAATGCTCAGGGGTTGCTCCTGGCTCTGCACTCAGGAATTAATCTTGGCAGTGCTCTGGGTACCATATGGGATGCCGAGGATAGAACCTGGGTCAGCCACTTGCAAGGCAGTCGCTCTACCTGCTGGACTATTGCTCTGGCCCCTTCAGTGGAACTTTAAAGGGAAAGGCAATAAGAATCTCCTTCAGTATTATTTAAAAATAATCTCTTAAGTATTCGTCATCACTTATAATTAGGGGAATCCAAATCCAAATGAAAATGAGATATCATCTCACACAAAGGAGAATGCCACATATCAAGAATGTTGGGAACAATCTGTGTTGGTGGGAATGTGGTGAAAAGGAACTCTCATTTTCTCCTGGTGGGAATGTTATCTGGTTCAACTGCTGTGGAAAACAGTATGGAGAGATATCATATTAAACATTGAGTTGCCAAATGACCCAACATTTCCAATTTATGGTTCCATCCCCAGGACACAAAAATCATAACTCCAAAAGGACAGTGCACACCACTATTCATTGCTGTCCTTGTATAATAGCTAAGATATGGAAGCAACTTAAGTTTCCAGAGACAGAAGAATGGCTTATGAACATGTATTATGCACATTGGAATACCATGCAACTGCAAGAAATGATAGAATTATGTAATTTGCTGTAACAGGCATGGCTGGAGGATATTATGCTGAGTGAAGTAAGCCAGAAGGACAAACACGGATAATCTCAGGGACTGTACTGTTGTAAAGAGGGGATAAGGGGATCCTTTACAACAATACAGTTGTAAAGTGGGGATCCCTTATCCCCTCTTTACAATAGTACCCTTGATCCCAGAGTATAAGGAGATCACCCTTGACCCAAGAGTATATGGAGAAGAGTAGAGAAGGAAAAAAATTGAGATTGGAGAAAAGATAAAGGGAAATAACAGGGTGACAAGGGTTAGGAGCTTTGGCTGTACTGGTAATGTGAAGGAGTGAAATAGCTATATATAATCAAATTACAGACTCGACAACACTGAAATCATGAAATCCAAACTATAGCCACCAAACTTTATATGTGCCTGTCAAGGTGACTGGCTGGGAGCAGGGGGTAGGGGTGGGGGCAGTAGGAAAAATGGGAACATTGGTGGAGGGAATTGACACTGGTGCTAGATTATTATATGCCGAAAATTCAGTTATTAATTACTTTGTAAATTACTGTGAGGTAAAACTTTTAATAATGCTTTCATTAGCATTTTCTTCTGTCTGACATAACAAATTTTAGCTCAGTTGGTGTTTTTGTACTATACATTTTTTCTTCTTTTATTTATCCTATGTCATTTAAAATGTACCTTCTTTTGAAGAGATGCTACAGATTCTTTGTGTGTGTGTGTGTGTGTGTGTGTGTGTGTGTGTTTTCTTGGGGATTGAACTTCATACAAGCAAGGCAAGTGTGAATCTACCACTCAGATTCATCCTCAGCCCCAAATCCCAGAATAGAAAGTCCAGTTTGTGAGTGTTGTTTATTTTTCTTGAATCACCATAAGATACACAGTTACAAGGCTGTTCATGATTGGTTTTCAGTCATAAATGTTTCAACACCCATCCCTTCACTAGTGTACATTTCCCACCACCAATATCCCCAGTTTCCCTCCCGTCACATTTTGATGTTAGGGGAAGAATCAATGCTTCCAGGGGCCTGATGGCCATTTCCAGCAATACTGACTAGCCTAGGCAGATGGTTGTGTCCTCATAGACATCGCCAGGGTCTGTGTGATCTCTGAGCTATTTCCCAATACCCTAATCTGAAAGCTTTTATCTTTTTAAATACCTGCTTAATTAGAGTATATTTATTACTATAACTGGTAATTCTGGACTTGCTTTGTGTCTTCTGTTTAGGATGCTTTTTTTCTTAACTATATAAGTTTAGAATAAAAGTCTGAACAGGTTGTTTCATCCCCTTAATCTTCTGACTTCTTGGGTTTTTTGAACTCTCTTGTGAATATACAGAGGTAAGAGGAGAAAGGCAGGACTCTAATTTTTATTTATATATTTATCTATTTATTTATTTATTCATTTATTAGATTTTATTATACTACCATAATATATACAGTTACAAAGCTGTTCATGATTGGGTTTCAGTCATACAAGGACAGATATATAATGACTACATTCTTTTGCAGGATATAAAAAATAGTATGAGACTAATATCCTAGGCCAGACAAAACATGGACCAGTAGGACTTGGTCAATGATTGGAATCTACAAGTGTGTGGGAGTCAGAGGCTAGGTGAGATAGAGAAGGAACCAGTGTGTTAATAATTGTAGGACTCTAATGTTCAAAGCCTTTTCTGTTTCTGCAGTATTCAAAGCAGCCAGATTGTTCTTAAAACATGAGTGAAATTGTATAACTTCCCTTTCCCATGTTCGTGATCACTATTGTCATTCTCACCATTGCCGTCACCATTATCATTATCACAGCTCTCAAAACCATCATCATTATCATTACTATTATTAACCATCAGCAACTCAATGCTTATGAAGTGCTGTCCTGCTAACCTTTCAAGCTGTCCAGGTGCATCTCAAAGCATAGATTGTTTTGACTTCTGCCTCATTGACTTCCATTTTATTCTTAAATATACCAAATTCTTTCTTGCCTTATTTCTTCATGGACATTATTTCCCTCTGACCACAATATGCCACTCTCCACAATCCCCTATATTAGCTTTGATTTCTATCACCAACCAGAACAGATTATGCTGGCACACAGGCTTTCAACTTCTAGAAATAGCTATTCTTGTTTAAGTCACCTCATCTATGATATCTATCTGGTTACGGTAGCCTGAGCTGACAAAGACAGATTCTCTGATCTCAGCTCTTTGGGAGCACTGTTTCCTTTAATTTGTTGTGCAATCCAGTCTAGGGAAAGATCTTCTTATATGATTTTTTGTTTAGTATCTGCCTTGAATGTTATACATTGAGTATTTTGGGTACAAGAACTTTCATTTCCTGTGTGAAACAGCAGGCATAAGGCGAAGTAAGAGGTAGCTGATAAAGATGTATGAATGGATGAGTGCATGATAAAAGAAGCTCTTTCGACTGATGACCAAGCTGATGGGACTTGAGCAATGAGTAACTCTCGGGCTCCTTGATCTCCAGGGCTTGTATGGGGCATGAGAGGGACTGAAGAGGGAGAACAGGAAGTGAGGATTGAAAGGAAGGAGAAGGATAAAGGTGAGAAGTGGGGAGAGGAGAGAAAGACAGTTTTCTGAGGTATCTGGAAAGAGACAAGGTATGTACTTTGTGCTCTTTTATTTTGGCTTTATTGGCTTTTCTTTGACCCCAAGTGGTGCTCTTGAGCCCTGGAGGCCTCCATTAGTGATTCTCAGTGGTTCATGCCTAAGGATGCAGCATTGCTCAGGTCCTGTGTTGCCAGGGATTACTCTGGATACTGCAAGTTTCTCAGGGTCCCCTAGACCCAAATCTAAAGTGGCTTAGGGAGCACGGGGTTGCATCTGCCAATGCCTGGGAGATCACACGGTGCTGGGTTGGGTGCAAGCGAGATAGGCACCCTAACCACTATGCTATCTCCTGATTCTTTTGCTTGGTTTTTAACGTGGCTCAGAAGCAGCCTCTCATGCTCAGTAAATATCTATTTATCTTTAGTGACCAGATGTGATTATAGCTGACGTGATTCCAAACTTTGAAAACTTTGCTGCCACAGGTTTAGCAAAAGTTTTGGTCCTATGTTGTGTGATCCATATTGATCCTACCTTGTGAGGCCTCATATTGGTTCTGTCTACTGCAAAGTCATAGAAAGTTGCAAAGAATGTTGACTGGTACAAGCTAAAGGAGTCCCACCTCACCAGACAGACTGCATTGCTGAGTATCTCTTTTGCTTTCTTTTGGGAGAGACAGGCTCACGTGAATGTGAATGATATTCTGGGCCAATGGCATGGTTGTTAAATTCCAGTGACTGAAGTTGAGTTTGGGTTCTAGTCCTCCTCCGATGCTTGTTCTATCTTTCTGCAGGTTGGCTTATTCCATCAGCAGCTACTCACTTGTTCACCGTACATAGCCAGTGAACTAGGCAGTGTGAGGCTGCCTGCAACTTTACAGCCTCAGATACTGTGCTTTGGGATCCCCTCTGTCTGTGCCTGTGAGTATCTGGAACTTTCTCTTTCCTGTCTGATTTTTTCTCTACTTTCTCTTGAAATTGTGTCTGTCCTGTGACTCAGCGTGCTCTTAGCCCTGTTGGCTCTCTGTCTGTCTCTGCCTCTCTCTCTCACCCTCCTGCATATCTTCTGGGGAGAAAGTCACAGGAAGTCAGTGCGTATATGACTCTATCTCTTCAGGGCTGCTGTTGTTCCTTTCAATAAACTCCTTCCTGTCTCCAAGAGGCTCCTATCTCTTTTACAATCAGGGGAGACCGGAACTGGCTGTGATGAATGTGAGGAAGTCTTTATAATGGACAGGATCTCTCTGCTGTTTACATAAACACTTGAAACAGTACAGGGAGCCAAGGGTGTAATTAATGTGAAAGGGTGAGTAGAAAAGGGGGAAGCGCAGGTCTGGGCTAAGTGAGAGGGAGAGTGGTACCAGCAGGCGAACACAGGGAGAAAGAATGTATTAACTAGACTTTATCATCTTTCTGGGATCACAGCAACAGCCTGGAAAGAGGTAACTGTGATGGCTTCTGCCTGCACAATTGAATTTAGTTTTACAGTGTCCACCTGAGTGACCCCCTGCCCACACTTGCAAGGAAGGCACTTTCAGCGATGGAGGGTTCATTAAATGTGGAAAATGTGAGAAAAGAGTTGACGTTCTCTTGAATTTCATTGGAAGAAAATGAAATGTAAGTGTTCCTCGCAGATTAAAGTTACAGCCGAGCTCTCAGAGCATCTCCAGAAAAAACTGACCTCCTGCTTGTAGGCACAGACTGGTGACCGTAAGACAGGGAAGTTGAGTGACACTTTAGGAAGATGAATTTTGGCATTTGAGATGGTGATGGGAGAGCAGCTGAGTAGATGGACCAGGCTGAGTACTAGGAAGCTGATGGCCACAGCATTTAATAGTCCTCTACAGAATGCTCTTGCCCCCAAACTTTAAATCATAGGAATCTAGGTTGGGAATATGATGTGAGACTGACAACTTTCATGATGCTAGTTTGGCTTATGAGTCTAGGAATATCTGACACTGTCTCTGATAAGTCACCTCTTCCCTTGTCTCTGAGCACTTATTAACTGCCAAGAAAGCTCATGGAAATTGACACCAATGTCCTAAAACTTACTTTTCTTTCTTTCTTTCTTTCTTTCTTTCTTTCTTTCTTTCTTTCTTTCTTTCTTTCTTTCTTTTTCTTTCTTTCTTTCTTTCTTTCTCTTTCTTTCTTTCTTTCTTTCTTTCTTTCTTTCTTTCTTTCTTTCTTTCTTTCTTTCTTTCTTTCTTTCTTTCTTTCTTTCTTTCTTTCTTTCTTTCTTTCTTTCTTTCTTTCTTTCTTTCTTTCTTTCTTTCTTTCCTTCCTTCCTTCCTTCTTTCTTTCTTTCTTTCTTTCTTTCTTTCTTTCTTTCTTTCTTTCTTTCTTTCTTTCTTTCTTGCTTGCTTGCTTGCTTGCTTGCTTGCTTGCTTTTTCTTGCTTGCTTGCTTTCTTGCTTTCTTGCTTTCTTGCTCTTTCTTTCTTTCTTTCTTTCTTTCTTTCTTTCTTTCTTTCTTTCTTTCTTTCTTTCTTTCTTTCTTTCTTTCTTTCTTTCTTTCTTTCTTTCTTTCTTTCTGTCTGTCTGTCTGTCTGTCTTCCTTCCTTCCTTCCTTCCTTCCTTCCTTCCTTTCTTTCTTTCTTTCTTCCTCTTTCCTTCCTTCCTTCCTTCCTTCCTTCCTTCCTTCCTTCCTTCCTTCCTTCCTTCCTTCCTTCCTTCCTTCCTTCCTTCCTTCCTTCCTTCCTTCCTTCCTTCCTTCCTTCCTTCCTTCCTTCCTTCCTTTCTTCTTTTCTTTCCTTCTTTTCTTTCTTTTCCTGTCTCTCCTATTTGTCTTTTGGCTGATACTGGTGAAGAAATGGTGTCCATATGTGTGCTTGTGTGTGTAACTGTGTATGTGTGTATGTGTGTGTTACTATAATGGACTAGTACTCAGCTATGAATCAGCTATGAATAAATAGGAATTCCCATAAGTTGTAGTATGGATTAACCAAGCAATATGCTTAATAAGGCAAGTTAAGCAAGAACAAATGCTGTGTGATACCTCATACATGAAGTTAGAAAAATACAAAGTTAAAAGAAGTACTAAAAATTCTAAAAATAACTAATAAAAACAAAAATGTGAGTGCAATGGCATTATCAGAATCAGGGGTGTGGGAATGGGAGGGATTATTTATGGGCACATTTTTGCAAACTAGCAAATAAATTTTGAAATCGAATGCACTAAACAAAGGCTACAGACAACAAAATTCTATTATAAACATTAAATTTACCAGAACACTATATTTTTATTGTCCTGCCACAGAAGAAATGATAATAAGGCATGATAGAGTTGTTAGCTAATGCTACATTGGTAAGCATATTGCAATATAATGCAACAACAAAATATTTTTATACCTCACATATATTATTATATGCTAATTATATCTCAATAAAATAAATTTAAACAAACTGAATCAAAATTTGAATGATTTTGTTGTGTGTGTGTGCATTAGAATGTGGCAAAATGAATTCTAAGGTACTCATAAAAATAAACCTGAGATAGCTAAGAAGCTTGTGAAGATGAGGAGGGGAGTTTTGTTCTTTCAAAATGAAAGATTTATTTAAATCTATATTTATAGATTTAAATAAATGGTAATGAAAGCAGGTAAATTTGGTACACAGATACACACGCCAACTGAAGAAATAATAGTGCAGCAAAACTCAAAACTCTTAAGCACAAAGAACCGAGAATAATGATAGAAATAGTATAACAAAGAATTGGGTGTGAGTAGGGAAAATATGATTTAACCCAACGAGTGGGAAAATTATCTATTTTTGTTAAACTAAAAAGATTTTATCTCTTCTGTAGATGAGATACAAGCATCATATCTCAAGGGAATAAATATCAAAATAATATTCATTTTAGAAGAAAATTTATGAAAATATCTTTGCTATCTTGGGTGGAGAGGTGGTTGTATTTTTTATTTTAAAAAGCAAAGAAACTATAAAAGCTAAGATTGATAAATTTGACTAAATGAAATAAAGTCTTTCATATGACAACAGGCATTTGTATAAATAAATGACAAAGGTTACTATCTGGCATATATGAAGCACACCTATAAATCAATAATATAAAGACAAATAGTCCACTTGAAATAAAAGATTCAGAGGACGCACAGAATATGGGAATCATACAGCAAATACTGGTATAGAAAAAATGCTCAACCACATTAATAAGTCATAGATATGCATGTTAAAATGAGATACCACTTTCCACCTATTATATGATGCCCACTTTTGCTGAGTATGTGGGGAGAAGCCTACTCTAACCGCTGCATAGTGAGTGTAAATTGGTGCGACATAGTGGTGATCAATTTAGCAATCACAAGTAAAATTGAAGACATGCACACACTGTACAACATAAGCAATTCCACTGCTGAGTTTTTACCCTCAATAATTTGTCCCACATGTCCCAACTAACATACTCAGAAAAGTGCTATTTGTGGCTAATGACCTCTGCAACAATGACCTAGCTCAGTGACTGAGGATCAAGACATCAACACCTTTCAATTGACCAATGGCATCTATGGGGGGGCAGAGATGAATAAGTCAATTAATCAGGGAACCAATCAAGAGACTCTGTGTAAGCAACGTGCAGTGGAGACACTAGGTTTTTTCTTACTAAAGGCTTGAGCAGAGCACTGTGGTTGAGCCCTTTCTACTGGCTTTTGCCCAGCTTCATTGTGGGTCAGCTCATTCATCTGCCTGATCTATAAAACACTCCTTGGTATTATCAAGTGGTCAATGGAGCCTTGAAAGTGGTCATTTACCTCCATGGAGACTATTCACAGATGGCTCATAAATCCCACACACAGTTCCAAAATAGGAGTCCAAAAATAGTTGTATCATTGACAGTCTCCCTGAGGAGAGGGACTTCCTGCAGAGGCTGCTTTAGAGAAGCAACTACATTTGGACAGATTTGCACTGGTGTGTCTTTACCTTGATTTTGATTTGTCTACCTCATGAAGATAGATGCCCCAGGGTGGGGAGAGAGCTTTACTCAAAATGGCTTTGCAAGGTAAAATCCAAGTCACATAGCCAGACTTGGCATTACACTGAAAAACAGTATAAAAGAAAAGAAGGGGCTGGAGCGATAGACCAGCGGGTAGGGCGTTTGCCTCGCACGTGGCGGCCTGTGCCAGCCTGGGTTCGATCCCCCGGCATCCCATATGGTTCCCTGAGCACTGCCAGGAGTAATTCCTGAGTGCAGAGCCAGGAGTAACCCCTGAGCATCGCCGGGTGTGACCCAAAAAGCAAAAAAAAAAAAAAAAAAAAAGAAGAAGACCTGGATAATGGGACCCCTCTGAAACAAGACATTTCAAGTGCACCCAAGATACAAGTACTGTGAGGACACGGACTTCTTGCTGGCTTTATTTACTACTGAATTCTCCATTCTAGAAAAGTTCCTGGGCTTTAGGGTATAACGCTTGTCTACTTATGAAAAGAATGAATGCATGCATTTTAGCATTCAATGCACTCCTGGTCTTGGACTAGAAGCTAGATTTAACAATTTGCTCCCAGACTGTTAGAGGAAAATAAGTTTCAAAAGAAAATAACCTCTCTGAATGTGTTAAGAGCTATTATCAAAATGTGTAAATGGCTGGGGGCAAGTGGCCAGGGTATAATTAACAATGTCAGTAAAGAGTAGTATCAGGTAGGCTTTTGCATTTCACAGCTTTGAAAGATTAGAAGGAGTCAGGTAGGGTGAAGGAGTAGGCAAACATTTCAGTGGAAAGGAATGAAAGAAAAGTAGGAAATCCCAGGTTGAAAAGGGCATTAAGGCAAAGATGCTCATACATTCATAAAAGTGAGTGGTCTAATTAGGAAGTACCTTAAGGAATTAGGAGTTGCCAAATGAGGTGTGTGTGGGGGAAACAGAAAGGATTCACCACAATATACTGTTCCCCTGATTAACGAGACTCCCATTAAGTTCCAGGCACCAGAGTAGTGATACAATAACACCCAAAATAGACATACTCTGTACTCTTGGCTTTATTTGCTATAGCACATGGACAAAGGCACTTGAATCTGTACCTTTCTGTATTCAAGGTCACACATGATACAAAGAATATAGTAAATGTTGGGCATGCACATGGCACAGCCAATCCTAGGAGTTTTGCGGGAGGGTGAGAGAAGTAACTGGAGGCTCAGGTTATATTTTAATGTAATCACGGAGAAGGGAAAGAAACAGAAACTAGCATGAGCTTTGATGCTGACTTACTCAGGCTCAAATCTCTGTCACCCTCCCACCACACTGGACATGACCACTGATGCAATGCTGGAAACCCATGAGCTTCAATTCCTTCATCTGCAATGTCTCAGCAAAGCCAGTTGGTAATTTCTATAGGGAAAGTCTTACTGATTCTGTTTCTAGTACTATATACACTCTGCATGGTAGTTTTAACATTCAGGGAGCTCAGTACCCAAGAACATTGAAGAAGTTAGAAATGGTTTGCATCAAAGCTCCACTCCTATGAAGCTGGGTAATCTTTATAGAACTGTCTGACTTTTGGTGGCTTAGTTTCGCCCATGGAAAGGAGATTCCAATTGTATGTACCTCCTTGGTTTTAGGGAAGAGTGGAACAGATAAAGTCCACGCCTCGTACTTTCCAAATTCTTCTAGTAAATTCAATGTGAATTGGATTCTAGGTGTTCTGATCATATCTCAATAACTAAATACCCTTACAACAAAGTAAATTTTACAAGCACTGTGCTGGTTATGAATTGTTATATATCCAACTACTACAATGATGTGGTTTGAAACTTATCTTTCTTATCTCAGGGCTTTTGGTGAGTTTGGTGTTTGGAAAGGGCTGGATCTCCTTACCGGAGCAGCCAAGGAAGTTCATAGGGCTCAGTCTTATCTGAGGTTCATATGGGGGAAGACTCTGTTCCCTGGTTGTTAATAGAACTCATTTTTTGGAGAAATGTTAGTTTGAGGCTGCCCTTGTCATGACTTCCTCTCTAGGGCAGATATCGGGGGTAAGAATCTCTTAGCAAAAAAGAACATTGTAAATTTTATGTGTTGAATCCCTGGAGGCAAGACTTTCCAATACCATCCTCACTGAAGAGGAAGGACATGACACAATACATGAACACAGGAGGCAGGGATGATGAGGGTCGTCTTCCAAGCTGTTCAACACAAGAACAGAGTGTCTTTGTCTCATGCCATATTCCCAGTCCCTGGAACAATGCCTGGGACATGGTAGGCCCCTGTAAAGAAAAAGTTTTGAGTAAAGAATGGGGCAGACAAAAATTTAGCTTCTGTAACTGGGATTGCTTTTTAACACTTTAATTTTTCTCCATTATGGTGGATTCTCAGAACTTTTATTCTTGTGTGTGTGTGTGTATGTGTGTGTGTGTGTGTGTGTGTGTGTATTGCATGTGCTTGTGTTTTTGGGTGAATGAAGGATGGATAAGTTACTGCTTTCTGAAAATAGCTAAGACCAGAGGGGGTGATCACTTCTAGGCAACTAAGGGAGGAGTCTGGAGGTGTTGTCATCCAGGCCAGCTGATCTGAGCAAACTTCGAGTAGACCAAGAAAGCACAAATCTAAACCTTCTGGATTGATTCCTGGTTCTTTCCAGGACTTCCACCAACACAAAAATTCAAATCTTTGCTTTAGATTGCTGCTTCCAAGATTTATCAGGAACAAGTGTAAGTCTTCTTCTGTACAGTACAATCAAAGAAAAACTTTCTTTTAATAAGGTTTGTCATAATCATGCATTTGCTTAATACAATTTGGGGAGTAAACTAAGTTCTGCATGAGAGAGCTTGTAGGTTTGGTTTGTGGATGCTGTTTTCAACTTGACTTAAATGTATTCAAGACATAGTGAGGTCATTTGAACTTGGTCAAGAACCGTAAAAATAGAAAACCTATGTAAGTGTATGGAAAACTCACTTTATCCTGAAATTGATATGTCCTTGAAGGTGGCAAGGGCTCCATCTTCCCTTCCATTTTCTGAGACGAAGAGGAAGTTGGTTTTTTGGATCAACTGGACTAAATAGGAAGTCAGAATCATATAAACCCAAAGAAGAACAAATGCTGCTTAAGAAAACTATCTCTATTCTCATTGCTCATAAAGTCCAGACAATGCAGGCAGGGATAAATAGCTTCTCACACCATGTATGAGTTTGAAAGGACCTTGGAGGTGTCCATGGGAGGGGATAATGTCAAAGCTTAGATGTAAGAAACCGATTGAAATCAATGTGAATTGATTTAGAGTGGGGGCCATTGTGTTAAAATCGCCTACCTTCTTGGTAAGGATTCATGAATATTAACACAGTTAAGATCAATAATGAGATGATTTTCAGATTCATCCCGAATTTCTTCATGTGTAGCCTAGAGGAAGATAATGACAGTTTTTTATTGTTCCTACCCAGTGCTGAATGATTAGAACAAAAGAAGACAAATAAATGTAAGAAAAGTCACCTGGTGTGGGTCTCAGGATATCTTTAGATATCCAAATGGGTTAGGGATATTTTATTCCCTTGCTTTGATGTGAGGATATCCTGATAAATTTTTGTGTGAATTCACTTATTCATTGATTCTTGTGTCTTCTACCCATCAGCCTTCCCAGTCACTATTCTTGGTCTTCACATATTATTTCGTGTTTTGGATATGGACTGGTATTTGGTCATCTTGCTTTTTGCGTTGACTCTTTTCAATTTATTGTACATCACACAACATGATTTTTTCTAAAACTCTGATTTAAGCAACTCTGAAATCTCCTGAAGTCTCTGCTAAATATTTCCTATCATCCCCACCAAATGATTTCCAATCTCTGGGATGTTATTCAAAACACATCAAGGCACAAGCATAGACTGTAAGTATGTCCTCACAAATGTTGCACAGTTAAGTGGAGAACCACATGGGGATAAACCATTTTCAACAGAAATTCAAGAAAAGTAAAGTCACAAGGGTTTAAAAATGGCTAAAATCCCTGTATTCAAGTAAAAAAGAAGCAAGTGTTTGGAGGAATGGCAGTGAGCACCTGGTTATGAATTGCCCTTTTCCTATTGGATCTGACCTGAGAATTCACTAAGGCATTATGCGGGGTTGCAAATCAATGTGTCATTGTGATGTTTGTTGCATACTATGACAATTTACGTTTTACACCATGAGTACATGATGGTCTTTAAGAGTGTTTGATGCTCCTCCCATACAAAGAATCTTGAACAGCAGTTAGGATTCCATCTTAGCTCATGAGAATTAAAGCCAGAATTCTGAATCACTCTCCTTTTTGGTGGGAACTCTCAGACTTCTTTCTCCAGTCACCAACAGGATGAGAGTAAGGTTCTGCCGGCCCATTTGGAAACCTTATTCTCCCCTGTGTTTCTGAGATATTTCCTTCTCTTATTCCATTGAGTGAAATCAAACAATTTTCAGAACACCACTCATCAAGAGTTTCTCCTGCCCTGAGCAAAGACTAGGTCACTTTCCACTAGGTTATTTTCAATTATCAACTGACCTTCTAGCTTCCACTGAGATTTATTAAGACTTTAGAGACACTAGTGATGGCCTGGGTACTAATATGTAAAGATGCTCCAGCTCATTACTTCCACTGCAACCTCCTCCCCCATCTGTATAGATTTTAGTCTTTCTTAGAGGCAAAAATATTATTGAGTGTATGTTATGATCCCCTTTTTGCAGATGTGGAATATATATGTATACATATATATACATATATATAATATACATATATATGTATGTATAAAATAATTGTGGCTGGAGATAGCACAGTTGGTAGGGCATTTGCCTTGCACGCAGTCAACCTGGGTTGGATCTCTGGCATCCCATATGGTCACTCGTGCAATACCAAGAGTAATTCCTGAGTGAAAAGCCAGGAGTAACCTCTTAGCATCACTGGGTGTGACCCAAAAAGGAAAAAAATAAATAAATAATTGATTCTTCATTGGAAGTGAGAAAGTAGTTAAGCTAGATTGCTCTGCCTAATTAACATATGATTATTTCATTTATGTCTTCTTCAGGGTCTCAAAACTGGAGAAATTTACATACTAGGGAAAATTTGTTTTGATACAAATTTTAGTTTCATAACCAAGTCTGGAAACTTATATACAATCAGACTATAGCTCAACCTTCCATCCCATCCTTTCCAAATTCTATTTCAAACCTGTTCACGTTTCACCAACCTTGTATCCTTGCTTCTTACTCCTTGATATCAACAGATGATTTCAAATCTTGTTTTGCAAGTGAAATAGACAGCATTAGATAAGTTCTCTTTACCAACAAACCCCAGGTGGGTTCCATGACTTCTTCCACAGCTGAGCACCTGTCTCTTCTGTACCAACAGGCAAGTTCCTCCCTGTGCTTTATATACCAGTCCCTCCCACACTGCCTGCTCCCTTTCCTCTCATATCCCTTCTCCCTTCAACATTCAACCTTCATCTCTAAGCAGAGCTTTCCATACTGAATAAAATGATATACTTTCCCCATCATAATCATAATACAACAGCAAAAGTCTTATTTCAATGGACTATCTTGCATACTTAGTATTTGTTAAATCTATGTTTTTTCCATCACTGTCACTTAATTTTATTTATTTGTGTGATGCTAAGACTTTAACTCAAAACTCAGTCTTATACCACATAAAAATTAAGTCAAAATGGATTAAAGATTTGATTGTAAGAACCCATACTATTAAAGTTCTGGAAGAAAATAAGGGAGAAAATCTCTTACTATTTTTTGTGATGATTTTTCTAAAAATCTGACACCAAAAGCAAGGGCAGCAAAATTGAAATAACAGGGACTGCCTCAAACTCAAAAATTTCTGCACAGCAAAGAAAAGTTTTCTACAAGTTGAAAGACAACTATTGAGTGGTAGAAAATATTTGCAAATAATATATCTTATAAAGGGATCAATATCTAAAGTATAAAAATATTCATGCAATTTTATGGCAATAAAAATCTGAATAAATCATGAGAGAATATCAGAATAGACTTTTTTCAAAAAAATGCATGAAAAAGTAGTCCACACAAATCATCAGGAAAAATGTAAATCAGATCCAAAATCTAAGTTATTACCAACCTTCTGTTAAAAATGAGTATTATAAAAAGACAAGAAATAGAAAGTGTTGGCTAGAAAGTGTAGAAAAGGGAAAGAATTCTTGAATACTACTAACAGTAATGTGAATTGGTGTAGTATCTATGGAAAGCAGTATTGAGGCTTATTAAAAAGGAAGAAAATAAAACTTCTATAGGATTCAACAATATTTTTTTTAGGATTCAACAATTCTGTGCTGAGAATTTATCCAAAGAAAACTTCTTATATCACTTATATCACTTGTCTTCCCGTTGTTCACCAATTTTCTTGAGCAGGCACCAGTGACATCTCCATCGTCCTGTCACATGCTAGTGTAGCCCAGGGCAACTGCTCACTCCTGGAACAGAAAAAGCCTCAAACCATTCCTTCAGGTCATGGGAGTGAGGTCTATAATTGTTACTGGATTTTGGCATATCAAATATGACATGGGTAGCTTGCCAGGCTCTGTCATGTGGGTGGGATACTCTTGTAGTAGCCTCTCATCTTGTGCATGTATTGATGAACATGGGGAAAGATCAGTTTTTCTTCTGAGTGGAGCTCTGACGAACTGTGCAGTCTGTATGTAGAAAGTGGCGGCCCCCATTGTATGGGGGTTCCTCTGGCTTCTTGCAAGGCTCTGCTGGGATCCAAAGAAAACAAAATTAGCTAAACATATATGTATTAGTACGCTCACATCATTATTTACAGTAGCCAAGAAAAACATGTGTCTCTCACAATAGGAATTCATGAATAATTTGTATTCACACATGGATAGTTATTCATTGAAAAATAAAGAATGAAGGACTGATAGTGTAGTTGGTAGGGCTCTTGCCTTGCATTCAGCCAAGCCATACTCAATCCTTAACATGTCATATGGGTCCCTGAGCCTGCCAGGATCTGATTCCTGAGTGTGGAAACAGGAGTAAGTCCGAATATAATTGAGTGTGGCAAGAGTAAGACATTTTCACTGAAAAAAGAGTGAAATCTTGCCATTTATGGAAGCATGGGAAGACCTTGAAGTGAAATAATCACACAGTATAATGACCAAATATTTCATTCTCTTCTTTATACATGGAACTTAGAAACAAATGAAAAGCAAGCTCATGGGTTCAGGGAACATATTAACTGGTTCCTAGATGTGGGGACTGGGGAGTTAGGAGAGTGAGTAAGGAGGGCCAAAAGGTGAAAAAGAAAGTCAGTCATCGTTGAGCTGCAAAACCAGAACAGCAAATACATATGAAACCCTCTCCAGAACTCCTATAATTTAGCCACTCTGAAGTAACCACTGTTAATATTTTGATACATATCATTTAAGACATTCTCTAGACATGTCATCATATAACAATAAACAAGAGAGAAGGACAGCAGGGCCTTTGATAGAAGCCTCTGACAGAGCAGCGAGGCAGTGGGTCCTGGAGAACCCCAGGATGTAGCCAAAGGCTTTGTTCACTCCAATTTAAGCAACACTTTCAAGGCATCTTGCCTTGACTCAAAATCTCCTCTGAATTATGCTCATCTTTAAGCGGGGGTTCTAAATTCAGAGCAGACTTCCCCTTATAGAGCACCTGAAAAGGAAATGGCTCACCATTTTCCTAAATATTGGCCTTTCAGTATATCACACCTTATATCTAAGCAGCGTCCTTGGAGATCCTGACATCTACACACAAGGACCTTCATTCACTGCATTGTATGCTTGAGAATATCACTATAAGAGAGTGAGGACAGTGGAACTGAACACCATTGCAGTTGCTCTAGCTCTTCAGCTAGTCCTTCAGGGACACTATGAGGCACCTTCAGGAATATCTGGCCTTTAGGGGAGGGCCCAACCTCTGTGCTCTCTGCACTGGATTTATTGGTTTAGGTTGTCCCTGGAGGAGACAGCATAGTGTCTAGTTGGGTTGCTTCCTTTGGCCAAGCTCCAATGCTGGAGGGTAAGGCAGATATGGATTGTCTGTAGAATGAGTAATCAAGTCTTGAAGAGGAAGCTGGGTGGTGCAATACAATAACAGGTATGTTCACCTATTTAGGTGGGCAGGCTGTTACCTTCTTTTCCTTTCCTTCTTTGAGGCCAATCCTACAAAAGGTGCCTGTTCTTGCCTTTGTTCCTGATTGAGTTGCTTTTCTTTCCCTATTGTTAATTTTCTTGTTATTTTATTTAATATCTCAAACACAAAACACACCTGGACAATCCTGACATATCACCCCTGGAGCCCTACACTTTTCTTCCTTTCCCTTCTCAAAATATCTATCTATCCATCGTCCAGTCCGTCTGTCTATCCTCTAATTATCTGAGTTCAGCTCCTTCCCAGAATGATTTAATGATTTGTGAAATCTCACCAACCCTTTCCTGAACAAGGTATATATCAGTGATCTTCAACATTGCTCCAAGAACTGGCTGGTATTCAGGTGTAGAAATGTTGACAACCACAAGTCTACCTCTTTGGTTATACCTCATGGTCTGTGTATCAATGTGCTGGACACGTGCAGTCTTCAGTTGTAAAAGGACTGAAGAACACTTGTATGTATAATTGTGATTACTTTTTAAGGAACTTAGCTGAATCACACAGTTCCCATATTTTCACTTTAAGCGTGCTCAAATGATGTGAAGAATTTACTACTGAACATCTTCTACACTGGAAAACTGTCTTCCCACAGGTGACACACTGATCAATTTTATGCATAACAGTGCATATAGATGGGTGGTTTATATTACACTGTGCATGCTACCCTACTCCTGGCGTCATTCAATATATTGACTAACACAAGTGCGTGAAAGTCAGTTGTGTGCATCTCCTCTCAACTCTGCTTCCAGTAGCATCATGTTGGTTACTCGAATTGGACATAGTAGAGTGTTTACAAGGTGAGAAAAAATAGCAGCAAATGCTACAAAACAGGACTTTTCCCTCTGCAGACACAGGGATTATACGTGCTGCTGATTATAGGTATCTTTGTCTATTTTGATACATTTACATAATTCATCTTAGTTAATCACACAAATTTTAACCTCAGGGATGAGTATATTTTGTATAACCATTTCCCTGAATAACTCACATTGTATTGTTTTCTCCTGTACCTACAGTGCTTCCTGAGCATAATGTGGCATTTTTACTTCAGAAATATCTATGTTTTAATTTATTTAAAAATTCTTATTATAAGGTGATTTACTGTTATTCAAAAATACAGTTGTTTCAGTTATTCAAAGTCCCAATACCACCACTGTGGAAAGGTCTTTTGTGATCTTTTCACAAAAGACCCAACTTCCCTCCTGCCCACAAGTCTTCCCCATTAGCAGATATAAATTGACTTTATATTGCTTGTTATAATATAGAGCAAATGGAATTGTAAAAAATGATCAATTAAAGTCAATTTGCTGTAATTGTTATTATGTATCATAGCGGCATTACTAAAGTCATCATCTGAGGATTTATTTGGATCACTGTATCACTGTCATTTCCTGTTCAACATCGATCTGCTCAAGCGGGCACCAGTAACATCTCCATATGTCCTGTCTCATGCAAGTAGAGCCCAAGGGCACCTGCTTGCTCCAGGAATATAAAGAGCCTCAAACCATTCCATCAGGTCACGGGAATGAGGTCTATAATTGTTACTGGTATTTGGCATATCAAATACAACACGGGTAGCTTGCCGGGCTCTGCCGTGCAGGGTAGCATACTCTTGTAGTCATCTCTAAATCCAGCATTTATTGATGAACTGCGTGACCTATTGCACGGAACCGGTCTGTGGTAGGCTCTTCTGCTGGGTGGAGTTCAGATGAGAGGGAAGTCCAGATGTGGAGAATGGAGGCCCCTCATGGAGTAGGGGGGTCATCTGGATTGTTGCGAGGCTCTGCTGGGGTGGTGGGCCAAGGTGAAAACCCGCCATCCCTCCCGGCGACCTCGTGAGCGGTTGGGCACAGGGAGAGCCGTAGCAGCTCTGCCCCATGTCTGTGAATCTCTATTTATTGGGATGATTGGTGCTAATTGAGTCCTCTATTATTGTTTTCACTTGGTGATCTTGGTGGTTTATAAACCTTTCTCATTAGATATACCGTGGTCCTACTGGGATAACGGTACTACAAAAATTTGGAGGTGGTATGTAGTCTCATATGTAGCCATACACTCGAGGAGATATGTGGAGTTGGAATGATTTGGTGGCTTGGTGGCTTGATGAGATTCAGTTGTGGAGCTGGGTATTTTGTGTAGCTTCAGAAGGTGTTGTGTTGCAGGACACCCTAAAAGCCTAGGCCTCTGCATCTGCCCTGGATTGCCTCCTCCAGGTCACTTCATAGATAGGGGGTTAGTCTAAATGTGGCAGTTTATCTGACCATGTATTCTATACTGGCTGGTATAAATATTATCTCATGCTACTGTTGGAGGACATGTTTAGCTAATCTGGGAGTTTTGTTGTTTTGCTCACTCCCAGCTTAATCTTATTTAAGCCAAGGTTCATTCTAATGAGATCTCTCTTCTATGTAAACAATGCTAGAGGGTGTGGCAGTTACAGAAGTCACCTTGATTGAATAACTTCTGACTTATACATCTACAAGACTTCTATGTTTTTCTAGATTGGGCACAGCTCCTCTTCATACCCACTGCACCCAACGTGTGACAGTTAGAATTTACCAGGAGACTACCACCCTGGCTACGCTGAGACTAAAGGAAGACTATAGGAAGGATCATACTAGTTTGCTCTAAGCAGGCGAGTATGAGCCTTTCAGTACTGAGAACAAGATACTCAGAATCACACTGTGCAGATAATAATAAGGACCTTGTGGGTACCATCTAGATTACATGAAGCTCATGAAGTTAAGATGTATTACTTATATTAGCCCCCTCTCTCTCCAGTGTTTTACATAAGAGATAATCTCGGGATTAGTCCTTGGTGTAACCTTTGTTTATACCTACAATAGGGTGTGGCACTACACTCTGTTTAGGGTTCTTTGTTGGCATGACAACCTCCCGATTGGGTTACTTTGGTGTATATAAGGGGCTGACTTGAGGCCCCTTCACCTTTTCCTTTTGGTTCCTCAGCCTTCAGCTTTTTGGCTTTTGGCTTTTGGCCTTTTTGCTCTTTGGCCTTTTGCTCCTTCTGGGTAGGACTCAGCTTGGGTGACATCCTCTCTCTTTTTGTGGGAGACTTAGGCTCTTTTGTATGGTCTAAGTTCAGACCAGAGCTAGAGTTTGTTCATTATATTGGATTGCTGTGGAAGAGCTTTTGTACTATTAAAAAGCCATTTGTGGAACTGCACCAAACTCGTGAGTTTTCATCTTTCTCCGGCGTCCTCGGAGGTAGAAGACAACCTCTGTCCTGACACTGTCGGGGACCCGGCGGCGTTCCCCGACATGCTACCACAATCATCGTGGGACTAGCTAGATCTTACCAGCATATTTGCCTGGCCACATTAGATCTCTAAGTAATTAGACCAGAGAGAAATGCTGTTTGCCTCCAAGAAAGCAAGCATGGCTCCCTGATAACTCAAAGGCAACTAAAATACAAAACTACCGTGAAGTAGACCAGACTCTTGTGAAGGCTTGGAGAAATATTTAATTGGCATTGGTAGTATAGTCTTGGGTACAGAGATATGCCATCTCAGAAACCCCCCTTCTCTACCCTATAAAGGCATTTCCAGGCAGATCTTGGCTCAAGACATTAGGTGAGGTGCTGGGAGAAATTACCTGTGGGCATTTGACCCTTCCTGCCAGGGAAGTTACATTTAGCTTATAGCTCCTCCCAGCTCTGCTAGGAAGTTTTGAATTAGCTCTGGGTCCTTGCAAACAGCCAGATGGTATCATGAAATTGCTACATTTCTATAGAGCTATTTTCCTGTTTTCATCTCTAGACAGCCCAGCCCATTCTGGGCTTCGGAGGTAGAAGGGAACTCACTTCCCGGCACTGTTGGGGACCCTGGCAGAGTCCCCGACAGTGTTGGGTTTGGCATCAAGCAGAAAGGGGAATCTTTCTGTTCCCATTCTGAGAAGGACCCAGAGTTTTCAACTTGGGCTGGTCTATCTGGGGATATTCACTGGTATGATAGGCTTTTATGATATGACAAGCTGTCTATGTTGTATTTGATATGCCAAATACCAGTAATAATTATATTAGGTCATTCCCATGACCTAATATAATGGTTTGAGGCTCTTTATGTTCCTGGAGCAGGCAGGTGCCCTTGGGCTCTACTTGCATGAGACAGGACATATGGAGAAGTTACTGGTGCCTGCTCGAGCAAATCAATGATGAATGGAAAGATAGTGATAGTGATAGTGATCATATTCTTTTTAGAGATTAACTGTGGAGCTGGGCTTTTTCTCTGCCAGAAGATGTCACAGTCACATTCACATTTTCTTGCAGACTTATTTAGTGGTAGTAATCTTGGGTGAAGCACAATAGGTCTTTCATTTTGATCACCAAGACTAAATTGTCCTTCAAAATAGTCAGCAGGGGCTACAGAGATCATACAAAGGGGTAAGGCACTGGCTTGCAACTGACCCAGGTTTTATATCTGAACTATCATAGAAGTAGCTCCTGGGCACCACAGGGTGTGCGTTAACACTTCCAATTGTTGCTAATTTATATTTTTTATTTTTGTTTGTTTTGGGGGTTCCACCTGGCCATGCTCAAACATTGCTTCTGGGCTCTGCTCAAAGTTTATTCTGGCGAGGTTGGGGCCATATGTGCTGTTGGGGATCAAACCTGGGTTGGTTGCATGCCAGGCAAACACCCTATCCATTGTACAATCTCTCTTGCCTATAATTAATATTCTTAGCCATGATAAGTTAGGCAATTTTGATACCTTTCTGTTTCTATCCTACTTTTTAATAACAGCTTGTGGCTAATCTCCCATCGAATTGCTGGTAACTTCCTTAGGCAGATACAAGAAAAACTGATCTTGTGTTGAAGTTTTATTGTTAGTAAAAATATGATGATATTGGTAATAAAAAAGAATGATAATATAAAATTATTTTTAAAATAACCATGAATAATCAATCTCCCAAAGGTGACTGCAGTTGCTCTAAACAAAACAGTATTTGCAGTTTTCAACTTCTTATTGCACATGCAGCTCCTAAAAAGTCATTCAAGAATTAATAGGGTCTGGGCTTGCCCATCACTCAGATTTAAGCTCTTCTCTTATGGCTTCTAATTTTTGGACCCCCCAAATGTGAACTATAACTTTTTGTACAAGACATTTAATTTAATCACGGCAACCTAAAATCACAGTCTTTCCTTGTAATGGCTTACAAGTACCATTTTCAGGCCCTCAAGATGAAGTGCTCAGGAATAATTCAGGTGCCTCATTTAATGCCCTCGCTTAGAGACCTCCGGCAGAAAATGGGGATTCTGCAGTTTGTTTTTACTGGCTGTATCGATCAGATCTGCAGAATTTCTTTCCTCCACAGCTAAATCAGTAAATTCCTCACTTAGTTGGCATTTTGCTCCAGTACTTTTCTGAAGAGTTGAATTTGGAGTCACGAAACGATATATTGTCACCGTTACTGATCTTGGCACATAGCTATTAAGGGGAGTCTATAAAATTCTTGCCTGTGTGTAGAAAATCACTATGACCAAACATTAGGGATGAGATAACCCTTTTGGAAATACGATACACCTCCTTTTATTCCATTGAACATCTCTTTAGAAGCCTTTAGTATGAGTTGTATTATTAGACAGCATGTTCAGATTTTTCAAATCATAAGCTCACAAGCCCTTTCTTCAGAGATCAACCTTACAATTCCTCTTTCCTTTACAGAATCTGAATTTCCTAATAAAAAATCACTCTATTTCACAATCGCTAAACTGTACGGAGCTGTTACTGAGTGCTGTGGTGTATGCTATGTGTTTTCTTGTTATTTTCTAATTGCATTTTCCACTATCGAGTGGAATAGAAACTACTGCTCCCATTTCACAGATACGAAACTGCAACGTAGTAGATTAAAAGACCCAAAGGTTAGTGAATAACAGAGTTCAGAGTCCAACTGAGGGCTTCCTTCTTGGGGATCCTGCCCTTTCCTTAGGGAGGTTTCTGGAACTGAATTTTCTTCAGGGATCAGAAGGACAATCATTCTTTAAAATTCTGTATGCAGTGCTCAAGATCCAGTGTAAGAGGCAGAGAATGGGTGAGCAGGAAAATTTCAAGGCCCATGAGGAGTTCCTTTCCTCTGGTATTTTAGGAAAGAAACTACAGGCTGGCTCCTTCTTCCTCCCTTCTGAAACTCCAGAGACAACCCGCTCACTGATCATTTCTGCCTTTTTTTTACTTATGTAGGCAAAAGAAAAAAAATATTTAAAGGAAAAAAGGGAAAAAAATGAAGACCCCCTCTTACACACATCCGCCCATAAGCATTAAAAAGTAGTATCTTGGGAACAAAGAAAATGCTTGATTCTACAGGCATTCCTGCGTCAAAAAGTCTTGTGAAAGTCGGAGCTTGTGAGAGACAAAAGCACTGCAGCTTTCCTGGATTTGATGTTTATCTCCAGCAGAGCCCTACCATTCAAACTAATCAAAGTTTTACTGGGTTCAGAAATGCCAAACCAGCACATTTTGTATTCCTATTCCCCCAAAAACACTGTCTGTAAGTGAAAAACATCTGCATCTAAAACAAGACAATTAACAAGAAGACAGGCGTGATGCTAATGCCTTGGGTCTATTTTTTGCTCACCAGCTAACTGAGGAGCAGAAGCAGAGAAGCAGAGCGTGCCTTCCTCTTCTTTTAAATTTATTTTTATTTTTTTAAACTGTGATAAAATATCACGTCCCATACAATTTACCATTTTAACCATTTCTGAGTGTATATCTGAGGTGTGGTTAGGTACAACTAGACAATCATGCAGCTATGTCCACCTTCCACCTCAAGAACTTTCGCACCATCTCAAATGGAAATTCTGTCATCATTTGATGCTAATGCCTCCCTCTTCCTTTCCTGCACCCCTTCACCCTATTACAATTTGCCTATAAATTGAATTACTATAGGCCCTTTAAATAAGCATAATCATGCATTTGTTATTTTGTGATCTGTTTATTTTACTCAGTGTTTTATCTTCAAAGTTTCTGTTGGTGCATGTATCAGAATGTTCTTCCTTTTCAAGGCACAATAATATTCCATTGTATGTATTGGCTATATGTTGCTCATTCATTGATATGTTGATATATATTCTTGCTGCTTCTACTTTGTGACTTTTGTGTTGCTATGAAATATTGGGAGTTGGGAGTAAAAATTTGTGCTACTTCTCTCATCTGCCATATTAAGATGAGAGACATGGGAGACATCACGTTGGACATGGGAATCTCCCTGGAGGACAGTTCCACAATGAAATTGACCATATCATCTTCAATCGACGGTTTTGTTTGACCGATGTAGCTGTCGTCCCCAAATTCCAAACAGGATCGGACCACCGTCTCCTTCGTGCAAAATTCTACTTCCTGCAACGGGAGAAAAGGCTGCAAAAGTTTAAGAAGAAAACTCCCAGAACGACCACCAACTGGGAACTCTTTTGGCACCATTGCAGCAACATGGGAAGATACCATCATTGACGACATCGATGAAGAATACAACCGACTGGTTCAGCACCTCCATGATTGTGCGAAGGAATGCCGAGAGAGAGAGAAGACACAAAAAAAACATCTGTCTTCAGAAACTCTCGAGCTCATTCGCCAACGTGGCAAGGCGCGAGCCTCAGGAGACCAAATGCTAACGACAAGCTTGCTAAACGATGCAGAGAAGCGATAAAAGAAGACCTCAAAGACAGAAGAGCAGAAATACTGGGAGATGCAGCAAAAGTCGGGAAAAGCATTCGCACTGCCCTCCTGTCCTTCGCCAACTATAAGACCAAGATGACTGCCCTCCGACGCCCTGATGGATCTATCACATCTTCCAGAAAGGCAATGGAGAAGATTATCCAGGACTTCTACTCGAATATCTTTGATAGCCACATCCACCTGCCCACATACCAAATTCCACAGGATGGATATGTCATTCCCAACGTTCTCCCTTCTGAAATCCGACATGCCATCTCATCGGTAAAGAAGGGAACAGCACCAGGCCCAGACAAAGTCAGACCCTAACACCTGAAGAATCTGCCGTCGGTACTCATCAATACACTAGCTCGGCTCTTCACAAGCTACCTGTCTGAATGCAAGGTGCCCTCCCAATGGAAAACCAGCAGGACAGTTCTACTGTTCAAGAAGGGAGACATTCACGACATCGGCAACTACCGCCCCATCTGCCTGTTGTCCGTCATCTACAAGCTGTTTACACGAGTCATCCTGAACAGGATTAGCAGAACACTAGATGAAGGACAACCATGCCAGCAAGCAGGCTTCCAGAAAGGATTCAGCACAATCGACCATATCCACACAGTAACCAAGCTCATTGAGGTTTGTAGGGAGTACAAGATGCCGCTCTGTCTCACGTTCATTGATTTACAGAAAGCCTTTGATTCTGTGGAGACTGAAGCAGTCATCGAAGCCCTGGCCAAACAGGGTGTTCAAACCCAATACATCAAGATCCTTCGTGAGCTGTATTACGGATTCACCCCCAGGATCTCACCATTCTACAAAGAAGTGATCATTAATGTCAAAAGAGGGGTTTGACAGGGTGATACTATTTCACCAAAACTCTTCAGCGCCACCCTCGAGAACATCATGCAACAATTAGAATGGGAAGGAACAGGAGTGAAGATAAGATGGTCGGCAACTACACCGCCTCCGCTTCGCTGATGACATTGTTCTAATAACACCAAACATTAGCCAAGCGGCACAAATGCTGGCTGACTTGACCGAGAATGTGGAAAGATAGGTCTACAGCTGAATCTAAAAGAAAACCATGTTTATGAAAAATGAACTAGTTCCAGAGGCCCCATTCACTCTCAATGGAACAAACGTTTCTGAATGCAGCAGTTATGTGTACCTAGAAATCAACATGATGAGCGACCTAAAACCTGAGCTACGGCAGGAGGAAGGAAGTGCGGCATGGAATGCCTTCAAAGGCATTGAAGAAATAGCTAAAAAGGACAAAAGAAGCTCTGGCTCCGGGCACATCTCTTTGACTCCACTGTTCTTCCCTGCATTAACATACACATCAGAGACCTGGCCCCCTACGAAAGCAGGATGAGAATGCTATTCGGGTCTCCCAGAGAGGAATTGAAAGAGCTATGCTTGGAATATCACGCCTCACTCAAGTGTAAGAAGGAATCCGGAGTTCTGACCTCCATCACTATTCCAGAATCAGGGATGCTGTCTCGTTTGCCAAGGCATCGAAAATCAGATGGGCTGGACATGTAATGCGATTTGGAGAAAACCGCTGGACTAGAGCCATTACCGACTGGATCCCACGGGATGTCAAAAGATCACGTGGCCGCCCACCTACAAGATGGTCAGACTTCCTTGTCAAGACCCTGAAGGAACGGTTTGAGGCTTTTCATATTCCTGAATCAACCAGATGCCATTGGGCTACATTGGCACGTGATAGGGTCCAGTGGAAATGTTACTGGTGCCCGCTCGAGCAAATCGATGAATAACGGGATTCAAGTGATCAAGTGATCTCTCTCATCT
>JAJIBD010022323.1:0-206164 GCA_021461705.1 Cryptotis parvus | reverse complement strand
GAACACCTGAAGAATCTGCCTCCGGTACTCATCAATACACCAGCTCAGCTCTTCACACACTACCTGTCTGAATGCAAGGTGCCCTCCCAATAGAAAATCAGCAGGACAGTTCTACTGTTCAAGAAGGGAGACATTCACGACATTGGCAACTATCGCCCCATCTGTCTGTTGTCCGTCATCTACAAGCTGTTTACATGAGTCATCCTAATCAGGATTAGCAGAACACTAGATGAAGGACAACCATGCGAGCAAGCTGGCTTCTGGAAAGGATTCAGCACAATCGACCATATCCACACAGTAACCAAGCTCATTGAGGTTTGTAGGGAGTACAAGATGCCACTCTGTCTCATGTTCATTGATTTACAGAAAGCCTTTGATTCTGTGGAGACTGAAGCAGTCATCGAAGCCCTAGCCAAAAAGGGTGTTCAAACCCAATACATCAAGATCCTTCGTGAGCTGTATGACGTATTCACCACCAGGATCTCACCATTCTACAAAGAAGTGATCATTGATGTCAAAAGAGGGGTTCGACAGGGTGATACCATTTCACCAAAACTCTTCAGCGCCACCCTTGAGAATATCATGCAACAATTAGAATGGGAAGGAATGGTAGTGAAGATAGTTGGTCGGCAACTACATCACCTCCGCTTCGCTGATGACATCGTTCTAATAACACCAAACATTAGCCAAGCGGCACAAATGCTGGCTGACTTCGACTGAGAATGTGGAAAGATAGGTCTACAGTTGAATCTAAAGAAAACTATGTTTATGAGAAATGAACTATTTCCAGAGGCCCCATTCACGCTCAATGGAACAAACATCTCTGAATGCAGCAGTTATGTGTACCTAGGTCGAGAAATCAACATGATGAACGACCTAAGACCTGAGCTGCGCAGGAGGAAGAGAGTGGCATGGAATGCCTTCAAAGGCATCGAAGAAATAGCTAAAAGGACAAAGAACCTCTGGGTCCAGGCACATCTCTTTGACTCCACCGTTCTCCCTGCATTAATATATGCCTGAGAGACCTGGGCCCTATGAAAGCAGGATGAGAATGCTATTCGGGCCTCCCAGAGAGGAATCGAAAGAGCTATGCTTGGAATATCATGCCTCACTCCAGTGAGAGAAGGAATACAGAGTTTTGACCTCCATTGCTATTCCAGAATCAGGGACGCTGTCTCATTTGCCAAGGCATCGAAAATCAGATGGGCTGGACATGTAATGCGATTTGGAGACAACCGCTGGACTAGAGCCATTATGGACTGGATCCCAAGGGATGTCAAAAGATCACGTGGCCGCCCACCTACAAGATGGTCAGACTTCCTTGTCAAGACCCTGAAGGAACGGTTTGAGGCTCTTCATATTCCTGAATCAAAGCGATGCCATTGGGCTACATTGGCACGTGATAGGGTCCAATGGAAATGTTACTGGCACCCGCTCGAGCAAATCGATGAATAACGGGATTCAAGTGATCAAGTTATATTTTGATTTTGGGAAGTCACACCAGGTGGTACTACTCTTTGGTCAGAACTTGGGGTACCATAAGGTTTCTGGGATTAAAGTTCTGGTCAGAACTTAGGGTACCATATGGTTTCCCAGGCATCCTGCATGTAAAACATAGACACAAATCTTTGTGCAAAGTACTTGTTCATGTAACTATCTTTGGGTGTCTCATCTGACAGTGCTTAGGGCTTATTCCTGACTTTGTATTCAGGGATCGCTCTTGGTGGGCTTGACAGTGTACGGGGTGCTGCGGATTGAAGTGAGTAGATGTATTGTAGACAAGCACCCTAGCCTTGTACTATCACTCCAGCAATGACTTCTCTTTTTAAATTTTTATAACTTTTTATTAAAGAACCGTGTTTTACAAAATCATTGATAATTGAGTTTTAGGAATATAATATTTCACCACTAGTAATGAAACTTTCCTAAGGACAAGAAAAGAAACCGAGTTTTGAATTAATCTAAGCAAAAAATGGAAAATTTCTACATATAAATGTGCTTATTAACGATGTCTTTGATTGTTGCCTTACAAATTCCAAGCAATTAGAATTACTGGCTATTTCTCCCCCCCATTTAAAATGACAGCTTTTTGGGTTGTATCTATATTCATATAGCCAAAATAATTAGGGGACTGGATATGGTGTGAAGTAGGGTGGCTGACATTGGCCTTTATAGAAGAAATATATTTAAAAATTTTAAAAGCCAAATTGAATTTTAACAATTAATCAACTTGGTGAATACAGATGGCTTTAAATCACTGCTGGCATAAGTCTTTCCATTAAGTACTGTTAGTAGCAGTTTTTAAAAAGCTCTACCAGTCATGTTGGTTAATTTAGTTTGTTCAACAGCACTTATTTATGTGATAACATAAATCAAAGGATTTCTGAATTGAAAAGAACCTGTGGCCTTTTCCATTCAGCTCATGAGGAAATTGGCATCTAGAAGGTGAAGCAGTGTCATAAGAACTAGAAACAAAGTGCTGAAATTCTGGGTAAATGACCATGGTTATTCTGATAAAGAGCTAGAGAGAGGTGGAATGACTATTTGATCATCTTATTTTCCCATCAATTTTTTTCAATACTGCTGTCAATTGGTCTGTGTTGGGTGAGATTGATTTTAATATTAATTTTAGTTTTACAAAACACATAACTCGATCTCTTTTATATGGGTATTTTATTAAGCTAGTTAGAAAAATTTTAACTTCCTGCAGTATTTCCAGACATGTATCCACTATTAATTTTCTGACCATTGTTCTATAAGAAGTTTGATGAGAAAATGTGATCATGGTTCTCCTGATGTTTTCTCAGAGGTTAGGATCATATAACAAACATGCTCAATTCACTTAACTGTGTAAACCACTTGTTCTTTAGAGAAATTAAGTATGTGTGGACTCATATGCTTAGTTATGCCAATTTTTATGAAAATGGGATCATTCTTATATTAGGAACATAAAATATGTTTTTCTTATTATTGAATTTATTTGCAACCTTCCCTTCAATTGACTATGAGTGTGAAGATGACTTGGACACCTATTTACTCATCCAGAAATTAATTATTATTGGGCTAGAGCGATAGTATAGCAGGTATAGAATCGGTAGAGCACTTGCCTTGCACTTGGCAGACCAGGGTTCAATCCCTGGCAAACCATATGGTCCCAATAGCACTACCAGGAATAACTACTGAGTGCAGAGCCAAGAGTAATCTCTTAACGTTGCTGGGTTTGACCCCAAAAGGCAAAAACAAATTATTATTTAGTAATATTATAATAACTATATTATAATTGTATAACAATATAAAGTAAAATACAGTAATATAAAGTAAAAATATATAATAATATAATGATCACTTCACTTGATCACATGGCATCCCATTATTCATCGATTTGCTTAAGCGGGCACCAGTAACATTTCTATTTTTCCCTATCGCGTGCCAGTGTAGCCCAATGGCCTGCTTGCTCCAGGAATACAAAGAGCCTCAAATCGTTCATTCAGGGTCTTGATGAAGAAGTGTGACCATCTTGTAGGTGAGTGGCACATGATCTTTTGACGTCCCGTGGGATCCACTCGGTAATGGTTCTAGTCAAGTGGTCATCTCCAAATCACATTACATGTCCAGCCCATCTGATTTTTGACACCTTGGCAAAAGAGACAGCATCCCTGACTCTTGATCATTGACAGAGGTCAGAACTCCGATTCCTTCTCCCACTGGAGTGAGGCGTGATAATCCAAGCATAGCTCTTTCAATTCCTCTTTGGGAGACCCGGATAGCATTCTCATCCTGCTCTCATAGGGCCAAGGTCTCTAAGGCGTATGTTAATGCAGGAAGAACGGTGTAGTCAAAGAGATGTGGCTGGAGCCAGAGGTTCTTTGACCTTTTAGCTGTTTCTTCGATGCTCTTGAAGGCCTTCCATGCTGCTCTCTTCCTTCTGCGCAGCTCAGGTTTTAGGTTGTTCATCATGTTGAGTTCTCGACCTAGGTATACATAACTGCTGAATTCAGAGATGTTTGTTCCATTGAGAGTGAATGGAGCATCTGGAATTAGTTCATTTTTCATGAACACTGTTTTGTTGAGATTCATCTGTAGACCTATCTTTCCACATTCTTGGTTGAAGCAAGCCAGCATTTGTGCCACTTGGTCAATGTTTGGTGTTATTAGAATGATGTTATCAGCGAAGCAGAGGTGGTGTAGTTGCCAACCATCTATCTTCACTCCCATTCCTTTCCACTCTAATTGTCACATGATGTTCTCAAGGGTGGAGCTGAAGAGTTTCAGTGAAATGGTATCACCCTGCTGAACCCCTCTTTTCACATCAATGATCACTCCCTTGTAGAATGGTGAGATCCTGGTGGTGAATCCATAATATAGCTCATGAAGGATCTTGATGTATTAGTTCGAACGCCCTGTTTGGCTAGGGCTTCGATGACCACTTCAGTCTCAACAGAATCAAAGGTTTTCTTTAAATCAATGAATGTGAGACAGAGCGACATCTTGAATTCCCTACAAACCTCAATGAGATTGGTTACCATGTGAATATAGTCAATTGTGCTGAATCCTTTTCAGAAGCCAGCTTGCTTGCATGGTTGTCCTTCATCTAATGTTCTGCCAATCCTGTCCACAATGACTCCAGTGAACACCTTGTAGATGACAGACAACAGGCAGATGGGGGCAATAGTTGCCAATGTCCTGAATGTCTCTCTTCTTGAACAGTAGAACTGTGCTGCTGCTTCTCCACTGGGAGGGCACCTTGCATTCAGACAGGTAGCGTGTGAAGAGCCCAACCAGTGTATTGATGAGTACTGACAGCAGATTCTTCAGATTTTCGGGTCTCACACTGTCTGGGTCGGGTGCTGTTTGCTTCTTTACTGCTGAAATGGCATGTCAGATTTCAGAAGGGAGAATGTTGGGGATGACATATCCATCCTGTGGAATTTGGTATGTGGTCAGGGGGACGTGGCTATTAAAGAATAACCAAAAATATTACCCACCCCTCTCAGAGAGCCCAGCAAGCTACTGAGAGTGACCTGCCCACACAGCATAGCCTGGCCATCTGTCCAATGCATATTCGATATGCCAAAACCAGTAAAAACTATGTTCATTCCCCTGACCCTTAAAGAGCCCTAAATACTGCAGCACTAAAAAGGATGAGCAAGGAAAGGCTCATAAAATCTCACGGCAAAATGAGGCTGCCAAAATAAAGAAGGACTAAACTGACTGTCTATAATTTCAATGCATATACGCTGGCATTGGAAGCATATACCGAGAACCTCATGGTGAAAGCGTGAAATCAAGTACGACATCATTGGTCTGACTGAGACGAGGAGGCGTCAATCACATCACACTGTTTTGACACTGCGAGAAGAGCTGTTCCTCAGAACATGCAATGAAAGAGGCATCAGTGGTGTCTGTGTCCTTGCCAACATGAACCTGGCCTTGTGCATTGATCATTTGAATGCTTAACAAACCATACAGGATGATTACACTTGACCAGATGTGGCCCACTGCCAGCAGTTTCTATCTTTGTTATCTACGCACCAACCTTCACATACAAGGAAGAAGAAATTGAGAAATTTGACATGGAACTGGAGGAGTTCTATAAAGAAGATCACACCTTCAACAAGGTCACAGTTGGTGATTTTAATGACAAGATAGGGCCGAAAAGATCAGCCAAAGAACTCTACTTTGGGACCCATGGCCTTGAATGGAAAGAAAAGGGTAATAGACTATCTGGAGTTCATCATGTCCACCAAGACCATTCATGGGAACTCATAGTTCCAGAAAGCCAAATCAAAATGTTGGACATGGGAATCTTCTGGTGGACAGTTCCACAATGAAACTGACCATATCATATTCAATCGATGGTTTTGTCTGACCGATGTAGCTGTCATTCCAAAATTCCAAACAGCATTGGCCACTGTCTCCTTCATGCAAAAAGTCGACTTCACTCAATGGGGGAGAAAAGACTGCAAAGTTCAAGAAGAGAACTCCCCAGAATGACCACCAACTGGAAACTCTTTGGTACCATTGCAGCAACATGGGAAGATGCCATCATCGACGTCGATGAAGAATACAACTGACTGGCTCAGCATCTCCATGATTGTGCGAAGAATGCCCAGAGAGAGAGAACCACAAAAGGACGCCTGTCTTCAAAAACCCCTCAAGCTCATTCGCCAACGTGGCAAGGGCCGAGCCTCAGGCAACCAAATTCAAACGTCCAAGCTCACAAAGCAGTGCAGAGAAGCAACAAAGGAAGACCTCAAAGAGAGAAGAGCAGCAATACTGGCCGATGCAGCAGAAGCCAGGAAAAGCATTCACAATGCCCACCTGTCCTTCACCAACTATAAGACTAAGATGATTGCCCTCTGACGTCCTGATGGATCGATCACAGCTTCCAGAAAGGCAATGGAGAAGATTATCCATGACTTCTACTCGGATCTCTTTGATAGTAATATAATAATAGTTATAAATGCCAGTTACTGTATTATGCACAAAAGCCAGATATGAGCTCAACCTTCATCTAGGATTACTAATTCATATCACTATTTTTATATCAGGCCTTTCTCATGCTTAGGAACAGAGGTGAGAAAAAGATTAATATACTCATTAAAACTTGCTCATCTTTTGACATGAATACAGGAGCTGGTGAACTGGGAAACTGTACTAGGTATTTTACTTAACACAACAAAGTGTGATAGAGGAGTTGAATTCCAAAGTTTTTAAGTTCTGTCAAAATTATGTCTCTCTAATACTTTGAGAAAGTCATTTATGTCTCTAAAACTCAATTTCCTAGGTCAAAAGCATAGTATTTCAATTTTCCTTTTCTTGAATTGCAAGTACTGGGATTTGGTCCATCATTACATTATTTTATGAGCCCTCATTGGATATGTGCCAATCTCCCATGGTAGAGTCTATATTCCTATTGAAAATGATTTATTACTGTTTTAACCTATTCACATCACTATGATTTTTTATTATATCTGAGTGATTTTGAGATATAATAATCCAAAGAACTTAAAATCATAGTAGTTTGAAATTTTAACAGGCATGTCTTTGAGATTTTTCATAAATCATGACAAACCTCTAGATTAATTATACATTAATTATGACCTAAAACAACTAAAGCATAACTCAACATATTTAATATTACTATTTAATATAGTTTTACTCTTTTAGCCATAATAAGTGCAAGCTTGTTTGTCACAAATGGAACTACTTTATAATTTCAAATTAAAATACATTGTTTCTTATTGAGTCTCTTCCAATTAGCTGTTGTGCAATATTGAAAGAGTAGCCAGAATTATGAGTAACTAGGACCTTAAGTAAAAATGATTATGTTTGCATATTTCTTACAAATTTCTTAAACATTTTCATACATATTGTGCATACAACTTTGTTTTCAGAAGCAGAACCATGTACTTAATCTGATTTTATACATGAGCTATTGTGAAGCTTTCAGAAAACTTAGGTGCTAGAGGGTTAAGCATAAACATCAGTTAAAATATTGTGTACAGGGGCTAAGGTGTTTGCCTTGCATATGGTCAGGCCTGTTGGATTCCCAGCACTATATGGTATTAATACAGTATTAATCAATAATGATTAATACTGCATTAATCATTATAAATACCATATTGCCTGTGTCATTAATACTGATAAGGCACCAGATCTTTTGCCTTATTAGTTCTTTCATTATTATTGTTTAACGTTTTAGGGGCAGTCAAATGCTACCCTTGCACGGCAGAGCCTGGCAAGCTACCCGTGTCTTATTTGATATGCCAGATACCAGTAACAATTATAGACCTCATCCCCATGACCTGATGGAATGGTTTGAGGCTCTTTATGTTCCTGGAGCAAGCAAGTGCCCTTGGGCTCTACTTGCATGAGACAGGTCATATGGAGATGTTACTGGTGCCCACTCGAGCAAATCGATGATGAACGGGAAGACAGTGACAGTGACAGTATAACGTTTTAGGGAAAAATGTTTTAGGGGAAATATCATTTATAGTAAATCATCCAACTCTTGGTCACCCTTTGTGTTTCAGTTTTATATTTGTGCTTCAGGCAAAGTTTATTCTCTATTTTATGTAGATTTCCCCTTTATCTGTTTTTCTAGGATGTTAAAATGGTCCTAGGGCTAGGGATTAGCTAAGTGTTACCACAAGCACCTTCCGCGTACCTGTGTGGAGTCCCAGGATGCATTTCCAGCACAGAAGTAAAGAGATACTGCCTGTGTATGCTTTGATCACCTTTACAACTTTGACACAGTCTAAAACTCATTTCTTTTTAATTTTTGATTTTTATTTCTTTTAATTTTTGATAACTTAGTTTTAAAAAATCGACTAAGATAGTATTTTAAGGGTCAGAGAGTTCATTAAAGGGTCTGGAGTACATGCTTTACATGCAGAAGGTCCAGGTTCAGTTCTGGGCACCACAGGGTCACCAAGCTGTCAGGAGTGATTACTCCCCACCCTTTACATCCTAGCACAAAACTGGGAGTAGCTCCTGAGCACTGATGTGTGTAACTCCTAAGCAAAACATCGGCATACTTCATTGTTATCAAATGTTTGTTCCCTTTTTCTCTATATAAAAGTGGCACCTGCTTATTAAAAATTTTGAAATATACCACTATTAATAATTTAGAGTATGTTCTTTTCAGATAATTTTGTCTTGTAAAGATATGGTACATAATCATTTGGGAGGCTTATTGAGTGCTTTTATTGGTGCCAAATTATTTGCTGAACTTTGGGTCAAAGTCTGACTACACGGAATAGACAATTATTTCTCATGAACATTTTATTGCATTAATTTTTTCTATTAGTGCATACTCTGCATGTATATTATTTTAATAACTGCTAATTCATTGCATGAGTAAATTAGTTTGTATAATAATTCTCCTACAGTTGGACCATTCCAAGTTTTCAATGTTATTTTTTCCACATTTAGGATGTTTACTTAAGACAAATTTCTGGAAATGGAGAAATTTGGTCAAATGATATGAACATTTTAAACATTTGTTAAAACTTCCTAATTTATTTCTAAAATACAGTTTCTCAGACTAACATGTTACCTTCCTATAGCATTTTTTCAAAAGACAACTTCTCAAAGAAATTTTACTGCCACTGTAATGAACAGGAAATTTCTTTCCTCCCTCCCTCCCTTCTTCCCTCCTTCCTTCCTTCCTTTCCTTCCTTCCTTCCTTCCTTCCTTCCCTCTTTCCTTCCTTCCTTCCTTCCTTCCTTCCTTCCCTTCCTTCTTCCTTCTCCCTCCTTCCTTCCTCTTCCTTCCTTCCTTCCTTCCCTTCCTTCCTTCCTTCCTTCCTTCTTTCCTTCCTTCCTTCCTTCCTTCCTTCCTTCCTTCCTTTTCCTTCCTTCCTCTCCTCCTCTCTTCCTCCTCCTTCTCCTTTCTCCTCCCTCCCTCCCTCCCTTCTTCTTCCCTCCTTCCTTCCCTTCTCTTTCCTTCCTTCCTTCCTTCTTTCCTTCCTTCCTTCCTTCCCTCTTTCCTTCCTTCCTTCCTTCCTCCCTTCTTCCTTTCCTTCCTCCCTCCTTCCTTTCTTCCCTCCTTCCTTCCTTCTCTTTCCTTCCTTCCTTCCTTCCTTCCTTCCTTCTTTTCCCTCTTTCCTTCTCCTCCTTCTTTCCCTCCTTCCTTCCCTCTTTCCTTCCTTCCTTCCTTCCTTCCTTCCTTCCTTTCCTTCCTTCCTTCCTTCCTTCCTTCCTTCCTTTCTTCCTTCCTTCCTTTCTCTTTCCCTTCTTTCCTTCCCTCCTTCCTTCCTTTCTTCTTTCCTTCCTTCCTTCCCTTTCCTTCCTTCCTTTCCCTCTTTCCTTCCCTCCTTCCTTCCTTCCTTCCTTCCTTCTTTCCTTCCTTCCTTCCTTCCTTCCTTCCTTCCTTCCTTCCTTCCTTCCTTCTTCCTTCCTTCCTTCCTTCCTTCCTTCCTTCCTTCCTTCCCTCTTTCCTTCCCTCCTTCCTTCCTTCCTTCCTTCCTTCCTTCCTTCCTTCCTTCCTTCCTTCCTTCCTTTCCTTCCTTCCTTCCTTCTTCCTTCCTTCCTCCTCCTCCCTCCCTCCTTCCCTCCTCTCTCCCTTATTTCCTTCCTTTTCACCTAGCTAGCAATGAACTTATTAACTAAAAATAATTTTTATCAAATTTTAGATAGATATTTTCTTTAATGTTACTGTTTGCCAGGTAGCAAAATTGGATTTTCTTTTATAAGTTAAATAAATATATTTTACTTTATGTTTTCTGTTATGCCTTTTGTCCTCACAATGTGCTTCTGTTTTTCCTTTTGTCAGTAGGAGCTGTTTATGGAGGAGTCCTTTAGGTACTTACCCTCCCTCAGAGTTATCTCAAAGGAGAAAAGCAGGAAATGCTTACTGAGTTTTGTGTACAGAGGTCCTTGAAGTCAAGAGGAGGCTCACACACTTTTCCATTCCCAGAGCCCCGCCCAGGGTCTGATAGCAGCAGGGTTTCCACACTGGACACAGGACACACAGTTGTTAAGCAGCGCAGTTGGATCCCAGAGACTAAAGAGGGGTGCCGGGCCAGGCACCAAACATTTGCTAACATTTGCTAAAGCTGCACCAAGAAATGAAGTTCAAGTAAGTCTAGTTTTTGTAGCCAAAAGGGAAATTTTTATGGCCATAGAACAAGAGGATGTAAGTAACTGGGTAACTGTGAAAGAGCCCTACCAAAAAAGTGAAGGGGAACTGAGAAATTATTTACTAAAAGGAACACATAAAAATAACCTGAAATCAACAAAATAATGTAGAGGTATTTTAATGTATTGTGTGGAGTGCTGCTGCCCATGGCAGTGACCTGAAAAAGAAGAGTAGCTTCACTATGACTTGTATAATCTCTCAATTCAGAAGCTTGTTAGGCAACTCAAATGATGTATTACTACATAACTCTGTCATACACACACTTGCTTGTATCTAGAGAACAAAGGCCCTTGGGAAGGTGGTGGAAAAACACCTCCCCAAACCAAGAAAGTTTGGCCCTGATTGTCTAATGGCCAGTCCCTTCTGGTCACAGCCCCTCAGGGGACCAGGAGGAGGTAATTGTGGCGATTTCTGTTGCAACTTCACTAGGATATTTCTTTCTCTCAGAAGCAAAAATGTCTTATATATGAAGAGAGAGAAAGAGAGTTAGGGAGTCAAGTGATCCGGAAAACTATGGGCGGTCCAGAGGGGGCAAGCTGAGAGCACAACCCTCAGATTGCGGTGCAGAGATCTCAGGGTGGGGAAGGTGCAGCAGCTCTCCTCCCCCTGGCTCTGTCCAGGTTGAGAAGCCGGCAGGACCCCCATGCCAGTAAGGGGGAAAGAGAAGACCAACGGGGTGTCAAAACTTGTGGTAGCTGCTACCATCTGTGGTACTATCAGCACGAAAGTGGATTTCTTTTTCCTGCTCTGGTGGATTCTTGTATGAAAGATTTGAATAAAAAAGACTCAGAAGTTAAAGTTCAGGTTTGTTTTTCAAGCTCATGAACAAATATCTTGCTTGCTCGTCTCTGTTTCTTTGCTGCCTGCTTCCACTCAGGAGAAGCCTATGCTCTCTCTTGAAGACACACTTCTCCCAGCCTCTCCCCTCACATCTTTCTAAATAAGATGAAATGAAAACTATCTTGGAAAATAAGAAGTTAACAAGTGTATTGCACAGTTCAAAGAGATGAGTTCAGGGGCCGAACGACAGCCCAGAGGGTAGGGCGTTTGGCTTGCACGGCGGCCTGTGCCAGCCTGGGTTTGATCCTCGGCATCCCATATGGTCCCCTGAGCACCGCCAGGAGTAATTCCTGAGTGCAGAGCCAGGAAAACCCCCTAAACATTGCCAGGTGTGACCCAAAAAGCAAAAAAAAAAATTGATGAGTTCAGTTTCCCCCATGCACAGTGCCAATCATTTTCTCTCTCTGGTCCTGATTATCAGTCCCGGTAGCCCCTAGCATATGATGATTTGGTCTCACCCCTTCCTTAAAGTCTTCAGGTCTGGAATTTGTCTAGCTGAGAGGACTCCTGACACCTAAGTCTCCTTGCTGGGGTTTGCTGCTCTCTAAACTCCTAGGAGCTCTCTGTTGGCCCGGCTTTCCACGGTGAGAGCTGTCCCTGTGGCTGGCCTCTCTCGGGCTGTACCCCAGTGGTTCCCTGTTGTCCCGGCTTTCCATGGTGAAAGCTCTGTGCTGTCCTCTGTCCCTGTGGCTGGCCTCTCTCAGGCTGTACCCCAGTGGTTCCCTGTTGTCCTGCCTTTCCTAGTGTAGGTCATGGCCACATACTCCTGGGTAAAATTCTTAAACTCTGAAGTTCGTCCTTGTATGGGCAATATGCATCCTGCCTGATTATGCTTTCAGTCTGGGCATAGGTGAGAAAGACAGAGAAAGATAGACAGAAGAGAGAGAGAGAGAGAGAGAGAGAGAGAGAGAGAGAGAGAGCAAGAGAGAGAGACAGAGAGACAGAGACAGAGACAGAGAAAGAAACAGGCAGAGATAAAGACAGAAAGAGATAGAGACAGAGACAGAAAAGAGACAGGCAGAGATAGAGAAGAGACAGAGACAGAGACAGAGACAGGCAGAGATAGAGAAAGACAGAGAGACAGAGACAGGCAGAGATAGAGAGACAGAGACAGAGAGAGAGAGAGACAGAGAGAACAGAGAGAGAGAGAGCCAGAGAGAGAGAGAGCCACAGAGAGAGAGAACCAGAGAGAGCCAGAGGGGAGAGGCCAGAGAGAGAGAGAGAGTGAGCAAGAGAGCGAGAGTAGAGAGAAGGCCAGAGAGAAGAATCCTTCAATTGCTCTTCCTGTTGTTCCTGGAGTGTCTTTCCTAACTGAGGCTTCCTTTTATCTGCTATTTCCCACCCTCTGTCATCTATTCTTGATCGAATCCCTTTCGGTGGGTGACACGAAAATAACTGGATTAGGTTAGCGTTAGAGTAACTAGTTAGGTTAGAGTAACTAGCTTACCTGACACTCTACCTCTCACTCCCACTGTACTTGGGACCACTCTGAAAGGAAATGTGAGCTGGAAGGCCTCATCTGAAGAACGTTTTTGTCAGGTGAACAAAGGTAGGTAGGCACCTGATATCGTGGGGGCAGAAAGCTAACCTGGAAGGAACCATCAATTCTCTTTTGATGACCTATAGTATGGTAAAAGACTATTGAATACCTCAGGTTGTTTGCCCAGAGCATTATCTGCATAGTATCACCTATTGAACCCTGCAGGCCCAGTTCTTACTGTGCTAATAATTCCATTACTTATTCAAAATTCTCTCCTCTCTTCATCCTCATCGTGGTCCTTCTCATCCTGTTGCCTAAACTCTGGCAGCCAGTTAGTTCAGTTCAGAGCAGCCTCTGTGTTCTAATCTGATTCCTCAGCATTTGGTAGTTCTTAAGTATTTTGTTTCATAAATGTTGAGTGGAACTCCATGACTTCAAATCCATGGAAGAACCATGGAATTTTTTGAGTAAGAGGATTTAGAACCTTTGATACAATCTTCTTTTACATGTGGGAAAAATTAAGTTGGAACAAGTAACTTGCGGAGGTCATAAAAACTTGGTAGAATGAGATTAGAATCCAGTTCCCTGACTTTTCAGCCTCAAATTGTTTTCTTTAAAGAAGCAGCTACCAAAACCCCTGTAAACATCTTTATCTCTCAATGTCCTGACCCCACCCAAATTCTAGCAGCCTCTGGTCTTTGGGCCTTTGTGCTATTCCTATGACATTATATTTTTTACAAGAATTCACTTTTATACATTGCTTTGCCTTCATGGCTCCCCACTCAAAAAAAACAAAGCCCGAATTCCAAATTGACTGAATTTTTTCTTTTTCCCCCCTGCACGGTGTAAGCATTGGGGTGTGGGGGAGGGGATTGTCTGTCTATATTTTCACCAACAAGCTTCCCACAAGTACGTTTTTGGTCCAGTCTGCTGAAATCGCTGTCCACACTCACACCAGGCCTTCTTCACCATCAATGAACCAGTCATGCTGGTTCACTGTGACTGGGGGCCTGAAGGCTGACGGCTTTTTAATCTGGTGTGCTTTCCTTAACTATTTTTCTTCTGTCCCAGAAACCTCTGGCAAAGAATAGAGACCTAGAGAGAGTGAAATCGGGGTGTCCAGCACTTAGCATAGCCCTCAGTCAAGCTGACTGGAATACTGTAATGGGAAAATTACAGAAATGTGACTGCACTCTTGAAGAGCTGTAAGTAACTTTCCCCCCAAATTAGGTGACCATCAGACCCTCCATCAGTTGTGACTTCTATTCTCAAAGCCCTTGGCCTTCGCATTCTTCCAGGATTTCTGCTTCTGGACACTTGTGGGAGAGAAATCCACAAATTCCTTTGGGAGCGCCACCTCTGCAGCGTGTCCGTCAGCAGCTGCAGAAGCCTGGACTGCAAACGGAACTTTTTTGTACTTCTAACTCCTTAGCGCCTGGGGCAAAACGTGCCAAGACCAGGAGCCTCAGAGGCTAAACCCTTCCCTCTGTCCCGCAGAAACTGCTGCGTGGCCTGCTGGCCCGCGGTCACACAGGTTCTGCAGCAGGGGCGCGTAGCCTGCAGAGCACTAGAATCCATAGGATAGGACATGGCAGGTGTGCGCCCTCCATAGCACTTGAACAGAAAGTCTTGATCGGGACGTTAAGTTTCCAAATTATCCTTAGGGCTATCCCCTAGGGCAGGTTGGGACCAAAGAAAAGCCAAAGGTCACTGTTAACTCTAGACATCCTTCCTGAAGCCACTCATTGCTCAGGAATCCTGCCTCATTCCTTTGGGGTCCGGGGCACGACAAAACATTCCATGAATCCTGACCTTGTCCCCTCCCATGGGTGTCCTGTCTTTCAGGCACTGGGAGAAAGGGGTTCACACCACGCGGCTGGGGCTCCTCGGGCAGGAAAGGGGGATCCCGGGTTCACAGCAGTCCCGACGCCGGCAGCCAGAAGCCAGAAGCTGGCCAGCGTCGGGGATGTCCCAGAGCCCAGCGGCCCGGCCTGCCAGACCGGTCGTCTAATGGGCAGCTGGCTGGGAGGCAGCCACAGGCCGGAAGCCACCCGCGGCCCAGCGCCCCGGCCCTTTCCGCCACGGGCTCCCCAGCCGAGGGCGCCAGGGTCCAGGCCGCCGCGGGTCCCCACCGCGCTCTTTGTCCGGGCCGCGCGCGCGGACGCGTGCGCCGTGCCCCCTCCTCTGCTCCCCCCACACACAGGGTGACGGGAGGCACGGAGAGCGCGCGCGGACCCGGGCGCGCGCGCGCTGCTCGCACTCGCCGGCCGCCGGCAGCGCGCGCCCCACCGCCAGGCACGCAGCGAGCGAGCACGCGCGCCGGCGCCGCGCCCCCCCCTCCCCCGCTCGTCGCGGAACTTGCTGACTGCGCGGCCGGGAGGAGCCGAGCCGGGCGGCGGCGGGCGGCCACAGCGCGCGCGGGGGTCTCCCGCGTCCCCTCCGCCTCGCCGGGAGCTCGCGCCCTCGCCCCGCCGAGTTCCCACCAACCCCCCCATCCTTTTTTTTTTTTTTCCGAGGCGCTGGGCGGCGCCACCCTCCGGCCGGAGCCGGCACTGCACCACCCCTCCGACTTTCAATGTTCCACACTCCCCGGCCAGAGCCTCCTCGGCTTCTTTTTTTTCCCTCCCCCTTCCCCCACAGCTGCCTCCATTTCCTTAAGGAAGGGGTTTTTGCTCTCGCCCTCCCCACAGCGTAGCGGCGCGCGAGCGGGCCGGGCGGGCGGCCGAGGTAAGGCGGCGGCGGGGGCCGCGCGGGGCGGCCGGGGCGGCGGCGGCGGCGGGGGAGGGGGCGGGGGCGGCAGCTTTGTTCGCGCGGGGGCGGCGGGGCCGCTCGCATCCCGGGGTGCCCGCGGCCCCCGGCCCTCCCCCACAAAGGGCCGCCGAGCTGCGTGGCCGCCGCGCTCGCCTCCGCGGGGCGCGGAAATTTGTTGCACTTCTTGGGGGCTTTGTTTGTTTGTTTGTTTGTTTTCCCTCCGGGTCCTCCCCCCCCCCTCCTCCCCCGCCACCCCGGTTTATTTCGGACAAAATGTCGGTCCTCGATGAGAAAATTGAGCGAGGAACCCGGCCGGCGTCGGGGGCTTTGCAGAAGGTGCAGTTTGCGTCCTGCTCTGCCCGCGGGCAGCTCGGGCTGGGCCGGTGGATCTTCCCCGCCGGCCGTGCCAGCGGCCCCGGCAGCTGCTTCGGTGGATTTTTTTAAATTTTTTTCCTTGTGAATCCCCAAGTGTAGCCTGGAAGGGCTTTGCGTGCCCCGCAGGAGCGCCGCCGCCTTCCCTAAAGCGCAGGGGCGGGTAGCCGGGCACGTTTTCCGCGGTCTGGGGACCGTGTCCTTCTGACCCGTGTCAGCGTGTCAATATTGAGGCGTGATTAGCGACTTTTGAGCATTTTGTTCCAGCCAGGTCTGTTATTTGAACCCGGTCGCCGGCTATTCCTGCCCGCCGCCCGACTTGCCTGGCCGATGTGGCCCCCTGTCCCCCGAGAGTAGACAATTGATAGATCGTCCGAGGCTTGGAACAAATGTGAGCGGGTTTGCAACTTGAGTTGGGTGAATCCCCGGCGTCGGGGGGCGGGTTGGGGGTGCGCGGCGCCGCCTCCCTCCCCCGCAACCCCGCCTGCCCTGCGATGAGATAAGCGCCGACGCTGGGGAAGCTGGTGCAGGAAAATAGCGACTTTTAGGTGGACACGGACAGGGAAGGAAAATGCCACGGGCTTGGGTCCTTTTCTTTCCTTCCTTACGCCTGACATTGCCTTTCTCCCCCCCTTTCTCCCGGAAAGTTTGCCCAGGAGTAAGTCCAGCAAGATGTCCAGCGATAGGCAGAGGTCGGATGATGAGAGCCCCAGCACCAGCAGTGGCAGTTCGGACGCTGACCAGCGCGACCCCGCAGCCCCGAGCCCGAGGAACAAGAAGAGAGGAAGCCTTCTGCCACCCAGCAGAAGAAGAACACCAAACTCTCCAGCAAAACCACCGCGAAGCTCTCCACGAGCGCCAAAAGGTTAGGGGGCTCCGGGGAGGGGGCACAGCTTGCTGTGGGGCCTTCCGCAGGCACCAGCCGTAGCCCCCTGCTGTCCCACCAACCGGGTAGGCAGACACACACTGACTCAGCCGACCAGTTTTGTTGGTGCTGGAAGGAGGTGCCAGGGTGTGGGGTGTGGGTGGTAAGCGGTCAGCCCCCCTTTCCGAAAAATCCCACTTGGGGCAAACTTGCAGCGTGGTAGGGCAGCTCCTGCGAGCCTGTCCCCGGTCGGGGACGGGACTGGCATTCCCACAGATCGTTGGAGGAGCTGGCAAGGAGAAAGTGGGTGCACCCGAATGGGCTGGTGCCTTGGAGGATGTTTCCCTTCTCTGAGTCACACGCTTCTTCATTCAAAGTGACACTTGTGGAGATTGGCAAGTGGGAAACTTCATGATCAGAAATGATCCGGTTTGCTAGGAAACGGTTATATCCAAGGCCTTGGCTGTACTTGAAAACGTTGGAAATCATGCTTCAAGTCGGCTCTCGCTCTTCCAAATAATATAACTGGCAATGGTGGCGTCCCAAGCGTGACTTTTTTTTTTCCTAGTGAATCGGTGGTTACCCAAATAAAACACAATGTGCTTTTAGGTGGCACATGATAATTGAAAGCTCTCATGCCTCTTCACTCTGAAACTTGTAGGTCCGCTTGATAGATTAATACTCAACAGCAGGAGAGATGTTTTGTTGGGTATAAGTGGAAGATCACTTGTTTTCTATTGATTTATATTATCCGTGATGGTGAGAAAAAGATCTGTCAGTGGGAGTCCATCAGCTGTAGTGTACTGATGTGCCTCAGTGGCGTGCGTGACTTCTGGCAATTATACTGTATCCTGCAGCATTAGGTAATACTGACATTTTGTTGATTTTCCTTGATCACATCTAAAGGAAAAAGAAAATTGGGGAAGCTGGTCAAATACAGTGTTTCGAAGCAACTCAGAGGTAGCCTACTTGATGAAATCTGACCTCAGTTGCATCTGTAATCAGAGAGTAACAATCATTACTAAATAGCTATCTTGGACTTAATTTAAAATCTTTCTCAATTGGTTGTAATCTTTTGAGGAATGACAATAAAATCAGTTTCTAAGTTTGAAAGCTCTTAAAATTTAAATGTAATCAGGAAACTGCTTTCTCCCCCTGCCCCTTACTTCAGGACTTTGTACTGTGTGGTATATGTAGTATTCTCCCCTTACTCCTCCCGCCCACGGTTATTAAATTTTAGAGCTGTATTTAAAGGCCAGGAAAAAAATCCCTGCCAGTGTTGTTTGGAAGTTTTTCACTTGTTAAGGTATTTGAAATTCTAAACTTTTGCTGACAGACAAAATATTGTCAGATCTCTTAGTGTGCTCTTGCTGTACCTTGTGAATCCTTACCTCAGTTCCAGTGACTGAGTCATTGTCAAATATTCTAGTGCTTTCCCTCCTCCCTTCTGTCTCATTTGCATATAAGCTTGAAAAGAGAATTTCTTTGGTAAAAAGTGTTTTTAAATGGATTTTATATTCTTTACTGAGTGCCAGTGGAAGACTAGTTCTCAAATCTGGTGTAAATGCCTTAGTTAGGTACAGTAGCAAGTGAGAAAAAAAGCTGCAAAGTTTCTGTTAAGGGATTTGGGTTATGCCTCTGAGAACAAAGAGGAAGCAGCCATGTTAGCAGTACTGAAGGCAGAGCCAGCCTTGCATTTAACTGTGTGGTGGTAGAGGGCAGTGTGATTCCCCGCTTATTCTGGAGACTATGTCAAGCCCTTTTTGTCTCTTCTCATTTCACTCACAGAATTCAGAAGGAGCTAGCTGAAATAACCCTTGATCCTCCTCCTAACTGCAGGTAAGACCTTTTTGGTTTTGATTACGTATTGTGGAAAAACGATCAAGAGATTAATGTCTTGTTCCTGGGTATATGTGCTGCAGAAGAGGCTGGATTTGCTTTTCAACGCTGTAGGTGGATTAAACAAAAATTATTTAAGGTGAATTAGATACATTTTGGCAAAAATTTCAGTATATGCCCTGCCTCTTGAACTTGGGAACATACTGACTAGTTCTTCCTGGGATTAGTAATGGTGCTGATTCTTGTTCTGTTGTATTTTTGAGCAGTGTTTAATAGAAGTGCATTGCGAAAACTTCTACAATTTTGCTAAGCTTAAAAAGTTACTGCTTAGGTGCAATCTGAACTGACCTTCCAAATTTAGAAATTGCTGAATGTGGTGTTACAAAATGTAAATGCAGTAAACAGGAATATAATTGTTTCTTTTTGATTTATTCAGTAATTTGCCTTCAGGATAAATTTTATGTGCTAAGCTAATGGGTTTAGTTGTTTTTTAGGGAATGCATTATGGGAATAGTTTACACTTGAAATGCCCTTAAATTACTTGGGGAAATTCTTGAGGTTTTACTATTTGAAGTATGTATATGAAAAACATTAAATGAGTTAGAATTTGTGGCTAGACTTCATTTCACTGAAGCTCAAGTAGAATAAAATGCGATTTAAAAAATTCTTTGATAAGGTGCATAAAAGTATGGCTGATATGTTTTCTCAGAAAAAAAATTTAATTCATGTTGCTTGATGCTGTTTTTCAACAGCGATTATATGAATTCCAAAATTAAAGTTAGTTTTGTAGAAAATTTGCAGTTAGCTACTAAAGGAAAGCTCTAGGGTTAGGCAGTGTAATGGATAGTATAAAAATGTTTTTTTTTTCCTATAAACTGTATTCACTTGCTGTTCAGAGGTAACACCAAAGTCTGCTGAGTTTAATAAACTGTAATCCCATTGCTTCTTATTTCAACTGCTCAGATAGGGTGGACTTGTCAGGATTTAATATGAATTGAAAGTATGTTCGTATTTGTGATCAGCCATTTCAGCTCAAAAAGAAGCAAAAATGTCAGATAATTTTAAGCAGAGTTTTGTGTAGGGAGAGCTGTGATGTCCAGTAGGGTTGACGGCTGCTGTCCTTAGTTGTTGCTCTTTTGAAATGATACATGCTGTAAGTTTAAAATGCATCTGATTTTGGAAGCTTGGTACAAAGAAACACCTCATTGTGTGTAAAACTAAATTTTACTAGTGTAAAGTATACTTCATTGGTTTTTGAGAATATTGTATTGTACATGATGCTTTGGGATGTACTGGATTGTGTGTGTATATATATACATATATATATATAGTGTTTTAAAATTAATATCACTTTTTTTTTCCCTGGTTGATGAGATTTTTAGGAAGTTTAAATGATGTTTGTGGTTTTACGTTGTTTTTCCATTGAATAGTCCTGCGTGCTGCTTTAGGGAGAAAATGAATCAAGGATATTATTTTTTTTTCTAGCCTTCTAAACGGCATGTTAGATCTGTAGCTATTTAAGGGGGTCAAGTTAAATTTGCTCTTTAGAAGAATGACTTAACTTTCAACTACTTAAAACTATTCAGTGTTTCAAAATTGCATGTAAGGTTGAATCTTTTAAGGATTTCTGTTGGTATTTTTTTAATACCCCAAACTTGGTTACAAGCAAAAATCTAAAGACTCCATAGACATGTTGAATGTTCTTAAAATAACAACTTGGTGTTATTACTGGAGACATTGTTTTTAATGTGTTTAATCCAGGAATGGTCCTACAAGGTCACTAAGGATTGTTTTAGAGAAAGCAGAATCTTTGAAGGAGATATCAGGAGTTAACTTTTTTATTTTTATAACAGATTTCATTTCATAGTTAGTGGGTTGGACTAGTTAAACAGCAAACCTTTGGGTAACAATTGTGATGTCTTTAAACAATTGCAAATGACATCTTTTCATTTCTTTAGTTTTTTGGGTATTGTATGTGTTTTTTTATAATTAATGGAGAAAACATTAAATATGAGTTTTAGTAGGGAACTGGGAAAAGAGTTACTAATTCGTAGTGTTTTTACCCCCTGTGCCTATCACATAAAATACCCAGATAACGTTGAGTATCTTACTGTGTCTTTATGCTTTTGAGGGGTGGGGAGTTGCAGAAGATTTATTTCTTGTCTTTAACCAGGAACTTGGAATATTGAATATTGGGTCCAGGCATTTTAGAATTTTAGAATTTAGATAGCCAAGATCCAGTTGTTAGAGCATTTTACAGCATGTTAAATATGTGACAGATTGTATTGTTATGTTTCTGTAATTCACAAGTACATCAGTGAGAATTTTAGCTTTATGGTGATGGTACAGTTTATATTTATGTTACAAAGATGGGACTTCTGTATTGATAAATTCTAAAATATGTGAATTAAAATTGCTTGAAATCTATGAAAACAAATACTTTTCATGTGTAGCTAATTGGTATTAAATTCTGTTTCTGAATATGACTTTTCAGATAGGATTTTTGAAATAGCTTGTCAAAGTAGGAAACAGATTTAATTCTTCCTTAGGGAGAAATTCAACATATATCTGTATCCGTTGAGGAAAAAGTTGAATAAAGTACAGAATATTCAGAAAAAACAAATCTATGCAGACTAGGTTAGGCTTTCTCTTGATTCCCTTCCTATGTTTAATTAACATTTAAAGTTTTATATGAATGTCTCTCATACATAAATAGTTGTACATACATAACCTATACCCAGGATGATAATAGGATAGGCAGTTTTTAATTGTGTTGCTTTTAAACATGTCTGAATATGCTTCCATAGTATTAAATTCTTTTCCTTATTTTGTTGTAGTAGCAGAGTTTGATGAAATGTTATTCCCAATGAGTTGATGCTATTCCAGTTTTTAGATACTGGAATGCTTTGGGGGCAAAAGTATTTTAAATATACTTTAAAAAATTTGTTTGATGTCTTCAGTTTATACGCTACACACATAACTCTAGATTGTTGCACAAAAGAGACTGAAGAGAAATGGTGTTCTGGTCATTTCACCATCTACTCTTAGAAGTTACTCGGTAGAATTGTGGAGTGAAGTGCTGTTAAGACGTTTACATCCCATGTATTTTTACAATGTATTCTTTCATAGCTGCTATTTGTATAAGTAACAGAAAACTTAAAAAAACTGCTGGATTTTAACTCAGCATCTAATTCTCATGTATATATGAGAAAGTACAGGTATTAACTTAGATGTTTCAATATGTTCTGATTGGGTGTATAGTAAAGTAGATGTTTTGGATCATTCTTGAATAGTTTTTGAGTGTAATAAGGTCTTATTGGAGGAAAAGTGTTAAATCACTGAGTTGTAAATTATTTATTTTTTTGTTTGTTTGGGCTCACACCCAGCAATGCTCAGGGATCACTCCTGTCTTTTCATTCAGGAATCACTCCTGATGCTTGGAATTGAACTGGTCTGGCAACATGCTAGGGCAAGGGCTCTATCCATTGTGCGGTATCACTGGCCCCTTGGCTTGTCATATGTGTTTTCTTCCAAACTCAGAGAATACGGCGATATAATAGTATGTACAAATGTTGTTGACCTCCCTTTTGTGGGGGTAGCTTCCAAGTGGTGTTCTGGAGGTCTGGGGAACCCACCTACAACTCTTAAGCCAACCTGTATCCTCCTTTTGTTTGTTTATTGTTTAGGGGCCTCACCCTGTGATTCTCAGGGGGCTGCACCAGGCTCTTCATTAAGGAGTACCCCGGTGGTGCTCCGGGACCATAAATAGTGTCTGGGATCAAATCAGGCCCTGCATGTGGCTCAAGTGCTTTATTCCTTTACTCTCTGGCCACATAATCTCTACCTTAAAAAAAATAGTCAATGAAAGGCTTAATCAAGGTCTAAACCCAAAAGTTGGCAGACTCGACTTAGCTTATATGTCTGTCTTAACTTGGGTGAACTGTATTTTACTTGGGGGTGGTGACCGCTTTTCACTCTGTTTTCTAGACTAGAGCTTCGCTGCTGAGAGGTGGTCTTTTGCAGCGTCTGTCCCAGACGAGATTGTTAGAACTGCAGACCCTTGCTTCCTGCTATCCCCTGCAGAAGTTCTGCTTCAGACTCTGAACTTCAGCAGGAGTTTCGTGTGTGTCCATTGGGGTTTGAAAAGCACTGCCGTGGACTACACTGCCTTCATTTCATTGCACTGCTGCTTTAAGCTACGTTACCTTATAGAGAATGGAATATTTTTTTCAATCTCCTTAGCTGTCAGAGAGTAAAATAAAATGATAACTTGCCCTTTGTAGTTCTGTTGTGAGGATTAAATGAGTTCATGTGCTTTACAGGTCTGTCACAGTGTAATTTGGGTCAGTAGAAACAGCTTAGCAGCATGCTATCACTCTTGCTGGCATTTTTTCCGGCGCATTTGGACTATAGGAATAATTTTATCTTAATTAGTGCAGCACTTATTTATTAGTACACATCAAGCAACTGGTTTTGATGTTAGTAAAAGCATTTCCTTGAGTCTCGAGTGAAAGCCTAAGAACATTGAACAAACTACTATATTTAGTATACAGTGTTGTAAAATGGTAAAAGAATAGTATATCTGGACTGAGCGATGCAGTTGATAGGGCGCTTGCTTTGCAGGACCTTGCTTTGACTCCATTCTTGTTGTGGTCTTTAACTTGCGCTTGGGGGTACCTTCCAGCTCTGTGCTGACCCAGTTTGATCCCGGCATCTCATGATTCCCCACAGCTCCGCAGGAGTAACCCTGAGCACAGAGCTCTTGAGAGGCTTCTGGACGGTTAATGGTAACTAGTTCAGAAGTGAGTGCTCTGACTCTTCAGAAACTAATAATGAAAAAGTTTAGAGTATTGTTATGGTTATGTTTTGCTTTTAAATGTAAAAACGTATAGTTTTAGTGAGTTTGAGATAATGATACTTATAGTTTGAAGGAATTTTACTTAGAAAACTTAAGGAAAAAAGAATAGGAAAGGGTGGGAAAGAGGATTCTTCTGAGGCTGGAGAGCTTACATCAAGTTTTCTAAAACTTAGAGTCTATTGATATTTTGTCATTATTTCAAAATAGTTTCTTTTCTGTGATCTTGGAAATACTTGTTTTTTTTTTTTCCAGTTGGTGTATCAAGGCAGGCAAAAGATAGAAATAATTTGGTGACTATATAACTTTTGCTTTTAGGCTCCAGAAGAGTGCTCACAAGGCCTGAGGTGGCCTTAGCAGTACTTGGCCTGGCAGAGTGGGCCTGACCAGTGATCTGGCCCAGCGATGCTACAAGGGCCTCCAAATCCACCCTTGCATAACCGCAGTGCTGGGTGAGGGGTGGGCATTTATGCAGTGCTGGGGGTTGAAAGCAGGGCTTGGTGCATGCCCAGGTTGCTGTCAGGGCCCTGCCGCCCAACCTCAGACCTCCTTTCTAAATACATAAATCTTAATTGGAAACTCAGTGGGAAAACAGGAATATGGTTCTAGACTTTTGAAGTTATTACCCATCTCTTGCTGTGGTCTTTAACTGGTGAGTTGCTTGTTGTTCTTTTTGTTTTTCTTGTTTTTGTTTTTAATTTGTTTTGTCTCACATCCTGTGGTGTGTTAGGGGGCTAACTCTTCCAGCTCTGTGCTTGAGGGCAGAAAGGTGCTAGGGTTGAACCTGGGCGTTCCCTATGTTAAGCATGCGTTCAGACTCTTTAGCTATCTCTCTGGCCCCAGCACCTCAATAGTTATTTTATTATTAATTACTCTTGACAACACCAACACTGTCAAAACACAAGAGACTTTCCTGAGGACTAGGGTATTATCAATACATAAAATTATCGATGATACTTTTGTTTTGTTTTTCAGTAAACTGATGGTTGGCTTTAGTGCCCCAGGAGTAATACTATAGTATGTTAATGCTGTATACTTGATCATTGCTTGTCTACCTTCTGCAAAAGTTATATGCCTTTATTCATTTTTGTACTTTAATGTTGCTGCCCGTAATGACATGTTAAATTAATAAATTGAAGTCAGTCAAATTGACAGAAGTAGATATTCTAGGTAAAGTAATAACTTTGGATTAAAGAAAAAACTACAAAATTTTTATAGTAAAAATTTAAGTATTAATATGACTATTACGCACACAGCTAGAATTTTTATTACGAAATACAGTTTTTTATTATAAAAAACAGTAAACCTAATCTGCTAGTGGAGTCGGTAGACAAGTAATGTTGAGAGCAAAAACTTCCCAGAGAATACTGTGACTGGGGCAGGTGTGACTGGGACCGGAGTGGGGAGGGCGTTTGCCTTGCATGTTGCCCACCTGATTTGATCCCAGCATCCCGTATGTTCCCGAGCACTGCCAGGAGTGACCCCTGAGCATCGCCCTCTGTCACCCAGAAAGCAAAAACAAACCAAAAAAACCCCAGAAAATGTGACAATATTCTTCACTGGACCGAGTGTTTGGGCTTGGCATGTGGGTGGAGGGAGGCCCAGATTCAAGCCCAGCCCCTCATGTCCCCCAAAGCTGAGCTGGGAGTAGACTCCACACAGTGCTCTGTGTGGCACAGAAACGCAAAAAAGCAGCAAAACAAACAACCGAGGTTTTCTTTCCCTGGATATCGTACTTCTATTGGGAGGTCTCTAAAGTTCATTGGAGCTATATATAGCAAGTAGTGGAGAAAAGTTTGCATTTGAAAGCTTTATAGCAATATGCAGTACTCCCAGATTGTTTTGATCCTTTCTTCGGATGACCTGTTGGTGCCCTATTCCTTCCTTAAGTGAGCTGCTGTAGCAGCAGATGGATATGTTTAGTTATAAGAAAATCAACAAATCTTGCTTGAGTGCAGGCATTCAGTTTGAGAATGGAGAATGCGATCTGCCATTCTGTCTTCCCAATAAAATGGAGATTAAAAACATAGAAAACCATCTATAAAAATGGAAATGATTTGTTTTTCTTCCCAGACTGCTTTTGACAAGGAAGTATGTCTTGGATTAGAAGCTAGAAGAAACATTTTAAACTTTAATCTTTCACCTTCAGATTAATGGTTCTCCAAGGTAGGGAGGTTAAGGTGAGAGATAACAGTTTTTGCCTCCTCCCCATCCCCCGACCTAGGGCACTTGTAAGTGCTCTGAGGAATTTCGTTTTTTACACTTTGTCAGAGAGGAGCTACTGCACTGAGCAGTAGAGATGAGGGTTATGCTGCACAATTCTACTTACATAGGACATCTTTCCATAATAAAGAATTTTAGGGTCTGAAATGTTAATGCCGTTTAAGTCAACATTCTGCTATAGACAAATATTCTAAGATCTTGCCTGTTTAATTTTTGCTTTGCTCCTTTTTATCATTTTAATTAGTTGTGATGCTTGCTTAATATATTAGTTTACACCTCGGTTTCTCTTCTGTCCATTTGTCCCATTTCTCTCAGTGTAGTGTAAATCACGGGGAAATCATTCCTTTTTTGCGTGACATCTGACTACTTTGCCACTGAGGCTAGAAATTTTTATTTCAATTTTTCTTTCCTCATGTTTTATTAATTAAAAACACCATCATTTATGAGGCTGTTCATTATGCATTTGTTTTGGGCATTTAGTATTCTAACACCCCCAGTGCGATTTCAGTCACAAAACCTGCATACCTGAAGTTTTCAGCAGGTTGATTTCTTTGTGAGTCTTGTCCTGAGACTGGGCCCAGCCTGCAGTGATAGTGGCAGTTGTGGAGTGTGGGAGCTTTAGGCTGCAGGCACTAGGCTGTCCCTCCCTCCCCCAGTGCCCCAAGGATTCAGCCTTACCTAGGTGTCCAGTAGCGTCTTCTGTACCTTGCTGATCTCTTTCATTTATGAGCTGCTGGATCATGACCAGTAAACGAGCTTACATGGCTCTGGGGGTGGTTCATGGGCATGACTTGAAAATGTTAATTTTTTTTTTTGTTTTTCTGCAAGTTTTTATATCCCCAGTATAATCTGGGCTGGTTTTATATCAGGCATATCATGGAGAAATGCTATTGAAAAATTATCAAAATTTAGTTACAGTGATTGGTTTCCAAATAGGAATCTCTGCTGTATCGCTGCTTTTTCCTTTCATCATTAAGATAGTCTAGAGATGGCCTCTGTTAATCAATCACACAAGCCCACCATCCTTTATTTTAAATTCTTTTTTTAAAGGGAAAAGAGCCCTTTCCTTTAAAACAACTTACAGCGAGTTTTGTTTCAAAATGCAACATTTTTCAGATTCAGAAAGGGAATATGATGTGTTTGTATTTCATATAGTATTGCTGACTTAATTGAATATATTCTACATAATCAAACACTCATACACAAGATGTGTATGAATATTCATACAAGTGGGGAGAGATGACAGAGTTCTAGGCTAGGTGTTGGCTGGCCAGTTATTTTCTTTCAGACTTATAAAAGAAAAGGATTTAATGTGATGTGGCCATATGACTTTTTACAATGACAGGTGCTTACTTATGGCGAAAGGGTGTTTAAAAATCCTGTTCTGCTGCTCCTTATTCACCATTTTCCAGTTTCTCCATTATTTTTGCATCATTGCTTTATTGTGGTATGATTTGTATGCTTAATTAGGAAAACATTTTAAATCTCAATTTTTTTAAGAGTTCTTTCCCCAAGGTGAAACTCAAATATCAGTAAGTATTTTTTTCTATGTTGGATTGCTTCTATAGTGTTAAATAATAACTGTCACATTCATTTTAGCAGCATAATATGACCCAGAGAGGAAGGCCTGTTCATATTTAAACACAGGTCTTGCCATTTTTGTATATACATTTTGTTTTGCGGCAGTGAAGTGTACTTTGGCTATAAAAATTGCACATTCAATTTTGCCAGCTGTTCTGCATTACCAACCAGTCTCGAAGACTTACAACATATAAATATAGAAAGGTTTATTTCTCTTGGTCATTTAAGTCCTTTTTAGTCTTTGGGCTTTGCTGGGTAGCTTCCATGCATTGACTTGGATGTGTGCAGCTTGCGTCTCGTAACTGCTATTTGAAACATGTGTCAGTGCAAGAGAACTAGAGGGTCAGATGCCAACTTTTAAATGCTTTGGTCTGGAGGTAAGGCATAAATTAATCATAAGGCTTTGCCCTAAGTGAAGATGACTGGGAAATGTTTTGGAGCAAATGGAATGAGTTCCCAGCCTGTCGCTATACTAGATTGGATAGTAGAGCATCTATTTATATAGTATTTTGTTTAATTTCCAGAACAACCAGTGAAATAACTTATATTTCAAAGCAATCTGGGTTTAGAAAGTGACTGAATATTGCATATGTAGTATTTACATATTAGATTCAGAGCAACGGTGTAGGTTTGCTTTTGACATGAAATAAGCACTTTTTAAGTAAGAAATAATTTTGCTTCTCTACAGTGCAGTTTGAAAAATCAGGTCAAAGCTATCAAAGTTGTTATGAGTCTGTAGTTGCATATTTTGTGTAAGTATATACCATTCGTTTACTTGTAGTTTCCTGAGAGACCCAAAAGTCCTCTGCCTATAGGGTTTTAGAAACACGTGCGTAGTGTCCCCGTGGTGGGCTGGAGGAAGAAAACCATTTCCTTCTTCATCTCTGGGGTGCTAGGCCCTTTTCCCTTCAAAATAAAATTCAGAAGCTTTTTCGGTAAAAGGCCGTTTTTTCATTTTTAAGTAACATCAATTAGAAGCAGCACCCCCAACCCCACCCCCTTCCAAGCTAGCATTCCCCAAGTTGCCTTCTTTCCCTGTTCAGTTTCCTTGTAAGGAAGAAGGTCAGGAATTGAATCTGAATATGGTCCTAACCCAAACTTCAAATCTTTGTTTTCTGCCTTGTAGTTCTTTTTGTTTGGCTTTCCCTGTGGATAAAGAAATAGCTTTAAACCTGCCCTTACTTTTTTTCTCTAGGGTATTGTGATATCATCCGTGTTTATGAATTGATTTTAAGTTAGAAAAGATGGTGTAGATAAGAAGAAACAGTTTATGGAGAAAAGAGTCAAAGAAATGATTGAGAATTTCAAGACGGGCTTTTGTTCAGCAGCATGTGCATTTAGTCTCTGAGGTGCTGGAAAGGGATCTGACTTTTTCAGGAATTGATAGTAGAGCCTTAATTTTGTCTTGCTGAACATAATTTCATAACTTTAACACTTTTTCCTAAACTGTTTAATTTATTAAAAATGATTTACGTGATACAGGGATTTAATATTTTGCTTATTAATGATTCGGGAAGGAATGCCTCCCAAGTGGAGCACTTCCGTATGTGGTGCTGCTGGATACCTGTGGTGCCAGGGACCACGTGGTGTTCTCCGTGCTCCAGGACCTCCTCTACTGCACCTCAAGATGGCTAGGAGGTCATGTGGTGTTGGAGATGATCTAGGTCTCATACGTGCAGGGCATATGCCGGCGAATCAGAGCCTTCAGCCACTGGTCTGTGGTTTTGCAAGTGTAGAAAGGTTAAAAAACAGTGGTCTATTTCAGTGATTGTTATACTGCTGGTACTGAGCGGTATGCACATAAGTGCAGGTCCGCAGAATGGAGAAGGTACAAAGAATGGAGAATGTCGGGGCCCGAGCCATGGTCCAGCGGGTAAGGCGTTTGCCTTGCATGTGGCCGGCCCATGCATGCCAGCCTGGGTTCGATCCCGGCATCCCATATGGTCCCCCGAGCACCGCCAGGAGTAATTCCTGAGTGCAGAGCCAGGAGTAACCCCTGAGCATTGCCGGGTGTGACCCAAAAAGCAAAAAAAAAAAAAGGGGCCTCAGCGATAGCCCAGTGGGTAGAGCATTTGCCTTGCGCGGCCAGCCTGTGCTGGCCTGGGTTCAATCCCGGCATCCCATATGGTCCCGAGCACTGCCAGGGTCATTCCTGAGTGCAGAGCCAGGGTAACCCCTGAGCATCGCGGTGTGACCCAAAAGCAAAAAAAAAAAAAAGGGGGCCTCAGCGATAGCCCAGTGGGTAGAGCATTTGCCTTGCACGGCCAGCCTGTGCTGGCCTGGGTTCAATCCCGGCATCCCATATGGTCCCCGAGCACTGCCAGGAGTCATTCCTGAGTGCAGAGCCAGGAGTAACCCCTGAGCATCGCCGGGTGTGACCCAAAAAAGCAAAAAAAAAAAGAGAATGTTGCTTTAAGGCCTGCAGCATCTCTTCAGCCCCCAGCCTTAAAAGTCTTGAACCACCATGACACACAGTTATGAAGTTGTTCATGATTGGATTTCAGCCATACAGTATTCCAGCACACAGTTCCCATCGTCATTGTCCTCAGTTTCTCCCCCCACTCCCACATATCATCCTACTTCTTTGGCAGGTGCTTCCCTCCCCACGCCCTCTCCTTTTAGACATTGTGGTTTGCAATTCAGGTACTGAAAGGTTATCATGTATATTATCTCTTTTCAGCACTCAGTTCTTCTCCAGGTGATTATATCCAACTGCCTTTACCGTAGCGGTCCCTTCTCTGCCCTAACTGCTCCCCCCAGCCCCTCCTTGTGGCAAGCTTCCAACAATGGACCTTGTTTCTACTGCGTTTGGTTAGTAGTCTCAGGCTCCTTTTACTTTTGTAATATTTCGCAAATGAGCACATTCATTCTATGTGATACGTCTTTTTCAAGAGATGTTTATCAGCTTAGCGGTAACTGTACTCATGGTCTCATGTGACCTGCCAGGCTTGTGTGGTCTACCTTAGATGCAATAGTGAGCTTCAGGAATCAGATGCACGGTACATCTTCCCTAAGCACAGTATTAAGGTTAAGTTCTGAGAGTTAAGAATTCCTGAAGGCCGTCACTCTTCCCAACTTTGCTAGGACCTGGCTGTTTGGATGGACGATGGAACATGAGATTCTGCTCCCTGCCCTTGTGTGCTGGTGCTCTGGGCCTCTGAGGCTCAGCTGTGATGTGCACACGGCTGAAATGAGGAGGGAGCTCTATGGTGCTGGCAGTTGAAATTGGGTCCAACTCCTGCAAGGCATGAGACCTAACCTTTAGGGGCAGTAATGTATAGACAAAATGGGCAGAAGCGTGTTTCTAGCACTTGCTTTGGATGTTATGGTCATTAGGAAACATTCAGTATTAAGATGTAACACCAATATGAAGGTCAGGTTTTCCAGGATTAAGTTTTTTTAAAGTGCTATTTCCCTTTGACCCTTGGTATATATAATAATGTCTTGACTTTCTGGTTATTTGGAACAAAGCTTTGAGGGAATGTCAATATAGCAGTATTCATTCATTGCTGAAGACTTAATTTGTCTGTTCGGAAGGATTTGGATTAGTTATACCTTTTCTTCTATTTTGGCTGCTTCATTGTCCCAGAGCAAATGTACTTTGTCATTTCACTTAACTTTCAGCTTGTCAGGGGAAAAGTAAAGACATCTCTAGTCAGAAATTGCTTTGGGGAGTGTAGCTCCGCATGTTTTGGTCTGAATGGAAAGGCCTAGGGAAACATGAATTTTGTTACCCTTTTATTTTCCTTTACTTATAAATCATCACTGTGATCTCCTCCTTTTACTTCACGTGTCTAGCTCTGTTCAAGCACTATTCATTTCCTTTCTGAGGCTGGTTATTTTAGTTCATTTTACCATATACAGTCTTACAGGTCTTTTTACAAATGGATCATTTTTTCACATTAAATTTGAGTGGGTCAAGAATTTATTTAGGATCCCGAGAGAATCAGTCTCAGAAGATCGTGGCTACATATTTTTTTCTTGCTTCCTATTGCTCTCTGGTAGTCTTCTCGGTTTAAATAGCAGTAGATCAAAATATTGAGACCTTCACTTTATGGTTTAATTTTTGCTGCACACTTGTTTATAAATGTATTTGGTAATGTTTGTTAGATTTGTAATACATATTTTTAGAGTAGATATTACCTGCCATCATAAGTTGTGTTTGAACACAAACTTGGATATAAGTTACTAAGAATTCAATGGAAGTATTAATTAGTGTACCTTTATTTTTTATTAAATTTACACCTGTGTTAAAATTTTAAAAGGCATTTCTGTTTTATCTTCCAGATACTTAATAGCTTCATTAAAGGACTATGCCACATATTCATTTTGTTCTTTTAAAAAAGCCCTCAAATGTGTTTCAAATCATGAGATTTCTTGATTTTTTCTAAATTTACTTTTTCTTGTGAAAACGTGCAACATGAAGTATGATGAGCTCCTGTGTAACATTCTCCACTTTCCAGTGTATGAGCAGTCTTTTTAAAAACCTATCCTGTTTCATCCTCTCATATTATATTAAAACAAATAATTCCACTTGCATTTTTAGGCAACAAATGTTTCAGTGTTCCTTTTCCAAAGATAACCATTTCTTTTGCCACGATATAGTTTAATGCTTCTTAAAGGCATTTAGTACAGATTGGCAACTGTGTCATGGATATTTTGACCATACCACATAACCCTGTGACTCACAGTTATTTACATCAGTATGCAAATAAAGTTAATTTGTTAATAATAAATTGCAAGGTTTCTTATCTTCTAATACGAGTACCCTAGATTTTGAATTAGTGTAAAAATGGAGTGTTTCTTAGCTAAATTTTTTTTGCAATTAGTGCAAAAAATTGGAGTGTTTCTTAGCATCTAGATTTTGCTTATTACATCCCTGTGGTATAATTTAATATTCATCTTTGCCTTTAGTCTTTCTTGAAAATTAAGTATTATCTATAATACTTTCTAACATAAAGTATATTCCCTTTCTAGGATAAAATATAACGTTGTACTTTATGTATTCTTGTTAACTTGTATATTTGTAGAATTAATTTAAAATGTTTTGGCATAAAATTACTATTTAAAAAATTTTTTAAACCTATGAAAAAAAATTTTTTTTTAACCTATGAAAGAAAACTCCACCGTTCTCCCTGCATTAACATACGCCTCAGAGACCTGGGCCCTACGAAAGCAGGATGAGAATACTATTCGGGTCTCCCAGAGAGGCATCGAAAGAGCTATGCTTGGAATATCACGTCTCACTCAAGTGAGAGAAGGAATCGGAGTTCTGACCTCCGTCGCTATTCCAGAATCCGGGACGCTGTCTCGTTTGCCAAGGCATCGAAAATCAGATGGGCTGGACATGTAATGCGATTTGGAGACAACTGCTGGACTAGAGCCGTTACCGACTGGATCCCATGGGATGTCAAAAGATCACGTGGCCGCCCACCTACAAGATAGTCAGACTTCCTTGTCAAGACCCTGAAGGAACGGTTTGAGGCTCTTCATATTCCTGAATCAACCAGATGCCATTGGGCTACATTGGCACGTGATAGGGTCCAATGGAAATGTTACTGGCGCCCGCTCGAGCAAATCGATGAATAACGGGATTCAAGTGATCAAGTGATCAAGTGATGAAAGAAAAGACTTTGAAAAGTATTTTTCAGCTAATTTACAATTTTGTGGAGTTTCAGGATTAAAGTTTTGCTTTAATCAATACTGAAAGATGTAAGCGTCACCACTTCCACAATTAGAAAGCAAATTAAAAACTTTTCTCATCCGGGATATAGAGAAACAAGATAAGGGACGAACAGATGACCTGTCATCAGAACTGGCAGTTTCGTCCATAGAACGGAGCTTGCATGGGAGGGGGCTGGCCTGGACGGGCCCTTCGAACACTTGTGGAAGCTGGGACTCTGGTATGGTTGTGGTGTTGGAATGCGTTGTGTGTGAAAAGGCTATATATAGTATTGGAACTTAATGTTGCAAAGCCCAGACTTCAGATTTTGGTAACCATGTAAACTATAGTAAACAAACAACGCCTTGAGGGATCTGGATGCTTGATTCAGGTTTTAGTTGTTTTTTCATTATAGATGGGGATGTTCTTCCCTTTCCTGCTGAGGAGACACTTGGTCTCTTGGTTTTCTCTTTGGAATGTTATCAGCCATTGAAATACCTATTGGAAGAGAAATGTGCCTTTCAGGTAGTTAACCAGTCCTTTAGACAGTAAGATGCTTGCTTTCTAAAGGCAGAAGATAAAACAGAGAGGCAATACAAAGGTTAAGGTGTTTACTTTGCATACTGCTGACCCAGGCTCATTCCTGCCCCCACTTATGGTCACTGCCTCCCCACCCCCCCAACACTACCACCACCACCAGGGGTGATCCCTGAGCAGAGGACCAGGAGTAAGCCCTGAGCAGTCAGGTATGACCCAAAAGAAAAATGTAAACTAAAAGACAGTAAAGGTGATTAATTCTTTCCTTGCTTACCAGTTTTACTTTGCTTTTTTTCAGAATTGTGGGTTGATTCCCTAGTATCTTTTAAGGAGTCACTGTAAATATTTGGTAAATGTCAATTATTTGGTAAAGTGTAAATCATTTTAGGGAATCGTTGTAAATACTTGGTGTATCAGTCCATTGTGCCATCTGTCTGTGGCTGTTATTTTCCTTATACATCTTTAAAGTTTTAAGTAACTTAAATATAAATTGTTTTGCCTTAGGAAAATCAGTTGATGTTTAAAATGTGGGCATATTTGGTGATAAAATAATGTAAACTCATTCAGCTTAATCATTGCCTTTGGTATTATTTTAAAATCTGAATATTGAAGCTATTGTTTAAAATATGGTATTCTCAGCTCCCTCTTCATCATCTGTCAAGGGGCAAGCGATTAGTCGTTGCATTCAAATACCAAAATATCTATTCGTACTCTAGATAAGTTTTTAAGTTCTTCAGGAGTGGGAGGCTTTGGGGCAAGGCAAAGCCTTACCCTCTGTACTCACTCTCTGTCCCAAGGTTTTAGGTTTCTAAACCGAGGCCATAGGTGGAATGCAGACTCATTTAATCACAAGAGTTGAATTTGAACATGAAGTCTGTTAAAAAGGAAGCAGTCTGCTTAAAGTATTTCTCATCAAGTGTTTTGAATTGGATTGGGCTTTTGCCTTGGAAACTGTTAAAATCCTTTGAGACTTGAACTCTGCTGAGTAAAAGCTAGTAAGACTTTTCCCAGTTTTGTGGTCACCTGACCCTTCCCTCCCCACCCCCCACGTCACCCTTATTCTCCAAGTGTCTCTGCCAGAAGACTTGTGATAGACATTTTCTGTATAGCCTCGCTTCAGTATAGTGCATACATCACAGTGTGTCATGATCTGTGATCGATTTCTTCCATGATGTAGCGTTGAAGCCTAACATGACCAAATGCGTGTCATTTTTAATGCAAACACAAATAGTTTATTTTTTATCCATTTCCCTAATTCTGAAAACTCTTCAGTGAATACAGACTTTGGGTGTGAATTGTACATATCTGATCTCTTGCAAATGTGTATCTTTGCATTCTCCTTAATATTTTCATGGCAAAATGCATGCTGTTTTTAATGTAACAAAACAAAAATATTTCAGCTATTCACTTTTTATGCATTCCCCTAACTCTGAAATCTCATAGTTAATATAAACCTTATGCATGATTGTATAAAATGTCTTGAAAGTATGTATCTTTGCATATTTCATATCATTTATTTTTTTATTAATGATTTTATTAATGAGAAAATCTGTTTTAACAGGATTTTCCTGCTAATCCATTGCTACAAATTGAACTTGTACTTAAAACACTCTGGTCTCTAATTAACCTCTTTCTGTTTCTAAGAGTTTTTTTTTTCCTTTAAAGGCCTTTAATTCTGTGCCGTTTTCCTTAATATTCACTCTCTAGCCTCCCATTTATCTTTGATTTATTGAGACACATACACAGCCACTTCTGCTTTCCTGTCTTCTGTCTCATCTCAAAATCTCACTTGACTATTAAAAAAAGTCATTTGCTAAATTTAACTGTCAAACTTTACTCTCCCCTCCCTTTCTCTCTCTCCCTCCCTCTCTCTCGTCTCCCTCTCTCTCTCTCTTGCTCTCACTCACTCTCTATCTCTGTTTCATCTTTCCCTCTCTCCCCTGCTCGGGCTTACTTCTGGTTCTGTGCTCTGGGATCATTCCTGGTGGGCTCATGGGACCATATGGGGTACTAGGGATTGAACCTGGGTCAGCCACGCGAAAGGGAAGTAAGTGCCCTGCCTGCTGTTCTATTTCTCTGGCCTCTCTTTGGTTTTGTTTCGTTTTGTTTTGGCTACTGCTTTTTGTTGTTGTTTGGGACCATACATACCTGGAGGTGTTCCGGGCTTATTCCTGACTCTGTGCTCTAGGATCCCTCCGGCAGCCTTGGGTTACCATATGGAGTGTCAAGGATTGAAGCTGGTTGGCTGCCGCAGGTGCCCTACCTGCTGTACTGTCACTCTGGCACCTACACAACTCTTTTGGATTATGGGGTTTCCTTAACTATTATCACGGTTTATCAACATTCTTTTGCATTTGACTTGTAATTTTTTTCCTTTATGGACCAGCTCTGTGCTCTAGTAATGGTGATTTGTTTCACAGATTCTGTGCAGCAGTTCTCTAGCCTCTGACTTTCTCTTCTCAGCTTAACTTGAATGGCTTTTATTCTCTCGGCAGCAGGAGTGCCTCAAGGTTCCTTTGATGCCTGATGTCTTCTTGCATGAAACTGTCTTGAATGTCTCTTTTGAAAGGCTTATATGTTGTTAATTCTCTACTGCTTAATAACTCTCATCATGTGCCCTTTCTTCCCAACTTAACTGGGTACCAATAACTCACATTTCTTTGTATTTTCAGCTCTTCAGATAATGAAGAGTACTCTACTACTCATGAGTACTCTACTACTCATGAAGTAACATTTTTTTTTTTGGTATAGAGGCGACACCTGGCATCAGGGCTTGCTCAGGCATTCTGCCCAAGGGGGTCACTCATGGACATGCTGGTGGACCACTTGTGTTGGGATTGAACCTTGTCAGCTACTTGCAAGTCACATGTCTTAACTGCTGTACTATTTCTTTGACCTAGTCTAATAATATTTCCAGAATTAGTGCTGAGACTTAATGTCTTACTTGGGAAGATGAGAGTCAAAAAGAGGCAGGGGAAGGTAGTGAAGTACCATTTATTCTCTGATGAAAGAGAAAGACATTTAAGAGTAAGTTTCTTACTAGAATTGATATCCTCATTACTACCCCTTGTGCTTTGATGGACTTTATCAACGCAAAACTATTACTGAAAGTGTGTGCATGTAAGAGTGTGTGTGCGTGCGTGCGAGCTTGCGTGTATGCGTGTGTGTGCGTGTGTGTGCGGTGTGTGTGTGTGTGTGTCTGTCTGTCTGTCTGTCTGTCTCGAGGATGCTGCCGGGTTCCCTGACAGTGTCAGGACAGAAGTTCTCTTCTACCTCCGAGGATGCCAGGGGAACAGATGAAAACTCACAATTCGGTGCAGTTCCAAAAAGGCTTTTAATAGTACAAAAGCTCTTCCAGAGCAATCCAATACAATGAAAGAACTCTATCTCTGGTCCAAACTTAGACCATACAAAAGAGCCTAAGCCTCCCACCAAAGAGAGAGGATCTCAGTCAAGAGGAGTCCTACCCAAAAGAAGTGGAAAAAAAGGCCCAGGTGCCTCAAGTCAGTCCCCTTATATACACCAAAATAATCTTATCTGTGACAGGGAGGGTCCTGTCAACAAAGAACCCTAAACAGAGTGTAGAAGGGTGGTGCCACACCCTATTGCAGGTATAAACAAAGGACTAATCCCTTCTTCTGAGATTCTTATGTAAAACACTAGAGAGAAAGAGAGAGCTGGTATAAAGTAATACATCTTCATTTCATGAGCTTCATGTAATCTAGATGGTACCCACAAGGTCCTTATTTATCTGCACCAGGGTGATTCTGAGTATCTTGTTCTGTGTATACTGAAAGGGTCACACTCGCCTGCTTAGAGCAAACTAGTATGATCCTTCCTATAGTCTTCCTATAGTCTCAGCGTAGCCAGGGTGGTAATCTCCTGGTAAATTCTAACTGTCCCACGCTGGGTGCAGTGGGTATAAAGAGGAGCTGTGCCCAATCTAGAAAACATAGAAGTCTTAGTAGATGTATAAGTCAGAAGTTATTCAATCAAGGTGACTTCTGTAACTGCCACACCCTCTAGCAGTGTTTACATAGAAGAGAGATCTCATTAGAATGAACCTTGGTTTAAGTAGATTAAGCTGTGAGTGGGCAAAACAGCAAAGCTCCCAGACTAGCTAAACCTGTCATCCAACTGTGTGTGTGTGTGTGTGTGTGTGTGTGTGTGTGTGTGTATGTATGTATGTAGTAGGTGTGTAGGTGCTGACTTAGGACATAAAATCTTATTGCCAACTAAGTATAGAAGAAAGTCAATTTAAGATGCTCTTTGAAGGAAGGTGATCTCACAAGTATATGTTTCTATTTGAAAACCAAAATAAAAATTTTCAGTAGCAGTCTCTTAATCAACGTTACTGATAACGATGTTTCAAGTGCATACTACTTCTCATTTACTATATCGTGTAGAAAATGACTTTGGACATGTTTTTATTTGGGAACACACCTGGCAGTGCTCAGGGAATTCTTGGACTGGTGCTTCGGGTGTTACTGGAGGGCCTCACGCGGTGCTGAGGGTTCGCCCTGGGTGTCCTGCTTGTGTCCTTCAGCCCTTTGACTTTGTCTTGGGCTATATCTGACTGTGCTCGGGCTCACTTCTGGTTCTGCACTCAGGATCATTCCTATAGTCCCGCGATTATGCACTGGCCAGCCTGCGCAAGTGCTCTACCCATAAGTATTATCACTCCAGTTCACAGTTAGCCCTTTGAACTGTCTCCCAGCCTCTAAACATATTTTTTGAGATACTTAATTCCCAAGGATAATAGCAGTACTACTGGAATTACAATTGTGTAATCTTGTCAATGGATAGGAGTATTAAAATTGCAACAGTAAAATTCACTTACTAGAAGAGAATAAATAACTCTCTGACAAAGGAATTCTTTCTTTTTTTTTTTAAAGAACAAGGCTGCCAAAAATGGCAGTTCCAGTTCTCTAAAGGTGAAAAACTATTTAATCTTTCAAGAAATAGTGCAAAGGAAAGCATTAGGTGTATTTATCATTTTATAATTGTGAACCTTTGGGTTGTTTCTGCTCTTTCAGTAATGTGGATAGCGCTGTTAGAAATATTGATGTTCAAGCATTTGTTTGAACACTTGTTCTTGTTTCTTTGGCATACACGTTTAGAAGTAGAATTATGTCATGGTAAATCTCTTTCTCATTTTGAGAACCCTTTATATGCTTTCACAGAACTTGTATAATATTTTACCTTCCCATCAACAATGTAGGATGTTTCAGTTTCTACACATTCTCACCTCACTCTTTTTTTAATTACTACAGCCTTTCTAATAGATGTGAAGTTGTGTGTCTTTGTGTTTCGAATTTGGATTTCCCTAACCACTTAAGGTGTTGAACAGCATTTGTGATATTTTAACTGACTCTCAATTTAAGCTTAGCAGAAGTAGATAGAATTCTTCCTCAAAATAATAATAATAATAATAATAATAATAATAATATGCTTCTGTTGGCAAAAGGCCAATATACTGAAATTACCTGGAATACTTTCTTAAACATTATGGTACCTTTAAAAATTTTCTGAAGTTGGGGGTGGCCAGAATTGTCCCCGTTGTAATTATGTTATAGAACAACAATAATATAAACTTTAAAAAAGAAAAATCTTAAACATCTCTGCTGACACAGTAGTATAGGAAGTCAAATAGGGATGGCAGAGACAGATCTAAGTTCTTCAAACTGTCTGTACGTCTGGGAGGCCGAGTGACTGATAAATGACTGTGGAGCTCAAAGATGCAGGTTCAGGTTCTCTTTCCACATCTTTTAACTAGTTGTTTAATATCTGTGTCTCTTAGAACTGTAGGTAAGAATTATTCTTGTTTTTTAAGCTTATTAGATGTGGACTAATTGATTAACACCTGGGTCTACAGAACTGTGGATAATAATCTTATTTTTTAGTGTGTTGGATATTGCCTATCTGCTGTATATTACACGTAATAGCAGTTGTTACATTGGGACATTTTGAAAAGTTAGATACTTAAGCCCATTAAATTATTTATTAAAAATAAATTGCTAGGTTAACATACTTTTCTTATACTTTTTCTATCCCGGGCTCTGCATGGTCCCTTAAGCATGTCCGGGAACTGCCAAGCACTGTGAAAACTCAAAGAAAGATGATAATAAGCTGACCTCTGTTCTGTGCCTGGCACCACATGAGGGTCCCTGAGCACCACTGGGTGTGGCTCAAAAACAAACAAAAAGCACACAAATGGCACTGATGAGTTGGACAAAAATACTGGTATTTATGTATTGATTCATTTTTCTAAGGACTTGTTCATGCTACTGTTTTTTACATTTGTAGTTAATAGTACTTAGCCTGGTTTATAAACACATGAATATACTTTTAAACAAAGGATTTTTGTAGAATTGGGGGGTTTAGGGAATTATTAAATGCACTCAAACCAGGGCTTTTCACTACTCACAGCTCCTTTTCATGTAAGGCATTTTTATTTGCTCTCAGGTATATGAAATAGGTATACAAAGCAAACACTCACTGATAATAAAATGAAGTAGTTGAACTTAATTTCCATGGGAAAAAATCCCACAGTTTGTGTCATAGTACCAGTTTGTGTCTGAGTTTAACATACTCAGACATGCCTTTGCTTTCCAACATCTCCCTTTTGTTTTAACTGACATGTACCTACACTCCCCTGCATCCATTGCTGGTCCCCAGGGTTTCCTGTTAAAAAAAAAAAAACCCAGCAGAATGCCTTTCCTCACCTTCTCACCATACCCTCTTGGGAGCACTTAGGAAAATTTAAAAGCTCCCCAAAGCTGTTCTAGGAGACTTCCCTCTTTCCTGGAAGGTTTCCACTGTTTCCTTGACCACTGCTCCTTTCCATAAATTCTTAGTCTCTGCTCTTGCTAAAACGTCTCACTATTTATTAAATTCTCTACTAGCCTATTGCTCAAGTCTCTTGGGATCCAGGTTCGAGTAACCCCTTTTATAAATCATAAATTTACTTGTTTATTTAAAATAACGTTAAAAAGTACACTCCCAGTTAGTATATTCTTAAATATATTGCTTTTTAAAGAAAATGAAAACAGGAGGCCAGAGAGATATAGCACAGTGGGCCAGGCCCAGTTTGCCTTATACACAGGTTTGATCCCTGGCACCCCATATGGCCCCCTGATCACTGCTAGGAGTAATGGGTACTGCTGGATGTGGCCCCAAAACATCTAAAAGATGTCAAAGTCACTTCAGAAGAGCAGACTTTAAGAGCACTTATTAAGTGAAACGGAATAAATGAATAGTGGTTTTTACAATATAAACTCCAAATGGATTAACATTTAAATACATTGCAAACATTGTTGCACAACTTTGAGAAATGGGCATATGGATTGTTGATCTAGATCATTTGCATTGTATGGGTTCCGTATATCTTCTGCTCTGAGTTCAGCACAACACAAGAGAATAGTGTATCTCTACACTGTTCTCTGATCAGCATAATCAAGAGAGTAAGATGGCGTCTTAGGGAACTGTGCTGTATGGTGGTCATGATTAGACCTCAAGGAATAACTAATGTTGAGTCCCTGAGCAAAGTCATAAAGGAGATGATTTGAATTCCAGTATGTAAGGTACAAACAAAGAGCTCTTGTGCTGTGGACAGCAATCAGCAAGACTTTAAATACACAAGGACAATGTGTGATTGCACAAGGAGTATGCATTACACAAAGAGTTGGCCATCTCAATAGTGAAGATACCAAGATTCATGACTGATTATGAGATATGAAATTTCAAAAATTAAATAATAAATTAGAAAACTGGAAACGTTATGAGGATTGATTGCTCTTAGGCTGCTTCCTAAACCTGTTGGAAGTTATAAACTAACTAATCAGAAAAATATGTATGTGTAACGTTTCAGAAGATTTGCCAATAGCTAGATGAAAAATTTGGCTTAGACCTCAGACATTATGGAGAGAAATGATCTCTACTTTGAAAATATTTACTTTTTAAAAAATATAAGTGGCCATTTATTCACTAGATCACTAGATCACTAGACATCCATTGTTCATCTATTTCCTCGAGTGGGCGCCAGTAACATTTCCATTTGACCCTATCATGTGCCATTGTAGCCCAGTGGCATCTGGTGTTTCAGGAAAACGAAGAGCCTCAAACTGTTCGGTTCATGGTCTTGACGAAGAAGTCTGACCATCTTGTAGGTGGGCGGCCACGTGATCTTTTGACATCCCGTGGGATCCAGTCAGTAACGGCTCTAGTCCAGCGGTCATCTCCAAATCGCATTACATGTCCAGCTTATCTGATTTTCCATGCCTTGGCAAATGAGACAGCGCTCCTGACTCTGGAACAGCTACGGAGGTCAGAACTCCGGATTCCTTCTCTCACTTGAGAGAGGAGAGATATTCCAAGCATAACTCTTTCGATTCCTCTTTGGAGACCCAAATAGCTTGTCATCCTGCTTTTCGTAGGGCCCAGGTCTCTAAGGCGTATGTTAATGCAGGGAGAACAGTGGAATTAAGAGTTGTACCTGGAGCCGGAGGTTCTTTGTCTTTTTCACTATTTCTTCAATGCTTTTGAAGGCAATCCATGCAGCTCTCTTCCTCCTGTGCAGCTCAGGTTTTACGTCATTCATCATGTTGACTTCTCGAGCCTAGGTACACATAACTGCTGCATTCAGAGATGTTTATTCCATTGAGAGCGAATGGGGCCTTTGGAACTAGTTCATTTCTCATGAACATAGTTTTGTTGAGATTCAGCTGTAGACCTATCTTTCCACATTCTCAGTCAAAGTCAGCCAGCATTTGTGCCGCTTGGCTAATGTTTGATATTATTAGAACCATGTCATCAGCGAAGCAAAGGTGGTATAGTTGCCGACCATCTATCTTCACTCCATTCCTTCCCATTCTAATTGTCGCATGATGTTCTCAAGGGTGGCGCTGAAGAGTTCTGGTGAAATGGTATCACCCTGTCGAACCCCTCTTTTGACATCAATGATCACTTCCTTGTAGAATGGTGAGATCCTGGTGGTGAATCCGTAATACAGCTCACGAAGGATCTTGATGTATTGGGTTTGAACACCCTATTTGGCTAGGGCTTCCATAACCACTTCCGTCTCAATAGAATCAAAGGCTTTCCTTAAATCAATGAACGTTAGACAGAGGCGGCATCTTGAACTCCCTATAAACCTCAATGAGCTTTGTTACCGTGTGGATATGGTTGATTGTGCTGAATCCTTTTCGGAAGCCAGCTTGCTTGCATGGTTGTCCTTCATCTAATGTTCTGCCAATCCTGTTCAGGATGACTCGAGTGAACAGCTTGTAGATGACGGACAACAGGCAGATGGGGTGATAGTTGCCAATGTCATGAATGTCTCCCTTCTTGAACAGTAGAACTGTCCTGCTGGTTTTCCATTGGGAGGGCACCTTGCATTCGGACAGGTAGTGAAGAGCCAAACCAGTGTATTGATGAGTACTGATGGCAGATTCTTCAGTTGTTCAGGTCTGACTTTGTCTGGGCCTGGTGCTGTTCCCTTCTTTACCGACGAAATGGCATGTCGGATTTCAGAGGGAGAACATTGGGAACGACATATCCATCCTGCGGAATTTGGTATGTGGGCAGATGGACGTGGCTATCAAAGAGATCTGAGTAGAAGTCATGGATGATCTCCATTTCCTTTCTGGAAGATGTGATAGATCCATCAGGGCATTGAAGGGCAGTCATCTTGGTCTTATAGTTGGCGAAGGACAGGCGGGAGTTGCGAATGCTTTTCCCTTGCTTCTGCTGCATCTTCCAGTATTTCTATTCTCTATTTGAGGTCTTCCTTTATCGCTTCTCTGCATTGCTTTGCAAGCTTGGATGTTAGCATTTGGTCGCCTGAGGACTCGCCTTGCCATGTTGGTGAATGAGCTTGAGAGTTTCTGAAGACAGGTGTCCTTTTGTGTCTTTCTCTTTATCGGCATTCTTCGCACTATCATGGAGGTGCTGACCAGTCTGTTGTAGTCTTCATCGATGTCATCAATGATGGTATCTTCCCATGTTGCTGCAATGGTGCCAAAGAGTTCCCAATTGGTGGTTGTTCTGGAGTTCTCTTCTTAAACTTTGCAGCCTTTTCTCCCCGTTGCGGGAAGTAAAATTTTGCACGAAGGAGACGGTGGTCCGATCGATCCTGTTTGGAATTTTGGGATGACAGTGACATCGGTTAGGCAATACCTTCAATTGAAGATGATACAGTCAATTTCATTGTGGAACTGTCCACCAGGAGATTCCCATGTCCAACGTTTCGCTTCAGCCTTCTGGAACTGAGTTCCCATGAATTGGAATTGGTGGACATGATGAACTTAGATAGTCTCTCACCCTGTTTGTTCCATTCTGGGCCATGGGTCCCAATGTGGAGTTCTTGAGTTGATCTTCTTGATCCTGTCTTGGCATTAAAATCACCAACTATGATCTTGTAGAAGGTGTGTTTTTTTTTTTTTAATAGAACTCCTCCAGTTCAATGTAAAATTTCTCAATTTCATCTTCCTTTTGTGTGGATGTTGGTGCGTAGACAGCAAAGAAATTGCTGGCAGTGGGCCACATCTCTTCATTTATTATTTTTAATTTTTAATTTTTTTATTATACCACCGTAAGATAGCACTGGTTGTTCTTGTTCTTTTGGATATGTGCTAGTTTTTGTGGTGTGAGATGATATCTCATTATTGTTTTAGTTTGTGTCTTGATGATTAGTGATGTAGAACATTTTTTCATGTTCCTTTTGTCCATTTGAGTTTCCTATTCAAGGAGGTTTCTTTTCTCTTCATTTTTTGATGGGGTTGCATATCTTTTTCTTGTAAAGTTTTACCAGTCAGTGTCTTACATATCTTTGATATTGACCCCTTGTCAAATGGGCTACCTAGGAAGAGAGACACGCCAGACCCACAGTCTTAGATAGTACTAGAAGTTAGGATCAGGTTCTTCCCAGGACCTTTCACATTTATACACTGTATACAGTTCTAGGCAGGTCTAGCTGTGACCCCTCATCCCAGTGAGCCTTGCAGGAAGCCAGAGCAACCCCACACCATGCGGTCAGTCATTCTCAATATCCAGACTCCACAGCTCCTCAGAGCTCCACTCAAGAGAAAACCTGATCTTTCCCCTTTGAGTTTCATCAGTAAATGCTCGAGATGAGAGCCTTCTCCTGAGACTATACCACCTACATGGCAGAGCCTGGCAAGCTACCCATGTTTTATTTGTTATGCCAAAAACCAGTAACAATTATGGACCTCACTCCTATGACCTGAAGGAATGGTTTGAGCTCTTCCTGTCCCTGGAGCAAGCAGATGTCCCTGGGGTACACTTGCTTGCAACAAGACATATGGAGATGTTACTGGTGCCCGCTCGAGCAAATCGATGAACAACGGGAAGACAAGTGATACAAGTGATCAAATGGGCATTGGGTCAGTAACCTTTATCATTCTGTCAGCATTTGTATCTTGGTCACCATGTCTTTTGAGGTGCAGAAGTATTCTGTTGTAGTTTGTTTATTGTAGTCCCATTTGTTTATCTTTGCTTCCGCTTTTTTTTTTTTTTTTTTTTTTTGCTTTTGGGTCACACCGAACGCTCAGGGGTTACTCCTGGCTCTGCACTCAGAAATTACTCCTGGCGGTGCTCGGGGGACCATATGGGATGCCAGGGATCGAACCCCAGGCCGGCACAGGCCAGCCGTGCAAGGCAAATGCCCTACCCGCTGGGCTATCGCTCTGGCCTTGCTTCCACTTTCTTGATCAGTTGTGTTCATCTTTGAAGATGTCTGTAGCTTCAGTGTCATGGAAGGTTCTGCTTATGTTTTCCCCATGTACGTTACTAACTCAGGTCTGACACTGCTATATTTAATCCATTTTGATCGGACTTTTTTTGCCAGGTGGTAGAAAGATGTTTGAGGTTTTTTTTTTTTTTGTTATTTGCATATAACTGCCTAGTTTTCCAAGCACCACTTATTTGAAGAGGCTTTCCTTGCTCCACTTTATATTGACCCTTTATCAAAAAATAAGTGACCATATCCATTATCGGTGGAGATGCCAACTGGTTCAGCCAGCAGGAAAAATGAAATACTCCACAGCCAGCAGGAAAAATGAAATTTGCTGATAATGAATTGACATGGAGAGTATGTTGAGTGAAATGAGCCAGAAGGAGAGGAACAGACATAGAATGACTGAACTCATTTGTGGGATATTAAAAAAAACATAATTTGAAACTAATACCCAGCATAGGAGAAACAGGACAGGACTGGCCCATGGTTGGATGCTTGCCACATGGATGTGGTGGGGTGGAGGGCAGTTAGAATCGAGAGGGGACCATTACAACAGTAGTTGGAAATGATCGCCGTGGATAAGAGCTGAGTGCTGAAAGTAGGGTAAGGGATGTATAGGATAACCTTTTAGTATCTCCGTAAACCATAATGGCCCAAAGGAGGGGGAGAAGTAGAGAGGTAAGGGAGACAGGGAGGGAAAGAAGGAAAGGAGGGGGCAATGGAGACGTTGTTGTTGGGATGGGATGTTGAAACATTGTATGTCTGAAACCCAATCATGAACACTGTGTAACTATCTCAGTGATTAAATTAAAAAAATTAAGATACTCGAAAATGAAAAGAAAAAGACATTTAGATTAGACCAGGTACTATAAAATATTTTGAAGTAAATATAGAGAAACATTACAGTACCTGGGTCTTAGAGGCATCTTCAGTGATTTAATTTTAAAAAAAATGGAAAAGAAAACTGCGAATGATTTAAAATGAAGGACATTCTGTCAACTCATATTTTAATTCATGATTTACAATGGTATTATCCTATGATTTTTAGTTTCCAGAACATTCATTAAAGGAAATAACGTAATTTCAGTATGTCTTATGAAACCAAATATCCAAATTATTTAAACAAACAATATAAAATTACAAATAGTCTACTTTCAACTTTTTTTACATGATGGTACATTTGAAATTTGGTCTATATTTTGCAATTAACATTTCAGTTAATTACCTAGTGGCTGTTTAATTGGACAGCATGAATTTAGGATATTGCCCTATGCCCTTGCACCTATTATGGATTGCTTTATCTTTTACTCTTTTATCTTTGTTTTTGATTTTGTTTTGGGCCCACCTGGTGGTGCTCAGGAGTTACTCCTGGCTCTGCATTCAGGAATTCCTCCTGGTGTGCTTAGGAGACTGTATATAATGCCAGAGATTGAACCCTGCTTGGTTGCATGCCAGGGGAGTGTTCTACCCTCTGTACTATCACTCCAGCCTCTATCTTTCACTCTTTTTTCGTTATTGGTAGGTTTTAAAAAACCGTGGCATACCACAGTTGTAAAAGAAAGATAAATAGCTCTGCTTGGATAGAGACAATTTTTTGTAAAAGAGTCAAAAGAAAGTTTCAGTACTCTATACCAAACTGCATTTGTTTTCCCAAAGATTTTTGTTTTGAGATGGTTTTCTGCCTGTTTCCTTTTTTTTTTCCTTTTTGGGTCATAGCCAGCAATACTCAGGGGTTACTCCTGGCTCTACACTCAGGATTTACTCCTGGAGGCGCTTGGGGGACCATATAGGATGCCGGAGAATCAAACCCAGGTCGGCCACATACAAGACAAACGCCTTTCCGCTGTGCTTCTGCTCCAGCCCTGCCTGTGTTTCCTTATCGTAAAGATTGGGAAAAGGAGTGTATATCTTCAATATCACTTTTTTGCAAGTTTATTTGGCTGGATGGAGGAATTTAGTAGGATGTTTCATTTGGACTTAAATATTTTTTATTGCTTTCTAACTAACATGTCACTTGCTAGGCTTATAACATTCTTATATTAACATTTTTCAAACAGATGTTTTTATAACGATTTTATTCGGTTGTATAATCTTGCCATTCATTAGCAGTTTGTTTCGACTACCTTTCGTGAGCAAATACTGGTTTTCCACTCCGGGCATCGATTAAAGTGTTTTGTCAATAGCTTTACTTCAAATTGCTTATGTCGGTGTACAAAATTCAGGACAGGTAATATTGCCTCAAGATGTAAAGTTGACTTACATCTTAGTATAATTACAGATGTATTCTTTCTGGATATAATCCTTGAATAAGATTTGACTGTCTTGTGTTTTGAATTGCAATTTTAATCCATCTATACAATTGTTATGGCAGTTTGCTGTTTTGAAACATTAATTTTGAATCTGAAAATAATTTATTGAACAAAATTTGTATATTGCTTATAACATATATTAGAATCATATTATATTTTATTACTTTTAGTCTTAAACATTTTTATTGACATAATTTTCTAATGTAATAATTTTGAATGTCAAAATTTATTGCTTTTGAAACAGTAGCTATTAATTTGCTACAGGAATTACAAAAGAGTTTGAGAATGTTTAAGTAATTTTAGTAGTATCTTATCTCAAGGTATATTACTTCCATAATCAGTCTTCTCTGATATGCCAATGGATTTCTAATTTATCTTGAAAATACTGTTTTGAGACCTTAGGGTGAAAAGATCCAGAAAGTGTTGCAGATATAGGTAGAGATGTATAGATAGTGACCTCTCTGAGTTATTTCTTACAACTGCTTATAATCCTGGAATTATCTCAGAATTGAAAGTTTTATTCAGGAAAAATAGAAAATGTCTAGTTAAATTTGAATTTCAATTTGAAATGTTTAATGTACAAGTAATGTTTAAGTCCATTCAGCCCATGTATATTTGGGGCATATACACAACATTATTTGTTGTGTATTTGCAATTTGATTTAATTATGCCCCTATATTGTATCTAGCTGTTTCATGAAGTCTGGAAAGGCAGAGTGGAAGTCAATAAAATGGCAAATCACGATGTGTACCTCAGAGTAAATGCAGATGCTGGACAGAGCCTTCTAAAAGCAAGCAAACAAATGCTCAAGCCTTTGAATTTAATGCCAGCGCAGAATTTTCTACAATAGTTGGGCTCAATTTTAGTTCTCCTTCACTTTTAGCCTCTTGACACAAGTCCCAAATAGTGCCACTAGCAAGGTATTCTGGACGTAATCTGATAGTGCTACCACGGACAGAATAGACGTGGACCATCTAGCCCTCCGTGTATTTGCTAGTGCTTTGATCAGTTAACCCTGATTTAGCTCTAACTATATACATGTCAGAACCTTGAAAATATTTAGCTGAGGTTTAACCAACCAATATATTTATTCTGGTTCACTTGTTAGAAAAATGTTGAAGACACAGATACCTAAAGGTTAAAGCTATGAAAATAATACATTTGTTTAATCACAATAAATTCTTCAAAAATTCTGATAACAGTAAGCTATAAATAAGGGAAATTAAACCAAATTACTCCAGCTGCTGTTAAATAAACCAGCATATTTGGAAGATATTGAATGATGGTGAAATCTCATTCCCAAAGGATATTAAGTAGCCATGTAATGTCATGATAGGGTCTTGGAAGCTGCGACTTGGAATGAAGCTAAGTAGGGTATTGAAATCAATTTTACCTTGGGGATATAGTATAAGTGACAGTTAAGCTCCCACTATATTTCTGGTCATGAAAACTCCACACTTCTAAATGAAGACTCCAAATACTCATACGCAGTCGCTTGTATTATATATTAATTTTCCAACGTACTGACTCTAGCTCAGGATCTCAAATAGCCAGATCTGACCACGCAAAGCACAGGAACCCTGATGGGAGGTATGAACTCTGGACGGGGGCAGAATACATGTGTGTATGTTCACACACGTGATTGCAACATGCCCATGAGCCTAACGTACACCTCTGCAGTGTGAGAGCAAACACATACTCAGAAAAAAAACAGATTTGGGGAGAATGTGCAAACTGAAACTCTGGTTGGGAATTAGGTTTGTTGTTTTTTTTCTGCATTAACATTGTAACTAAATGACATTGAATGAAGTTTTTATTCTAGAAAGTGCTATACATATTGATTTTGCTGTTCAGATCCATTCATTTAACCTGTGTATCTCCCTGTCTATCTCAATTCACGTGCGTAGCCTTTCGCCAAATTAGTACATCTTCTTTAATAGGCAATGCCACCCCATTTCAAAAATAAAGCAGCTGCCTAGTCATCTAGACATAGTATTTTGTTTCATTCCTCCTGTACTCTCCACACTGTGACTAGTCAAGTAATGACCCCAAGTGGTAATGAGACTCGTGCTAAAGATATTGGGGACATGATTCTCAATACTGCTTTACACTGCATCTGAAGTGGTGAGGTACTTCGAGTTATTTTATAAGCAAAAAGTCTGTCTACTGTGGAGTAGCTTTAGAGGAAGTGAAGTTAGTAGATGTTGAAGTTAAGTTAGATAGAAGCTGATGCCTCTAGCCAGGTGCATGCAAAGCGAACGCCCTCCTCGCTATACTAGCCCTCTAACCCCCATTTCATATTATTCTTAAGTTAGTTTATTTTGAACTTTTAACTGCAGTAAGTTCTGGGATAGGTATTCAAAACAGACTAACAGACTTTAAAAAACAAACTTGCACACAAATGGGCAGCATTGTTGGAAAGTATATGAAAATAGAAAATTTCCTGAATTTTACTTAAAAATATTTCATAGCATTTTATTTGACACAGCGAGACTACTTTAAGATTTAATATTGCTTAATAAGGATTTTCAGATTAACATACAGTTACTTGAGGAACTCTAAAGTTTTGAGTATTTAGCGATGAATCCTTCCATAAGCATGCATTATGAAAATGCTCTGAGCGCTTGGTTTAGCCTGAGGCATCTGGGAGTGGGGAGTGTTTTTCAGCTGGGTCTTGTGCTCTTCATTCCTTCAAAGTTCTTCAGCTCCTTTGAACCATATTTAACAAAATGCTTATGATCTTATCTCATATAGATAGGAGTCGATGCTACCATTATTAGTGATTTTTAATTATTAAGTTATAATTTTGACCAATCAGAGCACATACATTCACTGCCTTTGATAAAATGAAAGAGAGAAAAGAATTGCCTCCGTGTAGAATTCTGCACACTTCTTGGAGCAGCTTGCGTTCTGCCTGCCCCTGCCTCCCCGGAGGTGGAGCAGCTGAAGGACAAGCATGTTGAGCTTGTTTGCCACAGTTTAGTCACTCGGTGCTGCCACTCTCCGTTGGGAAACAGACCACATTACTGTGACTGATTTAAAGAAAATAGTGTGGATTGGGGAAGAGGAAAAAAAGGGGAGATAAGTAAAAAACAATCATCTTGTCTTCTGTAGAACAAATTGCTGTAAAACTTTCTTCTCTAATGAGATGGAGTTGAGTTAGTCCAGTGGCATTGGCGTTTCCTTTGGCTCTGCTTGGGTCTCTTCCTTCTCTAAAGAAACACAGCATTGGTGCTCGCCTGCCAGCAGTTCCTGGGAGAGGAACCACAGGGCCTTAGAGTAGTTCGTGTTGCTGCATAGCTCTGTCTACTCTGCGGCTCCCGCAAAGAACTTGATGCAGTGTGGCAAGTGTTTGATTTCTGCTGTACGTGAGCTTTGAACACTTCCGATGTGGGTAATATGAAAGAGGAGGTGAGTTACACATTTTAACATTACCAAATGTTACATATTTAAAATTTTAATGAACTGGACAATGATGACCATGTCAAATGGGAGATATCCTGAATTTTTCACCCAAGATATGAGAAGTTGATTTGTGTCTTCTAACCAAACAAATCCTGTGTTTTCTATTTTCAATAGTCTAACTTATAGAAGCAGGACGTACCAGATTTAGTCAGTTTAACTTTGGCTTTAGAGGTAAAATTACTAACTGTAACGGCAGCTGGGGTGGGGAGGGATTGACAAATAGACAAATTTGGTATGCCACTCTGCTATTTAATGGTTTCATTTTCTTGTGAGGTCTTCCTGGAAGTTTTGTACATCATTTTGCTCATATTTATCGAACAGTTACTTCTGCTAGGCACTGTTTTGTGCATAGTGAGTGTTTCATATTTTTGTAGGGGGTCACACTCCAGTGGTGCTGTGGTCTTACTCCTGGCTCTACACTCAAGAATCATTCCTGGCAGGTTGGGGGGACCATCTTAGGTGCCCCATGTAGATTGAACTCGGCTCAGCTGCTTGCAAGACAACTGCCCTACCTGATGTAATATAACTCCAGCCCATGTTTTGTCAGTTTTGAGGTGAGAAAATTAAGGGGTAGAGGGATATTCATTACCTAGGATCACACATTTGGTAAAGGTTTAACAGAATTTGAGTCCAGGTTGCCAAATTCAGAATTTATGGTCTTACCTGCTATTCTGCATTGGTCCTGTACATCTTTAAAGTGGCAGTAGACATTTTATTTGTAGCTGAGTATGGTGGACATACATTCTTTAGTTTCAGTGTTCAGGGTGTGTCTTGGAAGCCCCTAGTTATATAAGGAAGAGTTTCCCAACCACTCCTGAGAGCTTCTCCAAAGTTTGGTGGGATATAGGCAGCAAAGAGGGGAGAGAAACTCCGTAATGTGACGGAGAGTTGGTGGTGTAATTTTTGAGACTATTTTGAAATAACTGATAATTTATGGGCATAATTTTTCTATTCCTTGAAAAAATTATTTAGTCTTTTTTTCCCTATTAGTCTGGGTTATAATTCTCCAATGGGAGTGTGTATGTTTCTTGTCATGCATGTCTAGTGGCAAATCCACTTAATTATATTTGGGTAGGCCTTTATTTCTTAAATCATTGAATAATTTTGCATGGAGATGTTATAGTCTTGAAAGTTTTTGTTTTTTTGCTTTTTTGGGTTACACCAGGCGATGCTCAGGGGTTTCTCCTGGCTCTGTGCTCAGGAATTACTCCTGGCGGTGCTCGGGGGACCATATGGGATGCCGGGGATCGAACCTACCCCCCAGCACAGGCTGGCAGCGTGCAAGGCAAACGCCCTCCCGCTGGGCTATCGCTCCTGCCCCTAGTCTGAAAGATTGTACTTCAGGATTCTGTATATGACTTTCCACATCTCCCACCAGCCTTCAGTGTTTTTTCTTTTTTTTTTTTTTTTTTTTTTTGGGTCACACCCGGCAATTCTCAGGGGTTACTCCTGGTCTGCACTCAGGAATTACTCCTGGTGGTGCTCTGGGGACCATATGGGATGCCGGGATCGAACCCCGGTCAGGTGTGTGCAAGGCAAACACCCTACCCGCTCTACTATCGCTCCTGCCCCCCAGTGTTTTTTTTCTTAATTGTTAACTTGTGATAAAATATTATAATGGATCTTGCTGTGTGTCTTTTTCCACCTAGAAATTTGGGTATCTGTCTACTCTTGGACTTCGAGGCTTAGATTTCAGAAGTTATCATGAAGAAATACCTTTCTCTCTGTATCCTCTCTGCTCACGCTTTAATCTACCTCCTATGCATTTTGTTCCCTCTTCTGTTTTCAAGGATTTCGTCATTGTTGTCTAAATCTTACTTTTCCCCTCATCTTCCAGTGGAGTTATTTAGCTTTACTTTTCATTTATTCTTTGCCAGGGTGACTCTGTTAACTTTCGCTTGGAGATTTTCATTTCATTCATTGCATTTTCACAGCTTGAGTCGCTTTGAGTCCCATTTTCACCCAGAGGTGAAAATATCCCTCTGCTTCTGCATATCCTTTATCTATGAATACTTCTTTTTCTGTTAATGTGCATTATATCACTGATTTTCTTCATAATAATTAAATTAATTTCTTACTGTACTCATTTCTGTGTTGTAAAATTGATTTCTGAGGGATTTTCTGTCTCAGTCTACTGGGTTATTATTTTAAATATTAGCTTCCTTTTCCAATAGGTTCTTGGTTTAAATATCTGTTCTGCTTTAAGGGCCATAAGTGCATTGGGGGACCATCAATCTGTTGGGAGTTTCCTGCCATAGCTGCTTTATATAGTGGGAAGGACGAGCCTTAGTATGAAACTCCTCGCTGTCCTGTCTTATGCCAAGGCCTGTTCTCGAAGCTTCATAGCTGTGGTTCTCTGTCCTTTCTCTTGAACTAGCTGCTTTGCTGCCTCGGTTGTTTGCTCTGGATACAGACTTGCTTGATTTTGAGTGAAGGACCGTGGGGTAGCCTTTCCAGCGGTGCTAGTTCTCCCTCTTTTGAACCTGAGCATCGGGGCAGGTTTTTATATAGCCCTTGATGCTGGCCTTCTGGTGGCTTAACCCAGCTAGTAGGGATGATCTCAGGAGGTGGGTGCTTCCCTTCACCAAAAATACTGGGGCTTTGTCTAGTCAAAGTTCCTCGCTCTGGTCTCTTTTATGGGTCACCCTCTCTCTGTGTAAAGGATTTATATTTTGATTGTAATCCTTGTCCTACTTAACATCTGCTGCGCTGAACTATGTCGGTGTCTTAACTCTATCTGTGCAGGGAAACTTCTTTTTTTGTTTTGCTTTTTGGGTCGCACCCATCTTAGGTCTGCTAAAGCTGCTGGGCCAGAGAGAGTCTTCCACATTCATTTCCAGGAGGCTAAGTTCTTCTTTTCCCGCTTTTTGGTGTCCTTGGCATATGAGTGCTTTCAGTGCTGCAGCACCATTGACATTTAACTTCTACTTCAGAAACGCAGGTGCTTGTATGAGGTGGTCAGGCAAGTTTTAGGGATAGTTCAAATAGGATCTTTCCTTATCTGAGAACCATATCCTGATTATTTTTTTAATTTAATTTTCATTTCATCTTTTTAAATGTTTTATTATACCACTGTGAGATATACAATTACAAAGATGTTCATATTCGGGTTTCAGTTATACAGTGTTCCAGCACCCATCCCTCCACCAGTGCCCATTTCACAGCACCAATGTCCCTGACTCCCCCTTCCCTTAGCCTGCCTCTATGGCAGGTTCTTTATCTTCTCTCTCTCTCTCTCTCTCTCTCTCTCTCTCTCTCTCTCTCTCTCTCTCCCCCTCCTTTCTCTTACACATTATGACTTGCAATATTATTTTTTATTTTAAAGGGAGAGAGGGGGCTCCTTAGTGCTTGGGCGAAGCACAAGCTAGCAGACCCAGATGTTCTAGGGGGCATCTGATACTTCAGAGTGTTAGATTTGAGTTTATATATATGTGGCATTTGCTCCTCCCCCTTGACTTCTTGCCCAGTTCTGTCCTCTCATTTTTTTATTTTGGGCCACAACCTGTTGTGCTTGGGGAGCTTCTATAGACTTTATTCAGAACCCCACTGGGGTTCTTCCCCGTAGAACAGGCTGCTGCCCTCTCTGTCCCTGTCTGCTTCCCACCAGCTAGAAGTAAAAGAGATAGTCATGTGATTGTGTGTTAGGGCTAGTCTATTTGCCTTAATTGTGTTGTGTTGCTCTCTGGTACAAGGCAGAAACTATAGTTTCAGACTGATTTTTTTTTTCTGTACTCAACATTCTAGCAAAATTGACTCAAGTTAGATTTTGGTAATTGTATTATGCTTTCAAAAAATCAAGTCAGAAGTTACTTGACCTTTGTTTCAGAGAGATGTGAGTAGTTGCTAGTAGAATTTGTATATGTTTTAGTAAATAGCATTGTTCAGAGTGGTACTTCAGAATAACTAAAACAGCTTTTGACTGATAAGACCAATGAGGGGGCATTATCCTTTCTGATAAAAAGCTATGATATTCTGCCATCATTCAAAGTTCCCTCAGGGTTTTATGTGTATTTTGAATACTCATGCAGAGATGAATTCACTTGCTTTATTAGTGAGTGCCTTAAGCTAAAATTTTACTGAAGCCTTATCAGCTACAGCCACACAGCATAATAGTGAATATTACAGTAAGGAGACAAACACACATGCTGCTTTTAAATTCCTGAAACAATTTAGTAACACGGTCTTCACTCACTATTTATTGATCCAGAACAAAATTCAGAATTCTGGAGTCTAGTCCACCGTTCTGTCTGTCTCCAGACACAATCTTCTTTTAGAAAGCTACCGTCGTGGCTGTTTGGGGGAAAAGCTTTGAGGCAGAAGTGTCATTTCAGACTGTACTGGTTGCCTGGTAATGTTCTTTCATTCTTCAGACTTCACCATAATGCCAGCATTGTGTGAGCTGTAACAGTTTAATCACTGAAGTTCTCTGGCAAGCAGTGCTATAAACATGGGAATATACCATTATTTATTATTTTTATTTTAGCTTTTGAAAGGAATGACCCTTGTTCTTTGCAATACTGCCTTTAAGGAGAAAAAATTGAGATAAAGATGGACTGTAACTTTTTTCAGTTATTTCACATATGGACAGTGTTTTTATTGAAATTTTAAAAAAGTTCCTTGAGTGAAGTGTATTAGACAAAGTGGACACCATAGAATTAATTGTTTCATTGCCACTTCAGTGCTTTCAGAATAAAACTATAATGGATTTGGGAGGGCAGCTCTGGCTTCCTTCAGGGAAGTTCCTTGGTGGAAAGCAGACAAATTACTGTCTTTTGAGAGAAAGCAGTGTGATTGGTCACTAGCTATAGATTTATATTGCCCCTTGCCAAGAGTGATGTTTCTGGATGATAGGTATATTTATATATGTAGCAACCCTGGTTAGATCAACAACACTGATTAGATTTTTTGAAATATTGCGTCACCATGAATTACAAAGTTAGTCATCCTTGAGTTTCAGGCATATAATGTTCAAGCACCAGTCCATTTGCTTCTCCCCCACCAGGATCCCAGTTTCTCTCCCAGAGCCTTAATTTCTATGGCAGACACTGTTTTCTCTGTTTTCCCTTAGCGGTACTGTGGTTTGTAATACTATTAGTGAAAGGACATTAGTTATTCCCCCTACTACATTTCTTTTTTATCCTGAAAAAAGTGAGGTCATCTGTTCTTTCCCTGTGATTTATTTCATTCAGCTTGTTACTTTCCAGATCCATTAATTTATTAGCAAATTTTATTACTTAATCTTTTTTGATAGCTGCGTAGTATTCTATTCTGTGTTTTTGTGTATGTGTGATTCTTTATCCAGTCATCTCTTCTTGGATTGCTTCTAGATGTTGGCTATTGTGAATAATGCTCCAATGAACTTAAGAGTGCAGATGTCATTTTTGCACATGGTTTTGGAACCTTAGTGTATATTCCCAGGAGTGGACTTTCTAGGTCTTTTGGAAACTCAGTTCTTAGTTCTTGGAAGAATGTCCATTGTTTTTTCAGAAAGGCTGGATGGACCAGCAGTGAATGAGGGTCCCGCCACCATTACCCATACCATCACTGGTTATTGTTCTTCATATGAATGCCCATCTTTTTTAAATTTATTTTTATTAATATTTTATTATACCACCGTGAGATATATAATTACAAAGATGTTCATGTTTGGGTGTTTCGGTCATACAGTGTTCCAACCCACCAGTGCCCATTTCCCACCACCAATGCCCCCGATTCCCTCCCCCTCCCCTAGCCTGCCTCCATGGCAGGTTCCTTCTCTTTTCTCTCTCTCTTTCTCTCTCTCTCTTTCTGTCTTCCTTCTCTTACATATTGTGGCTTGTAATACATGCACTTAGAGGTTATCATGTGTATCTTTTTTGCCTGTATTTAATGCTCAGTTCTAGGTTGGTATTAGCCCTTTCAACAATTATTAGCACATTGTCCTAATCTGATCTACATTTCACCTGACCTTGGATTTTGGTATCATAATATGTATATATATAACGTATATATATTATATATTATATATTATATATTATATATATTTTTAAGTACATATATATAATATATAATATATAAATATATATATATTTATGTCATGCAAATAAATGCAGTCATTCTATATCTGTCTTTTTCAATCTGACTAATTTCACTCAACATGATTTTCTCCGTGTCCATCCATTTATAGGCAAATTTCATAACTTCATTTTTCCTAACAACTGCGTATATTCCATTGTGTAGATGTACCAAAGTTTCTTTATCCAGTCATCAGTTCTCGGGCACTCTGGTTGTTTCCAGATTCTGGCTACTGTGAATAGTGCTGCTATGAACATAAAAGTGCAGATGGTGTTTCCACTGTGTGTTTTTGGATTTGGCTTCCCAGGGTATATTCCCAGGAGTGGTATGGCTGGCTCAAATGTGGGCTTAATTTCTAGTCTTTGGAAGAATGTCCATATTGTTTTCCAAAAGGGCTGTACCAGTCGACATTCCCACCAATAATGAATGCCCATCTTCTTGGTGTGAAACGATATTGTTGTTTTGGTTTGAAGTTCCCTAATGATTAGTTATACAGAGCACTTTTTAGTATGCCTTTTGGCCATTTTTATTTCCTTTGAGGAACTTTCTGTTTCTCTCATAATGCCAATTTTTTGATGGGATTGGATTTTTTTTATAAAGTTCTACCAGTGACTGGTAGCACTGATTAGATTGATTTTAACAATAATTTATTGCCTGTAAAAGTTAATTCTGTGATTTCAAACAGCTTAAATATTTTGTCATATTCAAATAGTGTTATGTTGGTATTTGAAATAGTATTGTTTTGTAGTTTGTGTTATTTCCTAGGTGGTTTGTTATGTTTCAGATAATGTACCAGGTCTTAAGAAAACCTTCATGGGAAGTCGTGAACATGTTATGTATGCTGATGAATTCATGTTTTTGTCTATATTGATGCTTTGAAATCATTCAATTGGCAGCCAAACATTGTCATATACACTCAAGGCTTTAATATTTAATGGCTCATAGTAGTATTTCTTATGCCTGAAGCCAACTCTGAATCTCTGATCAGTAAAGTTAGCATAAAGTATATTTTAAGTATGTACACAAATACACAACTGCTACTTGATAATCTCATTAATTTTACATTTTATCATGTGATAACACATTTATAGTCATGAATTTAGAAATAGTGGTACATAACAGCACTTCTTGAAAATGTGTTATTCATTAATTGACAATAAGAATATATTGGTGAAAAAATCAGTCCTTATTCAGGAAGACATAGACTTTTTTAAAAAATCACAATTATTGGGGTCAGAGAGATAGTACGGGAGTTGGAAACCTAGGAGCCTGGGTTCTTCCCCACTTCATTATCTTCCCTGTGTACAGGAATGGTCCCTAAGTGAAGAGCCAGGAGTTAGTGCTAAGCACCTCTGGAGCTGGCTCCAAAATGAAACCAAAATATTACCCAAAAATTTACAAATGTTAAATGTAAGAAAGGCAAAATGCTTAGTGTTATGATAGTGTTCAGTGATGTTGTGTTTGTTATCTACTGTTAATAAGTTATCCCACAACTTAGTAACCACATTATTTAATACTTTCTGTGAATCAAAGCTTTGGAAGAGGATTGGCTGAGTGGTCTTGGTTCAGCATCTTCCAAGAAGTTACCGTGAGGGTAGTATCAGATCAGGCCATAGTTATCTGCAGCCCTTATTAGGTGGGTGGATCCATTTTCAAGATGGCTCACTCAAATGGCTGTTGGCGGGAGTTCTCATTCCCCCAGGCTCTTGTAGGTGACTTTACTTCCTCCCGAATAAGCAGTAGTGTGAGGGTGAGGGCGATAGTGTGAGGGTGAGGGCGAATCGAGGAAAGAAACTGATGGTAGCTAGGTGCATTGTCTTCTCTGGCCTGGACTTGGATGTCATTGCAGGATCACACGCTGGGTCCTGGTATATCCGGGGAGTTCGAAAGTCCTGTTGAGATTCAGGAGAGGAGAAAGGTGTTCTCCTAAATCGGGGTGACAGGGTTCTGGAGGAGCTATTTGAATATTTGAACCACAAGTGGTTGGTGTTTTTCTAAAAACTAAAACCTGTTGCAGAAAGGAGCGCACACAGGAATGTTAGATCAGTTGACATACTTCTAGTAACCAGGAAGATCACAGCCCTTACAGTTGAGGTGGGGAAATCCCTGGCAAACAGCCTAAGAAGTTTGAGATGGAGATATTCGGGATGACACCTGTTTGTTATAGTTTAGGCAGTATGGTTACAATAATACTAATGTTTATGGCATTGATGTACAAAATAACTATGACACACCATCGTCAAAGACCCTCCATTTCTTTCTATATCACTTCTCAGACTCTTGTAGTTTAGACATGAATTGTTAAATAGATTTGGTGTCAAATTCTGGGGAATTTAATTAATACAGAGTCCAAAGTGGAGGTGGAATTTCTGCTATTTTTGTTTGTGGTTTTTGTTTTAATGGTTTATAGTTGTTGAGCCAAGTTGGGAAGATCCTAAATTCATTTCTTGGATAAATAACTTTTAATTACATCCAGAACATTCCTTGGAAATAGGATGAATGGTACTTTTATCTAGCTTTGTAATTTAAACAGTCTAGGCCAGAAATAATTGAGGATTTCAATTACAGATATATAATATATCTACAGGTATAGACGGTAAGGAATCTACACGTATAGATGGTAGTAGGCCTAGAGAATTTATTAAGGTAAACATAAGTGGAGTGATAAGAAAAGTGGTAGTGGGCACTAAGGAATTTCAGAATTGAATGAAAGCAGCTAAGACAGTCAACAAATAAGATCGCAGGTGATGAGCCTGAGAGGCAGCAAAGCAATTGTGGACCTATATGTCCCTCTCTTTCAGCATTGATGCCGACCTGAGCTGCTCTTTGCCTTTATTTACGTCGATGTCTATATCTATGCCTAGGAAGTAGGGAGAAAAATTTTCAAGGATATATTAACTAAGAATTGAGTATTTTTTTGGATTTGGACCCTTGAAAGTTACTTCAGCAAATAGCATTTGTAGAGGGATAGATGCTAGCATGATGTGGAAAGAGAGGCGGAAGGAAGGGAGTAGAGGAGCGGTTCTTAAAAAGGTAAGTTAAAGATTGCTGGGGGTGGGGAGACATGCGAAACCAAGTCACGAGTAACTGCGATCTGCAGTGACTAAAATCTTCTAAAAAAGAAGAAAAGAAAAGGCTTTTTAGCAAGTCTCCCCCTGCCCACTTCTCCCCACTCCCCAGATGATTTGATTAAAGAGAAAAGGAGAGGGCCAGGCCACTAAGTCAGAGCATGTAAAGGTATTTAAAGTGGTGAAAGAAATTGTTTGTGTTCAATATTTCCTAAGATACAATACCCTGCAGAGATCTTTACTTCCTAGTGTAATGTAATGCATTTGTAAACTAAGTAATTTGAATCAAATTCAGGATATTTATCAGTATTCCAGTATTGAAAAAAAGTCCAAGTGGTGAGATTAATTATAATTTATATTCTTGAAAAAAATAAATGGAGGCAGTGTTAGAAACAATGTCAGCATTCTTGGTAAAATAAATCATTTCCATTAATTGGCAAAAAAGTAATACTATTTTTATTTGAATTTATCATTTTAGCATATAACAGTTATCTAAAACTGCCCAAGAGATGTCCATGGTCTGAGTACATGTGTTTCTCTGTTTTTGCATGACATGTTCCCCCAAGTACCCTCTGCCAGAAGTAGACCCTGACCACCTCTGTATTTGCTTCCTCCCCCAGCAGAATTGGCTAAAACCTAGCTAATTAGGAAGTTCCCAAGAAGAGGTAAAAATCTTAAAAAAATAGATGGTACAAATTTTAGTAAAACTGAATGGTAATAAAAAATTAGGTCGTACTCAGTCTGGAATAAACTTGGTTAGGTCCCATATGCTAGAGATGAATTCGACTGCTTGAGTCAGTAGGGGGTTATTCACAGCAGCCCTAGAAAGCCCAACTAGAAATTGGGTTCTCTTCTCACCATTAGAGTTGTTTCTGTTCTGTGCAGTGTGCCCTGCCTTCTCATGGAGAGTAAGTACCAAGACTCCCACTGGGTGCCAGGGACCACATATTGTGATTTTTTTTTCCCCCTACACATTCATCATTATGATAAAGTTTTATTTATAAATTATTTGGCAGAACAGTATATTGACAACAGTAACTAGTAATAAAGTTATATGAGCGTTACTTTCAGAATAGCTTGTTGTGCTTACTGTTTTCTAATTGCAGTTGACTGTAAGAATACCAGATGACTGTTTCTTGTTTAGAGATAAAAAGAATTAAGGTTGAAGTAATTGCTAGCAAAGACTAAACTTTTGTTCAGTTATAACTAGTTTTATAAAGTTACGGAAATTATTTGGAGCATTAAGTTCTACCTCATACTAATTTGGCACACTAAAATAAAGCGAATTATGTAACTAAATTTAATTGTAAATTTTGCAGCACCAACATAGGCAAGAAATATTTCCTTTATGTCTTTTTTGTCTTTATTGATAAAAGTGATGGAGTTACAAGCAGCAATGTGAAACAAAGACATCTGTGAATAAAGCCTTTCAAAAGTACTTTATTCCTTCCTCCTTAGACCATCATTAGAGTAGCTATTGTTAGCCCTGTTTTGTAGATGTCCCAGCTAACTGGGTAAGATTACCTGTTTCATATGGGATGAGGTAGAGTACCAGCACAAGCCTGTTGACCCGTAAACATATGCTCTTTTGTTGCAGGACTCCTAAGGGCCGCTGCTGCATCTGCTCTGGATTGCCTCCCACAAATCACTCCGTAGATAAGGGGGTAGTCTAAATGTGGCAGTTTATCCGACCATGTATGCTGTACTAGCTGGTATAAATATTCTCCCATGCTATCACAATCATCGTGGGACTAGCTAGATCTTACCAGCATATTAGCCTGGCCACGTAAGGACACCTAAGTAATTAGACCAGAGAGAAATGCTGTTTGCTTCCAAACAAACAAGCATGGCTCCCTGATAAAATATAAAACTACAATGAAGTAGAGGAGACTTGTGAAGGCTTGGAGAAATATTTAACTGGCATTGGTGTTGGTCTTTGGTACAGTGACATGCCATCTCAGAAACCCCCTTCTCTACATTTCAAAGGCCTTCCCTTCCCTGCTCAAAACATTAGCACAGTAAAGGCCCTAGGTGAGATGCAGGGGAGGGGTTACCTGAGGGCATTGGACCCTCCCTGCTTTCCATAACAATGGGAGGAAGGTCTGAGTTGGGGGGGGGGTATAAACTTGCCTGTTCCCCTCTCCCTGGCTGCTTCTTCCCGGTGGGATCTCGCCTTGTGAGCCTTTATTCCCCTTGGAAGCTTTACACGTGGTGGTCGCCATCTTGGCCTACACGTGGCTGGGGTTCTAGCCTGGAATCCTAAGCATCGGGTTTTTCCTTTTGCTGATTTGTATGCCTGAACCTGTGATAAGTAAAGACTTTTTAAAACCTCATCGGATTCCTGAGGTTTCATCCATTCCTCGCCGGCCGGAGGTAGAAGGGAACTTCGCTTCCCTGGCACTGTTGGGGACCCGGCGGGCGCCCGACACTCTTTGACACAGTATTAGTATGTCTCACATTTCTTTCATTTCTGTAGCATTTTAACAATTTTTGATTTGTCAGTGTGTCACCACTATTTATTTTATTTTTAAAACTTTATACACACATAATTTTACTTAAATTTATTTCAGAAGAAATCACTTGTCTTGTATCACTTGTCTTCCCGTTGTTCCATTTCCTCAAGCAGGCGCCTGTAACATCTCCATTTGTCCCTGTCCCATGCTGGCATAGCCCAAGGGCCTCTGCTTGCTCCAGGAACATGAAGAGCCTCAAATCATTCCTTCAGGTCATGGGAATGAGATCTATAATTGTTACTGTTTTTGACATATCAAATACGACACGGGTAGCTTGCCAGGCTCTGCTGTGCCAGTGCTCTTAGTTTTTGCATTTACTGATGTACTGTGCAACCACAAAGTAGCCACACACAACAGGAAAAGCCGATAGCAGCTCCATCTGTGTTTGTGAAATAGATTTCTCTCTACGGTGGGGTTCTGACAGCTGGGCTTGAGATTGGCTTCTCTCTTGGTTGGAGCAAGCCAAATGAGCTATGGAATTTGTGAAAATGTTGAAAATGGCTGCCATCATGATGCGGGGGTTTCTCTGGCTTCTTCCGAGGCTCTATTGGGGTGGCAGGCCAGGGCCCAAACCCACACTCCCTCTCGGATGCCTCATCACACCATATTCAGTGACATCCCAGGGACTGTGAACGTCTATATTCCCACTGAGATGCTATACCGGTGAAGAAGGGAAATCTCCACCCCCGCCCCGCCCCCCAGTTCTAGATAGGGACCTTCAGAAGAAATGGGTTAAAAAACTGTTATGAGAGAAAACAACTAATTTCCTCCTTCCATAGGGAGAAACATCTTTAAAATAGTTGAAATGTTAGAGGAAGAATGAGAGATTTTTATTTCATAGAGGAATATAAATAAAAAAAAATCTCTGAAATAAAAATCTCTTTGGTGGGGCCGGAGCGATAGTTCAGCAGGTAGGGCATTTGCCTTGCACGCGGCCGACCGGGTCCCATCCCGGCATCCCAAATAGCCCCCTGAGCACCTCCAGGAGTAATTTTTGAGCACAGAGCCAGGAGTAACCCCTGAGCATTGCCAGGTGTGACCCAAAAAGCAAAAAAAAAAAAAAAATCTCTTTGGCTTAAGGATCAGAGCCTAGAAATGCTAGACCATTTCAGAGTAAAGAGTTGGGACTAGCTCTTTGGTTCTCATTTGAGAACTAATTTAGAGATAGTCTGTTTCAGGTGAGTAGTAGCTTCATCTGACTTCAAACAGTCAGGGGTGAGCAGAAACACAACCTGTTGTGTCAGTGACTGGGAATGAAAAACTCCCTGGGACATGAGGAGTAGTGAAGGAAGTAGTTGGGATTAGGAGGTCTAGAGAAAAAAAGGTTATGAGACTGGGAGCTTAAATTACAAAGCAGGACAGTCCATGGCCTAGATTATCCACACATTGAAGGAGAGGCCCAGGGGAGCCCCAGGACTCCGGGAGGCTGGGCCAACCAGGCTGCACGGCTGTGAAGGCTTGACAGGATCAGTACCTAAGAACTGATAGGAGTTTGGGGCTCTTGATTTTGAATTTAGGAATACAGGGCAGATAACCAGGTACAATTCTCTTACAAAGCTAATTACTTTTTCAGAAGACTGAACTGTAAGTGCTGTAGTTCCGTGTGATTTTTCTCCAAGGGAGGACAGTTTCTGTGTATCCTCTCTAAAGTGACCTGTTACCCTGTAGGCAGTACTCTCTCTACACTCCCTCACAATGAAAGTGGCTGATTCTGGGCTCACTCTGCTCTTCCTTAATCTATATATCCATATTTTAGAAAGGATAAAAGTTGTCCTTTAATTAAAATAATCTTTGGATTAGAACAGAGGCTTCCGAACTTACTTGATCGACCATCCTCCTTTCAGAGATAAACTGCTCCCCCTTTTCCCCCAACTCCCTGAAATCTGTCTCTAAGCAAATGGACAGAAATCACCTTCCTGCCCACAATTGTGTTAGAACCCCAAGAGGGGTGGATCTAGACTGTTCCTTTAGCTTGTATTTTTTAAAATCTCTCAAAAGGGACTTTAGGGGCTGGAGCGATAACTTGCACACGGCAGACCCAGGTTCCGTTCCCGGCATCCCATATGGTCCCCGAGCACCACCAGGAGTAATTCCTGAGTGCAGAGCCAGGAGTAACCCCTGAGCATTGCCGTATGTGACCCAAAAAAAAAAAAAAAAAAAAAACGGGGGGGGGTGGGACTTTAATGACCAAAGAGATAGTATAGGTACAGTGGGCAGGGCACTTGCCTTGCATAGCATTGACTGGCATAGAACGCCGGGTGGTTCCCTGCACCATGCAGCACACCAAGAGCGCACCCGTGAGCCCCACCAGGAGTGTTCCTTGAGCACTGCCAGATGCGGCCGAAACCCCCAAATGGGGAGGGTGCTGTGATAGCCAGGCCCGGGAGTTTAAAACCACCTTTTTAAGGTAAGGTGATCGCCAGCAGGATGAGCCCTGGCCCTTGGGCTCATCAGTTTCCCTTGGCTGTAGGAACTCCACCCTCAGATTGGTGGTCATCCCTCCTTCCACCTGCTGATGTGCTTTGCTTATTTTTGCTACTGGGTTTTGACAGTATCTGTTCTTTGTCTCTTTCTTGTCAGAAGATCATGGAGTTAATTTTTTGGTTTAATTTTCAGTAGGTATATTATGAGCCTTCCTGTGGTAACAGTATTTTGCCCTTTTTCTTGCTTGTTGTGCATTGCTGACAGTCTTTTCTAAAGCGAATATTCTTGAATAATTAAATAGAAGAGTGTATCATAGTAACAAGTGACACTGGTAAAATTTAAAAGTACTGTTTATGTTATGATTTGGCCTTTTCAAAATGTGTGTTGTGTTGATATATGCATACATTCTACTGACATAAGTGCCCATGTTTAGACATAATTTGTTGGGTTTTTTTCTATTATGTATGTTTAACCCATAGAAAGATGTAGGTTTTTGTTTTGCTTTTTGGTTTGATTTTTAAGCTGCACCTGGCGATGTTCAGGAGTTAACTCTTGACTCTGCACTCAGGAATTACTCCTGGTCGTGCTTTGGGGCCATTATGGGATGCCAGGGATCAAATCTGGCTTTGCTCACATGCTAGACAAACTCCCCACCTTGCTATATTATCACTCTAGCTGCAAAAGACATAGCTAATGTCTAAATATCTTCAGGTAAAATAAAACAGCAGCAGAAAAACCCTAGATAAACAAAAAATAAGTTAAAAATATATTATGGTATGTGTACAAAGCATGCACACATCTTTCAGTCAGTGAAGACAGTCCATTTGGAAGCTTTCTAAATTCAAGGACCCATTGAAATGCAAGAAAGTTAAAACTGTGCCTTGCTATTTTTTTTTTTTTTTTTGTTGTTGCTATTTTTTAATGCCTTTATTTTATCTCAGTTTCTAATGCTTAGTTTTTGGTGGTGGGAATTTTTGTGCCACCTCTGGCTGTGCTCCAAACTTAGTGCTCTTAGCTTTGTGCTTTTGGTGGTGCTCAGGACACCATATGTGGTGCCAGATGATCAAACCTGGATCAGCAGTGTGCAAGGCAAGCGCCTAAACAAACTCCTGTACTGTCTCTTTGGCCCCTGTAATGCTTGTTTTATAGACCTTTTAGTATGCATGTTGTGAAGGATGTAATTTTAATTGCTGGTTTTAAAGCTTTTCTTTCACATTCTGCTGAATTCTGATTTGATACAATGGTGATGTCTAAGTAAGTAGCCATAGTATAATAGCATTAAATGGCTTTTTGCTCAGGGGTCAGTCCTGGGGGTGCTTTTGTGACCTTGTGGTGCTGGGGATTGAGCTATTGCCTGCAAGGCAAACACCTTAAACCCTGTACTATATCTTCTGTCCTTGGATGTTGTAATTTATTATGAATGTCTAATTCTGTTAATGCTTAGCCTTTTAAAGGATCATATGTACATTGGAAAGTCTTTCAGTTTTGTTTTCTGAATTTAAATGACTTCTAAGTGAACCTGAAGTCCTGAGAATCCATGACCTGTCTTCCTCAGGTGTGAATCTCTCAGGTTTTCTCTTTTGATTATTCTCTTTGGAATAAAAGCAGCTCTGCCTCTTCACAACGTTTGTGAAGAGAAAATGCTACAGTGTGTTATTTTTAAATCTATAAAATGCAACACTGCTGTAGTAAAATTTTATTAGCGCTCCTGTTAGAACCTAAATGGAAAAGTGTATTGATTTCCTGATGTCTCTTAGGTAAATGTACAATAAGTCTAGAAATTGTGGTCTGCTTTAACTTTTTTTTTAAATCATCGTTTAATAGGAGATAATTAGGAAAATTATTCTTTTCAATATGACTGTCTTGAAACTAAGATTTAGTTTCCTTTTTAGAAAGATCAGATGGTTGGAAGAAGATTCAGTTGATGCTCATTATTTGAAGTGGTTATATTTTATATCTGTAAGCTCTGAATCTGTAAATACCAAACCATTAGTCATGGGGGGAACATTTAAGTTCTGTAAGCCTCTGGTAACAGTATTTTCCTCGGTGTACCTTTCAGTTTATAGTATGTTGTTAGTTCATCAACATTAAGCCCGTTTCAGCAGCACTCTTAAGCCATGCCTCAACAATTTTACGTAACAACATTTTCCGAGGGGCGGAGGCGATAGCACAGCGGTAGGGTGTAGCGTAGGGCGTTTACCTTGTAAGAAGCCAACCCGGGTTCAATCCCGGCATCCCATATGGTCCCCGAGCACCCCCAGGAGTAATTCCTGAGTGCAGAGCCAGGAGTAACCCCTGAGCATTGCAGGGTGTGACCCCCCCACCCCCCCCCCAAATAGCATTTTCTGAAAGGGTGCATCAGGGCCATCTTTTTCTTGGGGACATTTATGTCCTTCTAGCAGAGCCAGCTCTTCCGTACTATCAGTGGGGACCACTTCAGAGTATTTCGTATATATGATGATAGAAGATTCAATTATGGTTTGCTTTCTGTGTGACTGAGTCATTGTTTTAGTAGTCTATTTCCTCAGCATTATATTAGAAAAATTTTAAATAAAGAGCAAAGCTGAAAATGTAACACCAAAGCAAGCACAAACATGCAAAACAAAAAAGATACTAAGTAGACTGCTAAGTTTACAGTATGAGAACTGAAACAAGAAGCCATGTTCTATCACAGATGGAACTTAAAGGACTGTAATCCTAAAATTTGAAAGATTACTACTAGTATTTGGGATTTGCAAATGTGTTTCGGGAGCAGGGAAATTACTAATAACAGTGAATGGGCGAGGGATGTAGAGAAATGGTACAGCTGGTAGGGCTCTTGTGTTGAGTGAGTTGACTCAGGTTTCGCCCCTAATGCCCCTTATGGTCTTCCAGTCCCTTCAGGAGTGATCCCTGAGCACAGAACCAGGAGTAAGCCAGTGTGGCCCCTAAATAATAAATATAAACGAGGAGCATCTGTTCCGGATAGTGAAAAAAAATAAGTTGGTTTATTTTAAGTTGTTGGCTCAGCTGAGTCAGATTTTTTTTTATTTTTAGGAAAGTCAACTTTAAAAAAATCTTTGGGAAAACTAAGAGGTAGTATAAATCAGGCTGGGGATGTGGCTCAGTGGTACGGTCGCGTGCATTGTAGGCTTCAGACCCGTTTTTAGTCCCCAGCCCTATTTAAATTTAAAAAGGATAAGTCTACTTGCTAAATTTTACATAACTTTTTCTGGTTTTAAGTAGATCCCATACTGTGTTATTTGAGCATTTCTGAGAAATGATAGAAATATAGGGTTATTATGTTAATTTGGGATTTCTGTTCCAAGAAAGTTTGTGGGACTGAGAGGTAGTTCAGTTAGAGTGCATGACTGGTCTGGGTTCGATTCCCAGAATCATTGATTACCGTGCAGACTCCGCACTCCCATATCTCCGGGAGGAGCCCTGGGGCCACCTAGAACTTCACTCAGTGTGGCCTTGGAGGCCCCTGGCACTACCCGGTGGCCAGGTGCCCACTGCACTGCAGTGTCGGAGCAGTATTTTTCCTCAGACCTTGATCTGTAGGCCAGGTGGGCCTAGATTTGCTGGTGGCGAGCACTCCTGACTATTGCTTGGGCCCCGCAACACCCATACTCCCAAGAAAATGTCAGTGTTGTGTAGTCTTCTCATTGTCTGACTCCATGTAGAAACAGTTATCAAGAGTAAAAAATGCATTTATAGAAGCTTGTATAAAACCTATATATACTAAAGTATATATTAAACTATAAAACTAAAACATATATATAACCTATATATAAAACTAAAGTGTATAGTTTCTCTAAATTAAGATTAGAGTAATGCTAGTAAAGCAGTTTAATTTCATTTCTAATGCCAATCATTATGAAGTGGTAAGAGAACAGTTTTTGCTATATGAGCAAGTGTATTGGTATAACAAATATTTTTAATTTTTTTAATGAAAAGAGAAGGAAAAAATGAAAAATCCCATATCTCAAAAATTCCAAACCATGCATGCAGTCCAAGTTTTTTAGGTTAATGGTTTTAGAATTAATTGTTAGACCAGTCTTTGGACTGGTATCTATTCACAGGAGTAAAAAGAAGTTGTAAACCACTGTTTCAGAAATACTTTAAAAAAAAAGAAGAAAGAAAAAAAGCAGGCTTGAATATAACAAATGAAAAAAAACATGCACTATAGATTGTTTCGGCATTTTCTCACATTATGAAATATCTGAAATAATTTTTAGCTTTTAGTTAAAAAATGGTGGACGGTGGTGCCTCTAAAGTAGTGCCCATGTGCTTGGGGGTCACTCCCCAGCGATCCTTAGCCAACTGGGTCTTGTGGTTCTGTGCTGGGTCCTGGGAGTGTGGAACTGCTCAGGCCCTGAGGGCACCAGGAGACTTAGGGCTGTACACCCACAGTACTTGGTGTGGACAAGTGGTACTGGGGTTCCAGCCTAGTACCCCAGTAGTAGTATGGCTGGAAGAGGATAAACATGCTCCTCTTCCTGACTGCTGAACTACCAGCCCGATGAAATGCTTTTTACTCAAAGAGACGTAATAAGACCAAGATTTTTTTTTTTGAAATTTATATTGTCTTTTATTTTTTTATTTTTTTTTTAATTTAATTTTTTTAATTTTACAGTTACAAAGATATACAATTAAAAAGTTCATATTTGGGTTTTGGTCATACAGTGTTCCAGCACCCATCCCGCCACCAGTGCCCATCTCCCACCACCAACGTCCCCGGTTCCCTCCCCCTCCCCCAGCCCTCCTCCATGGCAGGTTCTTTATTTCTTTCCATTTCTCTCTCTTTCTCTTTTCCTTTTCCTCCAGACTATGGATTACAGAACATACATTAAAGGGTTGTCATGTGTATCTTTTGCCTGTATTTAATGCTCAGTTCTAGTTTGGCATTAGTACCCTCGACAATTGTTAGCACACTGTTCCATTTTCTGTCTTACCTAGCCTCTGACTCCCACACGTTTGTGATAATTTCCACCTTTGACAAGACCTCCTGATATATGTTTCACTTGACCTTGGATATTGGTATCATAATGTGTACATATATATTTATGCCATGCAAATAAATGCAGTCATTCTGTATTTGTCTCTCTCCTTCTGGCTAATTTCGCTCAACATAATCTTCTCCATGTCCATCCATTTATAGGCAAATTTTATAACTTCATTTTTCCTAACAGCTGCATAGTATTCCATTGTGTAGATGTACCAAAGCTTTTTTTATCCACTCATCGATTTTCGGGCACTCTGGTTGCTTCCAGATTCTGGCTATTGTGAATAATGCTGCTATGAACATAAAATTAGGGATGGTGTTTCCGCTGCGTATTTTTGGTTTCCCAGAGTAGATTCCCAGGAGTGGTATGGCTGGGCCAAATGGGAGTTCAGTTTCTAGTCTTTGGAGGAATAAGACCAAGATTTTATGAGTGCCATTCCGTGCCATTATTTCTGTCTGACCTGGTCTCTCATCGCAGTGCCAGATTGGAATTCCCAGTTCTTTTTCATGAAGAGTTACTTGTGTGGTCTGAACCAGTGTCAGGGAGGTGCATAAGCAGCAAATCGGCTGATAATTGCTGAGTTCTTTGGTTTGAGGCAGTAGTGGACAGTGCTGGGGTTGTTCTCAGCCCTGCTTGGGTCAGGGCAACGACAGGGTGCAAATTCCAGCTTCCCTCATGCAAAGCGTGTGCTCAACTCACCTCGCTCTCTCCTCATCCTTGAGTATGTTTTAAATAAGGGCAACCTCAGCGCCTCTGCAGTGTTTATCCAGTGCTTAGATTGCGGCTCACGGGTGGCCAGGGCCATAACTGGTGTTGCTTAGGGGAGCCATCAAATGCCAGGAATCCAACTTGAGGCCTCGCCCATGTTATGTTAACCCTTGCTTTACCACTTGGGTTCTCTGCCTTTTTCCCTTTTTGGTTTTTGTTCTTTGTAGTGAAATTTTCTAATGTATCTTTGTGTTGATTCATTATCAAGATTCCCTTGAGAGTTACCTGCTAGAAAAAAGGAGCCTTTATACTGAACTGATAACTTACAGAAGCTAAACTGGAGATAACTGTTACATGTTAGCAGGTGTTTCTGATAGGTAGCAACTGTATGAGTTTTGCAGTCAGCATTAAATTTTCCCCTTCTCTTACTAATGGCAATGGCTAGGTGTTCGCACACACACTTGGTTGTGCTCTCAGAGTTGTGTTGCTGGCTAGAGATTGAACACTTGAGTTGTAGCCTGGAATTTTTTAATTCATGACTCTTCATTCCATACTGTCCTCTGAGCACTGTCAGGGAGTAGTTCCTGAGCACAGAGCCAGGAATAAGTCCTGAGCATTGCCAGGCGTGCCTCCAAAATAAAATACCCAAAAAATGTTAAAAGTGATTCTTACTGATTAATTTTGAATTTGTTCTTTGTATCTTAGGACTTTTTCATCTTAGTTTATTATCTTGTTAATAGGTTTTTACCTTTCTAATCTAGTATTTTACTTTCATTTTTTAAAAAAAATTATAACATTGAGATAAATAATTACAAAACTCTTCATGATTTAGTTTCAGTCATACAGTGTTCCAGCACCCATCCTCCACTGGTTCACATTTCCCAACACCAGTGTTCCCAATTCCCTCCCCTTCCCCAGCCTGCCTCTATGGCAGGCACTTTTTCTTCTCTCTTCTCTCTCTCTCTCTCTCTCTCTCTCTCTCTCTCTCTCTCTCTCTCTCTCTCCCTTCTCTTGCATATTATGGCTTGCAATACATACATTTAAAGGTTATCATGTGTATCCTTTTACCTACCCTCAATGCTCAGTTCTACGCTGGTATTATCATTTCCAACAATTACTAGCACACTCGTCCCTTCTCTGTCTTACCTAACCTCTGACTCCCCACACATTTGCAGTAGATTTCACCCACTGACAAGACCACCTGATCCATGTTTTGCCTGGTCTTGAATATTAGTATCATACTATTTTTTTATATCCTACAAATGAATGCAGTCATTCTGTATATGTCCTTTTCCCTCTGGCTAATTTCACTCAACATAATCCTCTCATGTCCATCCACTTATAGGCAAATTTCATAACTTTCATTTTTCCTAACAGCTGCATAGTATTCCATTGTGTAGATGATGTACCATAGTTTCCTTATCCAGTCATCTGTTCTTGGGTACTCAGGTTGTTTCCAGATTCCGACTATTATGAATAGTGCTGATATGAACATAAAAGTGCAAATAGTGTTTGCTGTGTTTTTTTTCCCCCTCGCAGGATATATTCCCAGGAGTGGTATTGCTAGGTCAAATGGGAGCTCAATTTTTAGTCTTTGGAGGAATGTTCATATTGTTTTCCAAAAAGGGTCGACCAGTCAACATTCCTACTAACAATGGATGAGAGTCCCCTTTTCCCTGCATCCACGCCAGCAACAGTTGTTCTTGCGTTTTTGCATATGTGCCAGTCTCTGTGGTATGAGATGATATCTTGTTGTTTTGATTTGCATCTCTATGATGATTAGTGATCTCTTATCACTTACCTTCCCATTGTTCATCGAGTTGCTTGAGCGGGCACCAGTTACGACTCCATTTGTTGGGAATGAGGTCCATTATTGTTACTGTTTTTGGCATATCAAATACTCCACGGCTATCTTGCCAGGCTCTGCTGTGGCACTGGGTTTATCCCAGGGAGCCCAGTCTTTTTCTATGTCAGAACATCAGCCATCCAGGGCCCACGGGGCAGAGCCCTGGGGGGTATAGACAAGCCTGTCTCCTGTCTGCCACCTGCTGAGGCAGCCTGGCACCGCAGTCACACCTGCAACAGCTTGAGGGGCAGGGATGAGATTTTTTTTCATATGCCTTTTGGCCATTTGAATTTCTTCTTTGATGAAGTTTTTGTTAATTTCTTATCCCCATTTTTTGATAGGGTTGGGGCTTCTTTCTTGTAAAGTTCTACTTGATCACTTGTTCTCTTGACATCTCGTTATTCGCCCGATTTGCTCGAGCGGGCACCAGTAACATTTCCATTTGACCCTATCACGTGCTAGTGTAGCCCAATGGCATCTGATTGTTTCAGGAATGTAAGAGCCTCGAACCGTTTGTTCAGGGTCTTGACAAGGAAGTCTGACCATCTCGTAGGTGGGCGGCCATGTGACCTTTAGATATCCCGTGGGATCGAGTTGGTAATGGCTTTGGTCCAGTGTTCGTCTCCAAATCGCATTACATGTCCAGCCCATCTGATTTTCGATGCTTTGGCACGAGACAGCGTCCCTGACTCTGGAACAGCAACGGAGGTAGGAACTCCAGATTCCTTCTCTCACTTGAGTGAGACATGATATTCCAAGCATGGCTCTTTGGGAGACCCAAATAGCATTCTCATCCTAATTTCCTAGGGCCCAGGCCTCTGAGGCATATGTTAATGCAGGGAGAATGGTGGAGTGGAAGAGATGTGTCGGAGCCGGAGGTTCTTTGTTTTTTTAGCTATTTCTTCGATGTTTTTGAAGGCAGTCCATGTCGCTCTTTTCTACTAGTGCCTGATATACCATGGATATTAACCCCCTTATCAGATGAGCATTGGGTGAATATTTTTTCCCACTCTGTGGGCTGTCTTTATATCTTCGTCAGTTTCTTTGGAGGTACAGAAGTTTTTTAGTTCATGTAGTCACTTAATTATCTTTGCTTCCAGTTGTTTTGTTAGTGGTGTTTCCTCTTTGAAGATGCCTTTAGCTTCAGTGTCGTGGAAGATTTTTCCTGTGTTTTCTTCAGTGTACTTTTTGAATTCAAGTCTGATGTTGAGATATTTAATCGATTTTGACCTGGCTTTTGTTAATGGCATTAGACAGATATCTGAGTTCAGTTTATTTTCATGTAGCTGCCCTGTTTTCTCAGCACCACTTGTTGAAGAGACTTTCCTTGCTCCACTTGATATTTTGGTCCTTTATCAAAGGTTAAATTTTGGGTGTGTGTGTGTGTGTGTGTGTGTGTGTGTGTGTGTGTGTGTATTTGAAGATGTGTGTCAGGATACTCACCTCTGGTCCATAGGTTCCCCAGGTCTGTTTTTACTCCAGTGTCATGCTGCTTAATTATTACTGCTTTGTAGGACAATTTTGAAGTTGGGATAAGTGATGCTTCCCATCATCTTCTATTGCTTTGGATATTCCTGGGAGTTTATTGTTCCATATTAATTCCAAGAGTGTTTGATCAGTTTCTTTGAAAAATGTCATGGGTATCCTGATAGACACTGCATTGAATCTGTGTAATGCTTTAGGGAGTATTGCTGTTTTGGACAATGTTGTTTCTCCCAATCCATGAGCAGGGAATGTGTTTCCATTTTCTTGTGTCCTCTCTTCTTTCTTGAAGCAGCGTTTTGTAGTTTTCTCTGTATAGGTCCTTTACGTCCTTAGTAAAATTAATTCCAAGGTACTTCGATTTTCAGAGGCACAATTATGAACCGAATTTTTTTTTTAAATATCAATTTTCTTCTCTTTTATTATTTGCATATAGGAAAGCCAAAGACTTTCGGGTATTGATTTTGTAACCTGCCACTCTACTGTACATATTTATTGTTTCTAGGAGTTTAGGGTCCTCTTAAATACAGTATCATGTCATCTGCAAATAATGATAGCTTGGCTTCTTCTTTCAGATCTGGATGCCCTTAATGCCTCTTTCTTCCCTAATTACTATGGCAAGTATTTCCAGTACTGTATTGAATAGAAGTGGTGATAGTGGGCAGCCTTGTCTTGTCCCTTATCTTAAGGGAAAGGCTTTAAATTTCCCTTCATTGAGACTAATGCTTGCGGTAGATGGCTTTGATGATGTTGAGGAAAGTTCCTTCAATTCCCATTTGTGGAGACTTTTTATCATGAATCTGTGCTGGGTCTTGTCAAATGCTTTCTCAGCACATATTGATATGATGATATGGTTTTTATGTTTTCTTTTATTGATATAATGTATTATGTTGATTGACTTGCATATGTTGAACCATCCTTGCATCCACGAGATGAATCCTACTTGATCATGGTGTTTTATTTTTTTGATGAGTCTTTGGATTCTGTTTTCTAGTATTTTCTTGAGGATCTTTGTATCTATGTTCATCAGGGACATTGGCCTGCAGTTTGTGTGTGTGTGTGTGTGTGTGTGTGTGTGTGTGTGTGTGTGTGTGTGTGTGTGTGTGATGTCTCTGTGTGATTTGGGTATCAGTGATGACATGTGCCTCGTAAAAACTGTTTGGGAGTATTTCTGTTTCTTCATTTTCATGGAGAAGTTTAAAAGGAACTGGGAGTAGGAACTCTTTAAAGGTTTGGAAGAATTTAATAGAGAATCCACCTGGACCTGGACTTTAATGTTTTGGAAGCCTTTTGATTACCGTTTCAATTTCCTTGGGGGGTGATAGGCTTGTTGAAGTATTCCAAGTCTTTTTGGTTCAGCCTCGGGAGGTTATAGGAATCCAGGAATCTGTTAATCTGGTATTTTATTATAAACAAGAAATTTAATTTGAAAAATACAGAAATTTTAACTGTATTGCCTTAATTTGGACTTGCAAAGAAAATGAGATTGAAAATAGTGTATTTTAAAACTTTTATTCAAACCTGTTATTCAGACCATTAAAATGTGGGCAAATGTTGATGTAGTTTTATCAGGCTATCCTGGGGTTAGCATGTCATATTAATTCTTTATACTCATCTCAAAATTGGATATGTACAGTGAATTGTATTACATTTCTCTTTGATATTTTAAGAGATTTGAGGACAGGTGCAAAGATTTGGGTAACAGAAAATCAGAATTTTAAACTAAACACAACTTTTATCATTATTATGGATGTAGTTTCCTAAAGTTAGCTTCTTTAAAGAATACATAATTATTTTAGTATGAATTTGAATGAGACTTACAGAAAAGTCATGGAAAAGAAGGACAAATTACTAGTTATTGAAGTATTATTTCAGCTAGATAAGTTTTAACTAAGTAAATGACAGTTCTCTTTGGAAGATTATATCATGTACATAATATACAAATTAGTCAAAACTGTTCTTTCTAGTTAAGTATATTAGGGTTAGTTTTGATTTATATATTAAAGAGAACCATTTTGTTAACAATATGCTTAATAGCACTTTCCCGTGGTGTAAATGAAAGCTATGAGTAAATATCTCTAAGTACCTAGTTTATGATTTATATCACTTGGTCCGGATCATCGACACCCACCCTGCAGCAATTTCTTCCTCAATCCAGCCCAGGTATGCTGGTCCAGAGACTCAGACATGGGGCAGAGCGATTCCTTGCTCTCCCTGTGCCCAGCCGTTCATGAGGCAGTCGGGAGGCATGGTGGGTTCTAGCCTTGGCCCACCACCCCGGCAGAACCTCACAACCAGCCAGACGACCCCCCCCCACCCACTCCATGGGTGCCGCCATTTTCCACATCCGGACTTCCCTCTCTTCAGAACTCCACCCAGCCGACCAGCCCATCACAGCCCGGCCTCAGCGCGGCCACTTGCGGCCAGCGGTTCATCAATAAATGTTTTATTTGGAGGTGTTTAAATAATATGCCTTCCGCACGGCAAGCCTAGCAAGCTGCTCGTGTTGTATTTGACATGCCAAATGCCAGTAACAATTATATTAGGTCATTCCCATGACCTAATATAATGGTTTGAGGCTCTTTATGTTCCTGTAGCAAGCCGATGCCCGTTGCTCTACTGGCATGAGACAGGACATATCGAGATATTACTGGTGCCCGCTCTAGCAAATAGATGATTAACGGGAAGATCGTGATCGTGATCGTGATCACTTGGTCACTTGACATCCCATTATTCATCGATTTGCTCCAGTGGGCGCCAGTAACATTTCCATTTGACCTTAATCACGTGTCAGTGTAGCCCGATAGCATCTGGTTGCTTCAAGAATACAAAGAGTCTCAAACCATTTCTTCAAAGTCTTGACAAAGAAGTCCGACCACGGTGGGCGGCCACGTGATCTTTTGACATCTTGTGGGATCCAGTCGTTAACAGCTCTAGTCCAGCTGTCGCCTCCAAATTGCATTACATGTCCAGCCCATCTGATTTTCAATGCCTTGGCAAACGAGACAGCATCCCTGACTCTGAAACAGCGATGGAGGTTGGAACTCCAGATTCTATCTCTCACTTGAGTGAGGCGTGATATTCCAAGCAAAGCTCTTTCGATTCCTCTTTGGGAGACCTGAATAGCATTCTCATCCTTCTTTCGTAGGGCCCAGGTCTCTGAGGCATATGTTAATGCAGGGAGAATGGTGGAGTCGAAAAGACGTGCCCAGAGCTGGAGGTTCTTTGTCATTTTAGCTGTTTCTTCAATGCTTTTGAAGGCATTCCATGCCGCTCTTTCTCCTGCGCAGCTCAGGTTTTAGGTCGTTCATCATGTTGATTTCTCGACCTAGGTACACATAACTGCTGCAATCAGAGATGTTTGTTCCATTGAGAGTGAATGGGGCCTCTGGAACTAGTTCATTTTTCATGAACATAGTTTTGTTGAGATTCAGCTGTAGACCTATCTTTCCACATTCTCAGTCAAAGTCAGCCAGCATTTGTGCCACTTAGCTAATGTTTAGTGTTATTAGAACCATGTCATCAGCGAAGCAGAGGTGGTGTAGTTGCCGACCATCTATCTTCACTCCCATTCTTTCCCATTCTAATTGTCTCATGATCTCGAGGGTGGCACTGAAATGGTATCACCCTGCCAAACACCTCTTTTGACATCAGTGATAATTTCCTTGTAGAATGGTGAGATCCTGGTGGTGAATCCGTAATACAGCTCACGAAGGATCTTGATGTATTGGGTTTGAACGCCCTATTTGGTTAGGGCTTTGAAGACTGCTTCGGTCTCAACAGAATAAAGGCTTTCTTTAAATCAATGAACGTGAGACAGAGTGGCATCTTGAACTCCCTACAAACCTCAGTGAGCTGGGTTACCTTGTGGATATGGTCGATTGTGCTGAATCCTTTTCGGAAGCCAGCTTGCTCGCATGGTTGCCCTTCATCTAATGTTCTGCCAATCCTGTTCACGATGACTCGTGTAAACAGCTTGTAGATGACGGACAACAGGCAGATGGGATGATAGTTGCCAATGTCGTGAATGTCACCCTTCTTGAACAGTAGAACTGTCTTGCTGGTTTTCCAGTGGGAGGGCACCTTGCATTCAGACAGGTAGTGTGTGAAGAGCTAAGCCAGTGTATTGATGAGTTCTGATGGCAAATTTTTCAGGTTTTCGGGTCTAAGTTTGGCTGGGTCTGGTGCTGTTCCCTTCTTTACCAACGAAATGGCATGTCGGATTTTACATTCTTTGAGGTACATTATTAAGATGCACCACGTGGAGAGATGTGCACGTTCTGAACAGGATGGCACAGTGGTACAGTCTTAGACATTGGAAAGTAAGGAACTAGGTGGGAGGGGATTGTATTACCTGATTTCAGTAACTATTATTGAAAACAACAATATTATATATGTTCTAATATTGGCACAAGGATAAACATATAAATCAGTAGATAGAAGAGATCCAAAAAGTAGAGCCACATAAAAATGATCAGTTAAAAAAAAATGGTCAGTTAATCTCTTTTTAATTAATTAATTAATTTATTTATTTTTTGCTTTTTTTTGGGTCACACCCGGCAATGCTCAGCGGTTTCTCCTGGCTCTGCACTCAGGAATTACTCCTGGCGGTGCTCGGGGGACCATATGGGATGCCGGGGATCGAACCTGGGTTGGCACCGGCTGGTCACGTGCCAGGCAAATGCCGTGCCCACTGGACTATCGTTCTGGCCCCTAATCTTTAACATAATTCAGTAGGGAAAGGAATTCATCAGATGGTGCTAGAATAACTGAGTATTCATATACAAATTAATGGATTTCAAACTACTTCACATGTAGTAAAGATTGCACTGATTTTATTTTATTTTTTTTTTTTTGGTGTTTCTTTTTTTTTTGTGTGTTATACCCTGCAATGCTCAAGGGTTACTCCTGGCTCTGCACTCCGAATAATTCCTGGTGGTGCTCAAGTGACCATGTGGGATACTGGGGATCGAACCTAGGTCAGCCGTGTACAAGTAAACGTCCTACCTTCTGTGCTATTGCTCCAGCCCCCAGATTTTATACCTAAGTGTAGATGCTAAATAATGAAACTTGAAGAATAAAGTAAATAAATTTCTCACTCTAGATTAGGCAGGATTTTCTTAAGAAATGAAGCAGGAAATAAATAGGAGCAATGGAGAATTTGAATTGTATCCTCAAAGATAGCTTGTGGGGATGGGGGGGTGGGCGTGGAGGACAGAGAGAAGACCTGTATAAAATTGTTTTGAAAGTATGGGGCACTACATGGGTGAAGTTCAAAACGAGAGTGGGGGGGTGTACTACATTGGTGAATGGACAGGTGTTGGAACATTATAGACGAAACCCAATCATGAACAACTTTGTAACTGTGACTTGCAGTGATTCAACAATAAATAAATAAATAAAATAAAAAGTAATCATACCAAGGGATGGTGATGAAGAAGATGATGACGGAGAATATACATTGCTAGTAAAAATGTAAATGTAATAGACACGTTGAGTAATAGTTTGGCAGGTTTGTTATTATAAACATACCCACATATGTTCCAGCAGAATGGGTTAAAATTTGCCTCTATAACCCAATTAGCAAATGTGTTTGTAAATCATGTACCTCAGTACCTCAGATTCTGGCCTTATGTTGAAAACAGTCATTACAGCTTTCAAGAGAACTTTAGAGTTAAATAGGAAGTGCTTGTCCATTCTGACCTCTGTTTTCTCAAGGGAGAGAAAACCAAGTAGAGATTGAGACATAAAGGAGGGCACAGTTTGAAGGTAGAAGCAATGGTTGGGATTGAACAAACCAGTGACTGCCAAAGGTTGCTGATAATAACAAAAGCTAAGAAACAGCTTTTCTAGAGGCTTCAGTAGAGCATGACCCTACTAACACCTTGATTTCACACTTCCAACCTCTGTGACTGTAAGAGAATGAATTCCTGTTTTGATACTTTATAACTGCAGCCTTAAGAAAACAGTTCCGCCAGCAATACCATTTAAATGCATTTACTTAAGAGAAATGAAAATATTTTTGTGTATTGTACTTGGTATACTTGATTCTTAAAATAGCTGTTTTTCTGTTACCAAGATTGTGAACTCTGTGCAGTATTTAGCAAGGTGAACAAATAATGATGACAAATTGTGGTTTATCTGTACATGACCACATATGTGATGGTTAACTATCTACACCATAGCACAGTTTGAATGGGTTGAAGGGCTATATTATTTCCAAACAAGCCCAGTTAATAGTATTTTTTTTTCTTCAATTGAATCACTGTGCAGTAGACCATTACAAATAAACAGAACTCGGGTAGCTTGCCAGGCTCTGCCGTGGTGTATGTGGTATACTATCAGTAGAGAGCTCTCATCTCGAGCATTTACTGATGAAACTTAAAGGGGAAAGATCAGGTTTTCTCTTGGATGGAGCTCTGAGAACTAGAGTCTGGTTGTTGAGAATGACTGACCGCATGATGTGTGGGTTGCTCTGGCTTCTTGCTAGGCTTACTGGTGTCATTTAGAACCTGTCTAGAACTGTATGCAATGTATAAATGTGAAAGTTCCTGGGAAGGACCTTATCCTAAAATCATCATTATCTAAAAATATCGTGCGGCCGCAAAGTGGCCGCCAACGGAGCTGTGGGTCAGGAGTAAGTGGGTTTCTCTTCCGGGGCAGCTGGCATGGAGCTGGAGGAAAGGGCAGGGCCCAAATTTCCACTCCTTAGCTATTATTTGTTACCTTAGCTATTTTTTTTTTGTTGCTGTTTGGCTCTTGTTAATTAAAACTTAAAATAGAAAAATAGTGCCTAAAATGAAGTGGGGAGGCTTTTTTTTTTTTTTTGCTGAAAAACTGGGGAATTCATTTATACTTAGGTATGCATAGAGCTTTCTCTTTTCTTCAGTTAAGCAAAATTGATAAATTCTTCATCTTCAGACCTTGAACAACTAGTAGTTTGCACATGTCATACTATTGTGTTTATTATCATATCTGAAATTCAGTAAGATGGCTTCTTATCCCTTTTATGTCTACCACAGTCTCATCTTCCTGAGTTTAGTTTTGTTTGATTTTGCTTCTGTTTTGACCCAGTCTTAGTGGTGCTAAGGGGACTTCTGAGCAGACTTGCTGGTGCTGGGATTAGACAGAACTCTGGCATGCAGAGCTTCACTCCCAGCATTTTAAGCCATCTCCCCTACATGTGCTTTTTGATGCACATAGAACAAAATATTATATATGACTGTTTTAAAAAGTGTTCATAAGAATCAGTCATTTGCCATGAAACAATACCTTTTCTTTCGCTTGACATTTATTCAACATGCATTTATTTAGAAAACACTACTGACTGCCTTGGGATATATTTTTTAAAAGTGCTATAACACATGACCTTGTAATGCTAGAGTAACACGTAAACTAATATTAAATCTAACATGATGAATAATCATGGGTAAACCATAGTTGTTAGTGAATCATAGTCTAAAAATACAGGGGGAAAGCTGGTTAGTCTAATGACAATGAATAATACTTTTCATCAGTTTTAATAATCAAAATAATCGTAGTGTAATAGTCGTTTAAAAGAGCAGTTCTTGGGATTTTTAAAAGTCATTCTTCTTACTGGCTTATTGTTCAGTTGATCAAAAGAGTTGGATAGTGAAGTTAATGAGATATTCTTTACCTTACAGGAGCAGAGATTTGAATTTTCTTAAGTAGTCTCTTAGAGTTTTGTTCTGATGCTTTAGCACATTTCCTTTTCTGAAAAAATACAATGAAGAGTAATTTTCCAAAGATGTATGTGTGTGTTTCCTTAAAGTACATTTCAGTGCCCCATACGGAGTGTCAAATGCTCCTTGAGACAAAGCCCTTTTTACTCTTCTCATAAGGTCAGTGAACAGTAATAGAAGCTTAGTCTAAAATATCTCCTATAAATGATCAGTCTTCTTGATACTAATTATTGCTGTTCAGTTTGCTGTTAGTGCTCTGCAACATAAGGATTCTTCCTAACTGTAAATTGAGGTAGAGTTGTGTCCAATAGTCTTCTCCCACTGCTGGTGCTTTTTACTCTTTTTCTTGATTAATAGTCTTGCCATAGCATTGTGGCTTAGAAGAGCATTGGCATATGAGACAGATCTTTTTGTGCCATCTCAAAGTAGACTGTTATCTGGGCATGCTTTTGATACTCTCTGTGCTCTATTGGTGCCTATCCCTTTGAAGCGTTCTAAATTTATCAAAACTAATATCAATAAATTACTACTGAGTAAATTGTTCGGATTTTATCAGTCACTAATATCAGCAGTATTATTTGGTTTCAAGAGCCATTCTAGAATACTTAAGTATTTTGTTGTCACATCTATTTGTCCTGGCATGTATTTAGAGAACGTAGTAATAGGCGGATGCAGGAATATTAAGTGAGATAGAGGACATAGCAGGAGCAGAGAGACCAAGAATTTTCTCACTGATTCTGAAGAATTTCCAAACCTTTTCAGTGTAGATTCTCTTCTTATTTCTTAGACAGTTTAGAAGGGATTGCCTAATGATGGGCTGTCGGGGCCAGGGAGGAAGGAGAATGAATCTGTTTTATCCCCGTTCGGTTGGAGCAATCAAAATATTAAGATATGCCAACTTTTGCAATAATATTAATGTTCTGGTTATAACAGTATAGTTTGTGTAGAATATTTGTTATAACACAAAAGCAAAAAAAGAAATTCCATTGTGATTTCTCTATAAATATCTCCTTGTAAATTTTTTTGGGGGTTACACTTGGCTGTGCTCAGGGGTTACTCCTGGCAGTGCTTGGGGAACCATATCACATACTGGATATTGAACCCGGGTCGGCCACATGCAAGGCAAACTCCCTACCCACTGTACTATCCCTCTGGCCCCAAGCCTTGTAAATATTTTCATTTCTTTAGAATATTCTACACATATTGCACTTTTGTTTGAGACCACAGCTGGTTGTGCTCAGGAATCTCTCCTGACTGTTCAGGGGGCCTGAATGTGAGGCAGCAATTGAACTGATGCAAGGCAAGCACTTTACCCCGTATCCCCTGGTGCAAGGCAAACTCTCTACCCCCTATCCCCTTGACTCTTTTAATCTAATCTGACATATTTAGATTCTATTTTTGTAGTTATATCATCATTAGTTGAAAATAATAAGTAATTTAACTTTCCATTTCCGAGGCATTTTTGTTTTTACTTGTCTATTCATTATTTTTTAAATTTGTTTTTGTGTTTGGGCCATATTGGTGTGCCAGATATTCATTCACCCAGGTCTGCTGTGCTCAAGGCAAGCACCTTACCCTCTTGCACACTTTCTCCAGTCCCAGTTTTGAGTCTTACTATTGCTGTTTCTTGTTGAGCCTCCCTATTTAGGCAAAAAAGTTGAATTCTACATCTCTGTTTTCTTAAGATTCTTAGAAATGGGATTTCTTAATCAAATCACTATAGGCATCTGTAGCTGAGACCTCATGGTACTCCTTTTTCATTAACCTTTTAGTATGTAAATAACAAGACAATTTGCTAAACTATTTGCCTTTAATACTACAAGTTGTAGTATTAATAGTTTAATGTTAATAGCTTAATAGTTTCATTTTAAAAGTTTAATGTCACTGAATTATTCGTAATTAATACTTAAAGTTTCAGTGTTCAGTTGGCCTGGGTCTTTTCTTGAGGATTATTTGAGATTGAGTTGACATTTGGACTGGCAAGTATTATGTTCATAGGTACTTGATAATGCAGAGTAATATAAACTGTTAGAACTGAATATTTTGAAATGCTCGTTTATGTGCAGCAGGATAATAAATACCTGCATGCAGAGACTCATATGGCGCATCTTACAGTGAGGGCCTTAGAGATCGGCAAATAGATGGTGCTCAAAACAACTTCAGTATAAATCTAGGTTTGGGGCAGAGCGGAGATTAACAGATCTTTTAGGCAATAGGGAATAATAGTAGTGATTGAGAATATGAGTTTGTGTCTAAGGGTTGTGTTTTTCATAGACTTGTACTAGCTATTCAATTTTTGCTTATTGTGTAGAAACTACTTTTGTAATATCTAATTTTCTAGTTTAATTTCAGTATTTCAATATTACTATATCACCAGAACTGTTTGATATCAGAGGGTTAGTTATTCTTGACATGTTTTAGAAACCTTTTGTTCCCTGAATGTTAGTTACAAGTTTCAAGCTTTTCAGTCTGATTTGAAAATACTTTACACCAGAATGGTCATGTAGTATCTAATAGTGTTGCTGATTATTGTCCTAGATTTAGTGCCAGTGGATTTGAGCTCAGTAGGTCCTTTAAGTGTGACTTAATAAATATATTTGATCCTCAAGCCCCATGCATTTGAAAAGCTGTGTTTCTTTTCTCTTAACATTAATACATTTTAACCACCATTTGGCTTTAGGCGTAAAGCTAACAGGAGACTGGTAGTAGCCAAGTGTATGGGGAGAAGAAAGTTACAAATTCCACCTGCATTCAGAGGAGATAAGGTTAGATAGGATTTTACTTCTCTCTAATACCTTATGCTTATACTTTTTAAGGCTGGTTCTACTTTGTCAACAGAGAGGGAAGAGCAAGAAGGCAAGAAACCATGTAGCGGTTAGAGCAAGGATTATTTTATTTCTACGGGCCACCACTAGATTTATTCCCAGCCTCACAGTTTGATTCTGGGTTTAGGAACAGAACTGTAACCACTGGTATTGGTAGGGGTGGAAGGCAGCGGGACTAGGGGTTGAATAGAGCCTTTCTCTATCACTTGCACTCTTCCCAGCCTTAAGTCTAGGAGATGGTCTTCAAGCATCAGGGACGGTGTGTGTGGGAATGGTCCTTACTGCTCATGGATCTCTCTGGAACAATTTTTGTCCCATTGTTCCTTCAATCTCTTTTTCCCTTGCAAGTCTTTTTGCAGGTCTCTCTTTCGAGAGAGAGACCGTGTGTTGCTGGTCATCAAAACGGAATCAGCTGCATGTAAGGGAAGTACTTTTTCCCACTGGACTGTCTGACGAGCCCTAGTTCCACGAATTTTAAACTTGTTTAGCAATATTTCACTTTTATTGGGGGATGGACTTAAGGCATATGCCTGGCTCTAAACTCAGAGACCACTGTCAGTTCTCAGCGGATCCAAATGCAGTTTGTGATCAGACCCGATCAGCTGTGTGCAAGGACATGCCTACCTGTCACGGCATTGAATCCCAGTGTTTCACTTTTTAAAGAGAGTTACCATCACAATCACTCTTGTATTATGTGAACAAGAGTTTTTCTAGATATCTTCTCATTTGACCAATTGAAAATATTATTTTACTATTTATCATCTTAGCTTTTTGAGTTGATGATAGGGCAGTTGACTTGGGAGCCTGGCATGTCCGCTACTTAACCTAACTGCAGCCTTACCTTGGTATCTTCTCTTGATTCAGGGGCCAGCGTGATAGTATAGCAGGTAGGACCCTGCAAAGAATCCACAGCATTCCATATGTCCCCCATGCTGCCTGGAGTGATTCTCAAGCACAGAGCCAGGAGTAATAATGAGCACAGCTGGATGTTGCCCAAACAGGAGGGAAGGGCGAGAGGGCGATTTAGAACTAATCATAAGCATGGACAGAAATGGACTATCGCCTTTCATATCATTCTGCACAATATAAACAATGATGACAAAGCCCAGGTTATTTTTATGTCATATCTGGTTGATACATTTTGTTATCTTTATGTCATTTCTGTTTCTCTGTGACATCACATGGTTCCACAGCTCCCCCACTTGGTTTTGAATTTTTTATTATACTGCATGACAATTTTTCAGGCCTTAGTTTGGAACACACCTTACATGAAATCAGTTGGGGTTGCAGTTTAATATTTTGGAATTTTCTGGAGTGCAGCTGCATCTCCAAACTTACTTACATCCCAGTAAGAGCACACCAGATTGTATGGAATGAAACATTCATTCCAACTAACCTCAGTTAACTAACCTCAGTTAACAAACCTCAGTTAACAAAAAAATTAACACAGGCATGTCATATAGTAAGCCCTCAGACAAAAACTTAATGTCTCCGTGGTGAAATTCAACAATATTCACAAATTTTATTTTACTGAAGAATTTTTTTTGATAATTCCAGTAGTCATCTAGTGGTACCAAGCAATATAAAATAAATTATTTAGGTTCTGCTGTGGGGGCAAGCTTGAAATGTCACAGTGATGGCGGGATTGATGCTGGAATATTGAATGCCTGTAACAGATGCATCATGTACAGGTTTGTAAACCACAGTGTTGCAGTAAAGTGGGCGGGGAGCTAAAAATTGTCAGTGCAGTTAGTGGGATTAGGTTTAGGAAATAATTTTTTGAAAGTACACAGCTGATTCCGCTTGTCAATCAAGTGGAAATGTGTTATTTCACATGTTTATTAAAACCTTCAATTAGTCCTTAAAGGAGTTGCCTTTTAAGTCATCTGGGGAGATTTTTGTCCCATTGTTCCTTCAATCTCTTTTTCCCTTATAACTTGAGTGAAACATTGTTAACTGATGGGAGGAGAGCCCTGTATTTCTCAACCTTTTTTTCCACCTTGGCATCCTTCCAGCTGCCTTTACTTCCTGTGGTTCCTTGTTCCTATCCATTGATCTTTTAATCTCATGCTGTGCCCCTCCTCCAGTATGCGGTTTTCCCATTTGTCCCCCTTCCCGGATGACCACAAGGGTCCCTGTGCCAACCCCTACTGATGATATATTGTTTATCCCTTAGGTACAATAGGACAAAAATGAAAACTATCAGTGTCTTAACTACTATTTTTCTTACCTTCTTTTTGGATGATGATCTCCTTATTTAAGTGACTTGCATACTTCCAGTATTAATTTATGACCATCATTTTTTGGTAGTAGTTTATGGCTATATCTCTGTTCTCTGTGAGGGCAGAGATTGTGTCTCTTCTGTTCACCATTCCGTGTTTTGTCCATTAACTGCCCAACTCAAGGTAGCTACTCAGCAAATGAGTAAATCAATAACAGAGTGTTTTGGAAGAACTTCAGTGTTGCACATAATAACTTTTCCTATACCGCGAAGCTTTGTAAATTATATTATCCACTGAGAAAAATGAATTTTCATCATCAAGCAGAATGTAAGCAAAATTGGTTTATTGAATTTTTGAAAGTCCTTCATAGGTAAGGGATTCTGTGAAGAGGACTTGACACATATTAACTTTTGAACATAGATGAAACACAAAAGCATAGTTCCTGGTAGAAGCCCCATTTCCACACATGGCCCTTACATCAGACTTCAAAACTGTGCTGCACAAAACATAAAGGAAAGCTAATGGATGCAAGCAGGCACTTTTACATTTATGCTCAGTTTAGCATCATGGAAAATTAGATCTGACTTGACACATTTCTCAACTTGTTAGTTGTACATTACAGAGTCATAATGTCTTAAAGTAGAAGATAGTAGCTTAAAATAAGACCATTCTTGGAGCTGGAGCAATGACACAGTGGGCAGGGCGTTTGCCTTGCATGTGGCCCACCTGGGTTCGATCCCCAGCATCCCATATGGTCCCCTGAGCTCCGCTAGGAGTAATTCCTGAGCGAAGAGCCAGGAGTAAACCCTGAGCATCGCAGGATGTGACCCAAAAAAAAAAAATAAGACCATCCTTCAAGTGTGGTTGACATGTTTTTGTGTTGGGGGCCACATCATGCAGTGCTCAGCGCTTACTACTGTTAGTTCAGTGCTCAGACAGGGAAGCAAAAAATATAATGATATAAAAGTTTTGGTGCCACACCTGACTGTGTTCTGGACTTACTCCTGGCTCTACACTCAAATCACTTCTGGCGGAACTGGGACCATATGGGATGCCAGGAATAGAGCTTCGGTCAGTTACATTGGAGCAGAGCTCTACCTACAGGAAACAAAAAATTCTTGAAATGGCTTTATGCATGCATGAACCTTTAACTTCATAACATGGCAATGGGAAGGAAGCAAAAAAAAATGGGAAGGGAGCGAAAAAATATTTGTCTCTTACTGAATCTGTTATTTCAGAATTAAAAACTTTCTGTTGTTACACTTCTTGAGTCTGGAGATTGATAAGAATGAAAAACACCAAATTTATTGTTTAAAAATCCCTCTGGTTTAGATTTCCTTCTACAGTGCCTACTCAATACTCTTAGTACTTCAGCTGTTTAATATTCAACTCCCACCCTTTAAATTGGAAGGCAGCCACCCTTTTTTTTTTTTTTGGTATATAGTATAATTCAAAACAGAAGAATATGCAGTTAAGAAGTAGATCTTTCTGGTCTAGAGCACAAGATCCTTTTTAAGAGTAAATTACTATTTTAATATTGACTCTTCTGAGTCAGTTCATGGTGTCAGCATGCACACGTGTATGGGCTTTGTAGAGAATAGCAGCATCACAATCACACATATACCCTGCTTTGTATCTTTTTTGGAGATCTTGGCTATTCCCCACCCCCCCCACTTTCCTCACTGTAATGAATTCTTCCATGGTCTAACATTTAAAAAATTTTTATTATACCACCATATGATATACAATTACAAAAATGTTCATGATTGGGTTTCAGTCATACATTGTTCCAGCACCTGCCCGCCCCTCCATCAGTGCCCTATTCCCACCAACAATGGCCCCAAATTCCTTCCCCCTCTCCCAGCTTGACTTCATAGCAGGAACTTTTGCGCTCTCTCTCTCTCTCTCTCTCTCTCTCTCTCTCTCTCTCTCTCTCTCTCTCTCACACTCACACATTGTGGCTTGTTCTATAGACATTTAGAAATTGTCATGTAAATTCCTTTGTGTACATTCAACTCTCAGTTCTAGTTTGGCGTTAACATTTCCCATAATTAGTAGAACACTGGCAGATATTTATATCCCATTAATGAATGCAGTCATTCTATATCCGTCCTTATCCTTCAGACTAATTTCACTAAGCGCGATAGTCTCCATGCCCATCCATTTGCAGGTAAATTTCATGACTTCATCTTTTCTGACAGCTGCATAGTATTCCATTGTGTAGATGTGTGTCAGGATATTCAATTTTATTCATAGGCCTACAGGTCTGTCTCTGTACCAGTACCACGCTATTTTAATTACTAATGCTTTATAGTAGAGTTTGAGGTTGGGGTAACTCATTCCTCCCATCTTTTTTTTCAAGGATTGCTTTAGGCTATCTGTGGAGGTTTATTATTCCATACAAATTTCAGGACTGTTTGGTCAGTTTCTTTGAAGAATGTCATGAGTATCCATCCTTTAGGGACGACATTGAATCAGTATAATGCTCTAGGGAGTATTATCCTTTTGATATTGTTAATTCTCCCAATCCGTGAGCAGGGAATGTAACTCCATTTCCTCAAGTCCTCGTTTATTTCTTGAAGCAATGTTTTGTAGTTTTCCTTGTACAGATCCTTTGGATTCTTGGTCAAACTGATTCCTAGGTATTTAATTTTCTGTGGTGCAATTGTGAATGGAATTGTTTCCTTAATATCCCTTTCTTCTCTCATTATCTGCATATAGAAAGTTATTGACTTTTGGGTATTGATTTTGTATCCTGCCACTCTACTTCAGGAGTCTATTGTTTCAGAGAGCTTTTTGGTAGAGAGTTCAGGGTTCTCTAGATATAATATCATGTCATTTGCAAATAATGACAGTTTGACTTCTTCATTGCCTAATTGGATGCCCTTAATGTCCTTTTCTTCCATGATTGCTATGGCAAGTACTTCCAGTACTATATTGAATAGAAGTGGTGAGAGTGGGCAACCTTGTTTTGTCCCTGGTCTTAGAGGGGAAGGCTTTCAGTTTTTCCCCCATTTAGAATGATGCTCACTGTTGACTTGTAGTAGATCGCTTTGACTATATTCAGGGAAATTCCTTTAATTCTCATTTTATGGTGAGTTTTTATAATGAAAGTGTGTTGGATCTTGTCAAATGCGTTCTTTGCATCTATTGATACGATCACATGGTTTTTATTTTTTCTCTTATTGATATGATATATTATGTTGATTGACTTGTGGATGTTGAACCATCCTTGCATTCCTGGAATGAATTCTACTTGGTCATGATGTATAATCTTTTTGATGACTCTTTGAATTCTATTTGCTAGTATTTTATTCTGCTCTGCCGGGTGTACCTGTGTCTTAGGCTCAAGCATTCCTGGGCTTGAAATACTCTCCTCTGAAGGGCGGGTCTCTGCAGGGCGGGTCCTTGTAGGCTGGGTTTCTGACAAGCTGGGCTGGAGACTGGATTAACCTGTGGGCTGGAGACTGGATTAATATGATGGGGGGGAGATCTTACCAGCTGCAGAGTGTGGATTGTGACACAGATCGCTGCCAGCAAGGTGTGGGTGTTTCTCTGGGCTCCTCCGAGGCTCCATCGGGATGGTGGACTCGGGTCGGAAGTTGCTCTCGTGGTCCATGGAATGCAGGGGGTTCAACGGGAAAGCTGGTTTCTGCGATTTGGAGACAACCGCTGGACTAGAGCCGTTACCGACTGGATCCCACAGGATGTCAAAAGATCACGTGGCCACCCACCTACAAGATGGTCAGACTTCCTTGTTAAGACCCTGAAGGAACGGTTTGAGGCTCTTCATATTCCTGAATCAAACAGATGCCATTGGGCTACATTGGCATGTGATAGGGTCCAATGGAAATGTTACTGGCGCCCGCTCGAGCAAATCGATGAATAACGGGATTCAAGTGATCAAGTGATCAAGTATTTTATTGAAGAACTGTATTCATCAGGGAGATTGGTCTGCAGTTTTCCGTTTTGTGTTGTCTCTGTCTAGTTTTTTTTTTTTTTATTCTTTATTATACCACCGTGAGACATACAATTACAAAGGTGCAATTGGTTCTTGGTAATACAGTATTCCAGCACCCATCCCTCCACCAGTACCCCATTTCCACCACCAATGTACCCCACCCCCTCCCACTCACCCCCAGGCTGCCTTAATAGCAGGTAGCCCTGCTTCCTCTCTTTCTCTCTATCTCTGCATCTCTCTCCCTCTTCTTTTACACATTGTGGCTAGCCCTGCAGATATTTATTTACTTATTTATTTATTCCACCTTTTCTCCTTTTTTTTTTAATTGAAGGATGCTCATGTGGAGTCCTGGCTCCACAGGGTTCCAAGATGCACCCTCCACCCGAACCCATCTCCCATCACCAAGCGTCCTGTCTCCCTCCCCCTCCCGAATCCCAACCACCCAGCAGGCTCTATATGTCATCTCCTTCCTCTGTATATCTCCCTCTCAGCAAACCCTCCTGCTGTTCGCGGAATGCAGTGTACCAAAAAACATCACTGTTTCACCACCCTAGTGGCCAGCGCGGCCGCTAGCGGCGCGCAACCCTGCCTCCGAACCGGCTTTGCTGGTCCTCTGGTCGTGGGACATTTTCCCAGCGTCTGGACAACGAAAATGGTGGCTAGTGTGGTGGGCGAGTCCCATCCGGCTGCTTCCGGGACCCCCGGAGGCGGCGGGCCCCTCCCAAAGCCCATCTGCCCTCCTCGGGGTTCCATAGTCAGCTGAGGCCTGGCGTGAGCCAGGCTCCCGCCTCCCGAGCCGTCTGCAAGACTCTGGATGCCGGGCCCGTCAGCGGCTTCCTGGGCGGGAAGCCGGGCTCCACGATGGAGGGGGGGAGGGACCACGCCTCCGTCTGACGACTTCCCAGTGCTTCCCGCCTCTTGGAGCCGCCTACCTGGGCTCGAACCGGCTTTGCTGGTCCTCTGGTCGGTGGGACATTTTCCCAGCGTCTGGACAACGAAAATGGTGGCTAGTGTGGTGGGCGAGTCCCATCCGGCTGCTTCCGGGACCCCGAGGCGACGGGCCCCTCCCAAAGCCCATCTGCCCTCCTCGGGGTTCCATAGTCAGCTGAGGCCCGGCGCGAGCCAACTCCCGCCTCCCGAGCCGTCTGCAAGACTCTGGATGCCGGGCCCGTCAGCGGCTCCTGGGCGGGAAACCGGGCTCGTCACGATGGAGGGGGAAGGGGTGACCACGCCTCCGTCTGACGACTTCCCAGTGCTTCCCGCCTCTTGGAGCCGCCTACCTGGGCTCGAACCGGCTTTGCTGGTCCTCTGGTCGTGGGACATTTTCCCCAGCGTCTGGACAACGAAAATGGTGGCTAGTGTGGTGGGCGGAGTCCCATCCAGCTGCTTCCGGGACCCCCGGAGGCGACGGGCCCACTCCCAAAGCCCATCTGCCCTCCTCGGGGTTCCATAGTCAGCTGAGGCCCGCGCGAGCCAGGCTCCCGCCTCCCGAGCCGTCTGCAAGACTCTGGATGCCGGGCCCGTCAGCGGCTCCTGGGCGGGAAACCGGGCTCGTCACGTGGAGGGGGGAAGGGGTGACCACGCCTCCGTCTGACGACTTCCCAGTGCTTCCCGCCTCTTGGAGCCGCCTACCTGGGCTCGAACCGGCTTTGCTGGTCCTCTGGTCGTGGGACATTTTCCCCAGCGTCTGGACAACGAAAATGGTGGCTAGTGTGGTGGGCGAGTCCCATCCGGCTGCTTCCGGGACCCCCGAGGCGGCGGGCCCCCCCCAAAGCCCATCTGCCCTCCTCGGGGTTCCATAGTCAGCTGAGGCCTGGCGTGAGCCAGGCCCCGCCCCCGAGCCGTCTGCAAGACTCTGGATGCCGGCCCGTCAGCGGCTTCCTGGGCGGGGAAACCGGGCTCGTCACGATGGAGGGGGAAGGGGTGACCACGCCTCCGTCCTGGCGACTTCCCAGTGCTTCCCGCCTCTTGGAGCCGCCTACCTGGGCTCGAACCCGCTTTGCTGGTCCTCTGGTCGTGGGACATTTTCCCAGCGTCTGGACAACGAAAATGGTGGCTAGTGTGGTGGAGCGAGTCCCATCCGGCTGCTTCCGGGACCCCGGAGGCGGCCGGGCCCACTCCCAAAGCCCATCTGCCCTCCTCAGGGTTCCATAGTCAGCTGAGGCCCGGCGCGGCCAGCTCCCCGCCCCCCGAGCCGTCTGCAAGACTCTGGATGCCGGGCCCCAGCGGCTCCTGGCGGGGGAAACCGGCTCGTCACGATGGAGGGGAAGGGGTGACCACGCCTCCGTCTGACGACTTCCCAGTGCTTCCCGCCTCTTGGAGCCGCCTACCTGGGCTCGAACCGGCTTTGCTGGTCCTCTGGTCGTGGGACATTTTCCCAGCGTCTGGACAACGAAAATGGTGGCTAGTGTGGTGGACGAGTCCCATCCGGGCTGCTTCCGGGACCCCCGGAGGCGACGGGCCCCACTCCCAAAGCCCATCTGCTCTCCTCGGGGTTCCATAGTCAGCTGAGGCCCGCGCGCGAGCCAGGCTCCCGCCTCCCGAGCCGTCTGCAAGACTCTGGATGCCGGGCCCGCCAGCGGCTCCTGGGCGGGGAAACCGGCTCGTCACGATGGAGGGGGATGGGGTGACCACGCCTCCGTCTGACGACTTCCCAGTGCTTCCCGCCTCTTGGAGCCGCCTACCTGGGCTCGAACCGGCTTTGCTGGTCCTCTGGTCGTGGGACATTTTCCCAGCGTCTGGACAACGAAAATGGTGGCTAGTGTGGTGGGCGAGTCCCATCCGGCTGCTTCCGGGACCCCCGGAGGCGGCGGGCCCACTCCCAAAGCCCATCTGCCCTCCTCGGGGTTCCATAGTCAGCTGAGGCCTGGCTCGAGCCAGGCTCCCGCCTCCCAGCGGTCTGCAAGACTGTCTCTGTCTAGTTTGGGTATCAGGGTTATCTGCGCCTCATAGAAGCTATTTGGGAGTGTTTCTATTTCTTCGATTTCCTGGATGAGCTTGAAAAGGACAGGGAGTAGGTCCTCTTTAAAGGTTTGATAGAATTCACTGGTGAATTTGTCTGGACCTGGGCTTTTGTGTTTGGGCAGACTTTCGATTAGTGATTCCATCTCCTCGATGGTGATAGGCTTATTCAGGTATTCCAGATCTTCTTGTTGCAGCCTTGGGAGGCTATAGGAATTCAGGAATTTGTCCATTTCTCTTAGGTTCTCTTGTTTCATGGCATACAGACTCTCAAAGTAATCTCTGATGATCTTTAGAATTTCTGTGGTTTTTGCTGAGATGTCCCCCTTTTCATTTCTGATTCAGTTTATTTGGCTTATTTCTTACCCTTTCCTTGCAAGTGTTTTGCAAGTGGTTTGTCAGTCTTATTTATCTTTTCAAAGATCCAGCTCTTGGTTTCGTTGATCTTTCGGATTATTTTTTGGAATTCCAGCTCGTTGATTTCCACTTTTGGTCTAACATATTTTTCAAACCCAGCATATCTCTCTGTAATTTCTCTCTCCTTTTCTCCCACTTGCTTTGCTTGTCTTACATGTGCTCCAGGTCTCCCTTGGAGCATTATGAGGTCGTTGCCACTCCCTTATACAGTGTTGTCTCAGGCCTCATTCTGCACACTTGCTTTAATTTGGCCATTACACGTTTAGGATTTTCAGTATGGATTCTATACCAAGGTCTCTCAAATTTACATCTACAGCCCAGGAGAATCTTTCTCTTTAGCAATTCTATTTTTTGCAAAAGTGTCCAAATCCAACTCCTTTTTAATATACCCTATTTTAATAAAAAAGCAAATTCATCTCAGTCCAAAACACCAGAAACCATTTTTTCTACTTTCTCTCCCACACTGCCCATATTTATAACTATAACTGGTTGGTTACTAGTTTACCTCCTGTCTCCCAAATCTGTCCTCTTTATCCCTGTCTAATGCCATCTTAATCTATCTACCATCATTTCCACCTGGTTTACTCCATGCTTCTTCTAATCCATTCTTGTCATAGCAAATGAAGAAACTTTTAAACTATAAGTAAAAGTACTCTTTTCCCTTAAAATATTTTGATGGCTTCCTGTTGCTTTTAGGACAGCAAATATCTTCAGTGTGACAAAGTCCTGTACTCCCATGTATTTCTATTTCTCTCATACATGCCCTTCTGTTCTCTTAGCTTATGCCACATTGACCTTATTTTCAAGCTACCTTATCTTGTTTGTTATTGTCCTGGGGCATTTGCACATACTTTATGCTCTCCCCTTTAATCTTCTAGTTTATCCCCACTGGGTGCTTCAAATATCATAGCAAGTATTGATTCCTCTGAATTTTCTTCATTTTCCTAACTAGGTCACTTGCCCCTGGGCTCAGCAAAGGTATGTGTTCTGCATCATTTGTCACAGCTTTCTTTTCCCTCCGCTCCACTCTCCTCCCCATCCACTGACTTACGTAATAGCTATATCCTCAGGAAGGCAACAGTATTCCTGGAAGCAGTGACCAGTATCTTTAGTTTTATAACACAAACTAATGGAGTGTAGAACTTGAGTGAACAAATTTCTTTGCTTTCTCTTTGAATCTACTGTGGAATGTTTGCAAAGACCTATACTTTGCCCATTGCAAAAGCTCAAAGTGGATCTCCTATATTCAGAATAAATTCATATAATAAAAAGGCACAGTATAACTTAATAAACACAGTATGAATTAATACTGTTCTTCACCAAATGTCAAAAGTTCTTAAGTTTTTTGAGAAAAGGGTCATTCTAGGAAGTGTGGGATAAGATGACTTATTTGGACTCCACTAAAGGTAATTTAGATAGTTCTTTTTTAGAAACGTCTCCTTTATTGTTTGCTAAGTCATCTCCCCCCCCCCTGTGTTATTTCTGTCTAACAAATTGTACACTCCTAATTATTTACAACCTTTTGAAACAGAATATTTTCCAAGGCACTCGGAATAGCACCTGTTTACTTCAAAAACAATTGGAGTTTTGAAATAAATGGGTATGGTTAAAATTGTTTTCCCTTTGCTTAGACTTACTTTGCCTGCTTTCATAGTAGCCATATGACATTTTGGAAAACTATTATTTAAGTGCTGTGAGCCTTGTTTTTTCTCATGTGGTACTGGACTAGTAATAGTGCCTATCTCATCTAGTGCTGATTACATCATACGGTTTAAATGGGATATACAGTGTTCAACATGGCTATTCCTGTGAGAATGTTGCATGTACTCAGTCAATGCATCTGCTGGTTACTTCAAGTTCTGTATTTAGTGTAATACATTTTTCTAATTCCAAATTCATTTCTGGTCTAGTTAATATCGTCAATTCAGCATTTTAGGTACTTACTATAATTAAACATATTCAGGAGTATTCCAGAACCGTGCCATCACTAGTAACCATGTTTTAAAAAGACATTTTTTGGGAATGGGATTATTTCTGTCCCATTCCTATATTCTAGGATTAAATAGAGACCTTTGTGGGCTTCAGTTGAGAGTAGAGGTTGAGAGGAGAAGAAAATGTAATTAATAGTTGTTTGGATTAGCAGTTTGAAGTGAAAGGTAGTTATTGTTGATATTTCTGTTTGTCAGAGAGAAACAAGGGATTTCCTGAACAGAATAACTTCTTTTTAAAGTTTGCTGAATTGTTTTGTTTTGTTAAGGGATACTAGCTTACAATTTACAGATCTCACTCATATGTTCTTTTAAATCAACCTTGGAATGTGCTGCCATCTTATATGAAGCAGTTTCCTGGTTTCCATCCATTATGGCATTGTGTTCATCTGATTTAATCTGATTTATCCACTTCCTTTCCTTTGTCATAACCACTCTTTTGTACTTTAAAAAATTTATTATTATACCACCATGAGATGTACAATTACCAAGATGTTCATAATTGGGTCTCAGTCATGCAGTGTTCCAGCACCCATCCCTCCACTAGTGCCCCATTCTCACCAAAAAATATCCCACCACCATTGTGTCCCTATGACCACCATAGGCCAAGACCCATCCCCCATCCCCCATTCCACATCAACCCCCAGTTTGTTGCAACTACAATGATCGTCACAGTGTATATACGGACAAGATCCTGGGAAGGACCTGGCCCTAAATTTGATTATCTAAGCCTGATCTGTGGCCACTTTGTGGCCGCATGCCACTGCAACTGTCCGTCTGGCCAGTCTTTTCTCCTGTGTTGCTGGTAATGGTGATTGCGGGGCTCCTAGCCACACCCACAGGGTCACTGGAGGTTGAGGGAATGAGGGGAGGGTCCCCAGTCCCCAAACCTGGCTGGTGCAGCCACAGCAGCCCACGTGTCTGCTAGCTCTAGGAGCTGTGCTGAATCTGGCCAGGTACTGAGCCAGTTTCGCCCTCTTGTTGCTGCTCCATATGTGTTGGAACTGGCTCAGCTGTGTGTCTGATCAGTCTCTCTCCAGTGCTGCTGGTAATGGTGACTGTGGGGCCCATAGCCACACCCACTGGTCACTGGAGGTGGAGGGATGAGGGTTACGCCCCAATCCCTGCTCAAACCCGGCTGTGCAGCCACAGCAGCCCACATGTCTACTGGCCCTAGGAGCTGTGCAGAACCCGTCAGGGACTGAGCCATTTTCACCCTCTTGTTGCTCCATGGTCTGCTCCATGTGGGTTGGAGGCGCAGCTGTGCATCTGATCCTCCTTTTTTCTTGAAGTAGGATGTTTCTTTGTTTTGTTGCTGTTTACTACATGTAAGTAAAATCTAATGTTTTTTCTTCTTCTGACTTCTTCTGTATGTAGAAGAATACATACAGAAGAATTTTTTTCTTCTTCTGTATGTATTAAGCATACAATACCTTTTAGTTCCTTTTATGTTACTGTAAATGGCTAAGTTGTATATTAAATATGTTGTATTCACTTTGGCTTTGTGTATGAATATATATGTATATATACACAAAAATATATCACTGTCACTGTCTTTCCGTTCATCATCTATTTGCTCAAGCGGGCACCAGCAACATCTCCATATGTCCTGTCTCATGATAATAGAGCCCAAGGGCATCTGCTTGCTCCAGGAACATAAAGAGCCTCAAACCATTCCATCAGGTCATGGGAATGAGGTATATAATTATCACTGGTATTTGGCATATCAAATACGACACGGGTAGCTTGCCAGGCTCTGCCCTGCGAGTGGCATACTCTTGTAGTCACCTCTGATCTCCAGCATTTATTGATGAACTGCACACAATTCATAAATATATATATATATGTATATATACACACAAATATATATTTGTATATATATACACAAAACATTCTTTATTCTCTCATCCTTTCTCTAATGCTCTGCATCTGTGTCTTGATATTGCTTGTTCATATACATGTGTGTTTATTTCTGGATTCTCAGTTATCTGTCCTTGTGTTTAGTTCTGCACCAGGCTGTTTTGATTGCTGTCACTTTGTAGTGTAATTGGAGCCAAGGAGCTTAATAATCTTCACTTTTATATTTTTCTCAGGATTGTTGTGACCATTCTGAACTTTTGTATGTCCGAATTAATCTTTGAGATTATTATTTATCTGAAAAATGTATTGGGATTTTTTCATAGCAATTGCATTGAATTTGTATATTACACCATATACATTCTTCCAAGAACAACAAGGTGTGCGCCCCCACTTTGCCCCCAGCCACTTTACAGTGAATTCTTCTGATCCCTGAATATGGGACATTTTTAAGTGTTTTCAAATAGCAGTTTTAATTATTTATTTATTTATTTATTTTTGCTTTTTGGGTCACACCCGCTATGCTCAGGGGTAACTTCTGGCTCTTTCCTCAGAGATTACTCCTGGCAGTGCTTGGGGGACCATATGGGATGCCAAGGATTGAAGCCTGGTTGACTGCGTGCAAGGCAAATGCCTACCCACTGTGCTATCACTCCGGCCCCAGCAGTTTTATTCTTAATCTGATTGCTGTGACTAGGACTTCAATACCGGCTGAATAAAAGTGGTTATAATGTGCACCCTCCACTGACTGCTCAAGAGGAAATGGTTCTCAGTTTTCATCCAGAACGTTTGATGCTTGTAGTGGACTTCTCCTTTTATTATCTCTGCTATGCCTGTGGCTAGGTCTGTGGCTGTTCCTTATCTTCAGATCTTCTCACCTTCGGGCATGTTTGGGTCTCTGCTGTGGTGAGTAGAGAGCTAGTCGAGTTGTAAATGTTCTCTTGGTTTTGGTTAGGGGGTGGAATTAAGGAAATCCCTTTGCTCTGCCTACTGTTGACTTTATTCCTGAGCAGTTTTTTGCTTATATTTTAGTGAAGTCAGTTACTATAGTCCACAGTGAATGCAAATATAAAAATCTTACTTCATGGGAGCTCATGACCACATTATAGAAATAAGCAGCAGAGTGCTTGTGGGTGTTTAATTTCATCATCCTCACAGTTTATGCTTCTGAATGTTTGAGGTGTAGTAGTTGTTCAAGGTGCTCTTGAATTATTTGAACAAGGATAATGTCAATTTTTAAAGGTGTCACTTTCTCTAATTGTAATTTTAGGAAGCGTTTCATTTATATTTATACAAGTGATTGACATTAAAGAATATTAGATCAGATTTTGTCATGATTGTACACAATATTTTTGACTTCATTTGAATGTCATTAAGATAGACAAAATGTAAGTTTTGTTGTAGTGACTACACTTTTATTTATAATTTAATCTCCTGTATGTCTTATTGCAATAATATGGGGTGACACATACTTGGTTGCTGTACTTTGCACATGTTTTCTAGAAGTCATACATTTTCAGTTGTGGTATTTGTTCATATTTTGGTTTCAGAGCTTGACAGCACTCCCACATTGCTCACACACTTGGTTGTGCTATGCTAGAGGTCGCGTGTTGTATTGCTGTGCCTGGGCTGAAAGATCAAATTCATCCCCTCCCGCTGCAAGTATGCTTAGCCACTGAGCTATCCTGGGGCACTCTAAACTGTCCGTTTTAAAGTGAGAATGGTAGTGGATAAAGAAAGCATTCCAGTATTTGTATGGAGAGAAAATTGGTGTTGATACCTTTTAGCTTATCAGTTTAAGTATGTACAAATGATTACCAGAAATATTTGTTAATTCTTTTAATGATTATTTTACAAGCTATAAGCTTATTTACATTTAATTGGATGATACACAATACTTTCTCAGGAGTGTGTTCAATCTAATTTTAGCAAAAGCTTTTAAGTAGAAGGTCTCTTACAAAGTGGCAAGATTATCAAGGCTGGGGAGAAAGTCACTTTATATGTCACCCCTCAGTATAAAGAAAAAGCAGATTTCAAAATTCACGCTTTCAGAACTCAGTGTGGTTTATATGAAGATGTTAAACTGGTAAGGGGTGATTCCTATATATAATAGGTAGACTGAGAGTGAGTGTGTGTCGGAATTGACTTAAGACATACTGTGTGAAAAAAAATACGCTTCTTTATAGGACAGCACTGTAATTACTGTTTTCTGAGTCTTCTCAATAACAAAGTAATTTTTAAGCAGTTAAATACACATATAGACTTTTGTTATAATTGTCGTATTTATTTTTTAAATATAAGTGATGCCTTATATATTTCTTAAACAACTCTTTAGAACTTGCATTTAATGTCATTTATATTATTTTTCCTCCTGTCCCTATCTCGTAAGTGATGTATCTCCAGTGGTGTAAATGTGAACTAAATGATTGTTATATCATGAAATGAGTTCAAAGTTCATGTTGTCTATCAACTGCTGTCTTGTCCAAGAGGATTCTCTTCAGAAACATCCAAAGTTAGGGAGGGGTTACCGTATTACACACACACACACACACACACACACACACACACACACACACACACACACACACACACACACACACACACAACACCCCAGCTGGAACAAAAAGCTTAACACAAGTTGTTTGATGCATATATGCTATTTTTAAGTATTTACTTACTACTAGATTCTATTACCAAATTCCAAATCATCACCTTTACAATGGTATAAAACACCTAATGCATTTGGTAATGTTTTGGTTTTTATTTTGGAGAACCAAGAGATTTATATGTTTATGTTAATTTATGGTTTTAAAATTCATTTCAAAGAGTCAGAGAGTAAATTGATTTCTCTTAATAAATGCTTGTATAAATAGTATCTAAATAATTCAGTTTCTTATTTAGCATTATTTTTGAGATTTATGTTGTGTTGGAAATTGAATTATTTAAGTGTGTGACATATTTATCTTACTCTGTATATTTAAGCTATTTGTCATTTTTTACTATTTTAAATAATGCTAAATTGAATATTCTTTTATTTTTAATCTCTGTAAATCTCCATAATCTCCTTGATGACCTATTGGTTAAATTCTATTTTAGAGGCTCCCAAGAAAATAGCTCAACAGGCTGGTGTGTGTGTTTGTGTAAAGGGGTCTCATGTTTGGTTTCTGGTATGGGCTCCCTGAACACTGCTGGAGTGAGCACAAACCACAGTAGCCAGCCCCTGAGCACCACTGGGTGTGACCCTAAAACCAGGCAAAATTACTTAGTTTCTGTGTACTAAATATGCACTAAAACACAGATTATAATGAATTTTTTAATTGTCTAGGTCACTATTCTTTGCTAAAGATTTGTTGAAATAAGAGGGGCCTTGCTTTTTCTCCATTTCTACCACTGCAAATGAATAGTCTCATGCCTAAGATGTATTGATGAAAATCTCTGTCAGAAAAGCCACATTAGCAGAGTTATTCTTTATTTGTGTTTAGACTGAATTTTACTTGTATCAATTCTAATAGCCACTGACCACATTGCCCAGTAAAGCATCAGGCATATATAAATAGATCTTTGGTGAAATTCTGTTAGTTGTGAACATGAAAATATGAATAGACATAAATCCCCCAGAAAGTTATTTTAAAAGACATCTACACTCATATAGCAAGTTTCAATCGTATTTTTTTTTTGGTCACACCCAGCGATGCTCAGGGGTTACTCCTGGCAGTGCTTGGGGATCATATGGGATACTGGGGATCGAACGGATCATCTGCATGCAAGGCAAATGCCATACCTGCTGTGCTATCGCCTCCGGCCCCATGGTTTTGAACATTACATTCTTTTTTTTTTCTGTGTGTGTTTTTTTTTTTCTTTTTAGGTGACACCCAGCAATGTTCAGGGGTTACTCCTGACTCTTCGCTCAGGAATTATTCCTGGCGGTGCTCGGCGGACCATATGGGATGCCGGGATCAAACCCAGGTTGACTGCATGCAAGGCAAAAGCCCTCCCTGTTGTGCTATCGCTCCAGCCCCCTTACCTTATATTCTTTAGGTTCATCAATAAATGCTGGATTTAGAGGTGACTACAAGAGTATGCCACCCGCACGCAGAGCCTGGCAAGCTACCTGTGTCATATTTGATATGCCAAATACTAGTAACAATTATAGACTTCATTCCCATGACCTGATGGAATGGTTTGAGGCTCTTTATGTTCCTGGAGCAAGCAGGTGCCCTTGGGCTCTACTAGCATGAGACAGAATGTATGGAGATGTTACTGGTGCCCGCTCGAGCAAATCGATGATGAACGGGAAGACAGTGACAGAAATGCATTTAACCAGTGATGAATATAAGTCCATGATTAAGATTTAATACCATATCTCCTAATCCCCATGCTCTCTCTGTAAGGACTCTAGTCCCCTGTTGTTAGCTTTAAGGTGCTTAGTGGGTGTTCAATGCCAGTACTTGAAAGTAGTTAGTGTACATTTTGTGGATTGACTGAGTTTCTGGGTTTGTGCTTCCTTGTCTAAACTCAGATACATGTGTTACAGATGACTTAGTATAGAATAGCACAAGTTTCTTGATGTGCTTTTTGTTCTACAATCCATATGGAGGCGATTTACTAGTGGCGTGTACCCTCTGAAAAGTCTTCTTGTCTTGGTGCCCTTGACCATAATAGACAGGAATTTGTACAGACATGAGATTCTATTTTGGTAATTACTGATGTCCTGGTGTTTTGTTTTCAGGATGAACTCATTTTAAAGTAAAAGGTATCATTCTGTAGCATTCCTTCTGTAACAAAAAAATCTACATTCAGAATTTAACTGGAACACTAACGTGCAGGGTTGAGAGAGACTTGCATAGCTTTGTATGGCTATTCTGTTGACTACATGGCTGTTGACTACATGGCTGCCTTTTGTGTTTTGGGTCACCTCATCTAAAATTTCAGCTACCCAATTTCAAGTTTAAAAATGCCTTTTCCAAATAGTTTTGTGTTGTTTTTTCAAGCTCTTAAATATTAGAGATCACTGAGCTATTGCCATATATTTTGCACACTTTTAAAAATTGTGTAAATTAATTGTGATTAATTTGTCATGCTTGAAATGTTTGTCCCTGTATTAGCTATTTTGTTAATGTGATTGAATACAGCTGGTAAGCTGTGGAAATGAAAGGTAACCATCTTCTATAGGAAAATGCGTGTATGAATTACCTTGTAAAATACCCTCACATGATTGGGACCATAATGATGTCAAAAGTAATCAAAACATTTTAATTTGAGTGTGCCTTTTTAAATATCATTTTGGCCATAACTGTATAGGATATATACTAATTGCTTTTTGAAAATAAGAATTTTAAAAATGCTTGGAATAGCTAAAGTGCTCTCAGATAATATTGTAGGCATTGCCCAGTAATGTTGAATTTTTAACCATTGAGGGAAAAAAAGCAGCACTGTATGGTTAAGTTTTTTTTTAATTGGCTGTTTTGTGTTACTTAAAATAATAGGCACTCAACTGTCCTGTAGTTTAAGATTGAGATGCAGTGTGTGGGGTGAATCGGCTCAGTCTTCACTTAGGTGTTTTTCTGGAGTCGTTGGTGGTGTCCCTTGGCTTATTGTTGCATTATGCCTTTCTCAGCATTCATCTTCAGTCTTCCCTTCAGAAGAATTCCCTTTTCTTATCTCAATCAAATTGCTTAGACAATGATTACAGTGATTGTTTTAGCCCTAGCCATTCCTCTTCCTAAGCACTGTTGACTAATGGGACTGCTCTTGATACTAGGGTCCAGATTCCTCTCCTTGCTCCTACCTGTCATAGCATTGGTCCCCTTTTTAAAGTCTTGGTTGCTCTCTGTTCTCTTTTTTCATTCATTTCATTCTCTTGAACCAGATTAACTTTGTTGGGATGCCTCGGCTGCCTGGATTTTGAGGATGTGTTTGAAAGATTAGTCAAAAAATCAGGTACCTGAGTGAGTGACCAACTGCAAAATCTGTCTGGACAGTTAAACTGAAGACATTGTAGGTTATGTATTCTTTAAGTGCTGAACCTACTGTACAGCATTGCTTTTCGGTGTTTTTAATTGTAAATATAGTGTGCTTCCTTTATTTTATTTGCTTTTTTGGGTCACACCAGGCTATGCTTAGAGGTTACTCCTGTCTCTGCACTCAGGAATTACTCCTGGCAGTGCTGGGGGACCTATGGGATGCCGGGATCCAGCCCTGGTAGGCTATGTGTAAGGCAAATCGCCTACCCACTGGACTATCACTCCGGCCCCTACAGTGCTTCCTTTAAAGGGGAAATGATTGTAACTGACTTTTGTGAACTAGTTTTGAAACCAGCAATTATTTTTGAAGTTACAAATTTCCAGATCACATCTAACACATAAAGAGATTCTAACACATCTCTTTTACATTTTTTTAAATGTAAAAACATGTATTTGTTTTAGCTGTTGTGTTTTTTTCTAATCAATGAACTTTTTTTCTTAGAGCAATTTTAGGTTCCCAGTAGAACGCACAGAGAGAAGTGGTTGCTCCTCACGTGCCGTTCCTCATTACAGCACGCCCATTCTCACAGGCTCCAGTGGTGTGCATGTTAAAGTTTGAGGGCCTCCATTGGCAGACCATGACTGGAACAATTATGTTAGGTTTCACTCTCGGTGTTCTGTGGGTCGTGACAAATGTATGTGTATTCACCTTTGTGGTTTTACATAGTACAGTATTTCATGACCCTCTGTACTCTGCCTAGTTAGTTCTCCTTCCCCACTTAAGTCTAGTCTTTTTATAATACCATAGGTTCACCTTTATGACATGGAACGCAAAGTGAAAACCGTACAGCATATGCTCTTTTCAGGATTACTTCTTTCCCTTACTAATATGCTTAATTTTTTCCATGCCCTTTCACGGCTTGATAGCTCCTTTCAGCTCTGAAGGACTTGTGTACTTTCTCAGCATTCGTCCTCAGTCTTCCCTCGGAGTACCGAAGACCTACAAGCAGTCTTTATTGTTTCTTAGTCTGGGCCATTATAAATAAAGCTGCTGTAAAGATTCATGTGTATGTTTGCTCTGAATCTGCTTCTCTACCAACAGTAAACGATGGTTCCTTTATCTCTGTTCTCTTCAGCATTTGTCCACCTTTTGGATTTTGATCTCTGAATAGGTGTGTGGCAGTGTCTCGTTTCAATTTTTGCAGTTCTCTGGAAGCATAACAGTGCTGGATTGATTGGCTTATAATACTTGGGGACTCCTAAGATTTAGTCTGGTGAGAACTCAGCAATTTACGAATGCAGAGGTAGAGAGACTTTTCCTGTCTTGAGGAACTAAACACTTCCCAAAGACCTAATGCACTGGTAGATTAGAACTTCAACATGAATATTTGGGAAACACAGCACTAGTCCATAAAATAGATGATACTGGATATCTTTTCATTTATTTACCATCTGTTTAGTCTCCTTGGGTGGTGTTCAGGTTTTTAGTCCATTTTTTAATTCGTTTTTGGGCCACAGCGGCAGTCCTCAGGGTTTATTCCTGGTTTTCTGCGGAGGTTTAGGCAAATGCTCATCTTCTGTGCTGTCTTCAAACCCCCCAAGCAGTTTTGAAGGGGTCGACTGTTTTCTTTTGCAGTTTTCCCTTTCTTTGTGTATATCATGAATAGCAATTCTTGGTCAAATTATGCTTTTGCATATATTTTCTTCTAGTATGACTGTTGCATTCTTTTTGGCATTGTCCTCTTTAGAACAGAAGACATTAAAGTTAATAAATTTATGTAATTTTAAATATCATTGTGCCGTGGTGTTGTGTCAAAAACATTATTGCCAAATCCAGGGTCTCGGTTTTCTCTTCTGTTATATTCTAGTTTTATAGTTTGTATTTTATGTTTGTGAAAGAAAATAGTTTCGTATTTTTGCAGCCAGTTGCTTCAATTCTGTTTGTGAAGAACTGTATGCTCTGTTGTGTTGTAGCTTTTTTTTTTTTTTTGTCAAATATCATTTGGCTAGTTTTGTTTGTTTCTTACCTACCATTCTGTTTGATACTCACAAACTTTGGATCTTGGAAATTTTGCTTGAAATTTCATTGAAGCTGTAGATCGTTATAAATCAAGTTGAAAAGAAAACTTTGCAGTGTTAAGTGTTTTTACTAGTGAACACAGAGTTTTCATATATTTAATTCTTTCTTAGTGTTATTTTTATTTTGCAGAGTTAGGGGCATAGGTGGGGGTGGTTACTAAAGTGCTATGAATAAAATGGATAAAGTCTAGTGCAGTTACAGCAAATGGCATATTGGCTCATGTTTTTTAACTTTTGTTTATTAAGTTAAATTAACTTTCATTTAATAAACCAGGTTGAATAAGAATTTTTCATTCCAGATCCATACTAAACATAAATATTTATTTGAACAATTTAACAATCAAGAATGGAGTGATCTCTGTTATGTTGTAATTTTCGTGTTTTGGCAAGTATTGATTTCAAGTATTATTATTTTTCTTGAAATTACCTTATTTTTAGGGACCAGAGAGATAGTGCAGTGGGTAGGTGTTTGCCTTGCATGCTGTCAACCCGCTATTTAGAACCTATATTCAATTCGGACATTACATATGTGCAGTCCCTGAGCACTGAGCCAGGAGCAGGCCTGAGCATTGCCAGGTGTGGACAGTACTCTTCCTCCCTGTCCCCTGCAGATTGCTTCCTTTTTAGCAGGGCTTTTTGCAATAGCGATAAAATGAAAATGGAACATCATAAACTTTTCCATGTGGCTGTAGCAGAGAATTTTAAAGTTGTGTTTAGGGCTGGAGCAATAGTCCAGCGGGTAGGACATTTGCCTTGCGCGTGGCCCGCCCATGCCGGCCTGGGTTCCATCCCCCGCATCCCATATGGTCCCCCGAGCACTGCCAGGAGTAATTCCTGAGTGAAGAGCCAGCAGAAACCCCTAAGCATTGCTGGGTGTGACCCAAAAAAAAAAAAAAAAGTTGTGTTTAAAGGCGTTTTTTTTTTTTTAATCTGAGACATGCCTCCATTATTGAATTCAATATCATGACTGTGTTTCCAAGAATGGGTGATTCTCCTGGGGTGCCCTGGGAAGACCCAGGGGTCTGTAGTAGCCTGGGTGCAATTAGTGGTGCTTTCTTTGTGTTTGCTTAAAGAAGATAGATTTTCAGGATAGTGGGAAGTGATTTTCATGTTGTTTCACTTTTTTGAAAAGAAGGTAATAGAACAAGTAAATTTGGGAGCTTCTGCTGTAGAGGATAACTATAATACTCCCAGAAAAGGGTAAGATAGAATCCTTGTGCCGCTCTTAAGTAACAGTGCTTGTTAACCATTGACAGCAGCTTGGAGCTGGACAGTCACAATTGCTGTCTTATCACTTATCAAAAGTGGAAGTGTGATATTTAATAAAGGATTAATGCTTGCAGGAGGAACAGAATAAGGGTTCTTCTCGTTTTCTTAATTGATCTTAAGAAAATATGTTGAGTGCTCATTTGGCCTTTGGACGTTTTTGGGGGGTGAAGGGGGGATGTCACACCAGGCAATGCTCAGAGATTGCTCCTTGCTTTTCACTCAGAAATTAATTCTGGTGGGGGCCATATGAGATGCTGGACAGAAATCAAACATGGGATGGCCGCGTGTAAGGCAAAAGCCCTACCCATTATCCCACTATCCCTACCCATTATTGCTCAGAACCAACCTTTCTTGTTTTTGCTAGCCAGTGTTCGGTGTTTAGATTTCAGTGAACAAAGCTAGCCTATAAAAAATGTTTTGTTTGACTTAGGATGGGGTCAGTCCCAGTATTTTCCTTATTTCTTCCTTACTTTCCCCTGCAGCTTCAGCAAGTACTTGATTAGCAGATGGAACAAGACAGCCAACAAAAGAGCTGGATGTTAATTAAATTTCACTCACCTTCTGTTAAGGTCCTTGTATCAGTGCCCTCACTCAGTCTACTCAGACATGGAGGAAAGTCACACTTTCTATCCTGAGTCATAGACATATACTTTGTCCTGTGACATTGTAATATGGTTAAGTGCGAAGAAAGCCAAAGGAACCAAACTTTGGTGTAGGAATCTTAAATCCTTCAGTAATTTGCAGAGGGATTTAAAATACTTTATGTGCACTATACCTTGGTTTTACATTTGACAGAGGTTTGGTGTTAAGCAAATACTTTTTAATCTGAAATTTTATGACTAATAAAATACAATTCCTGGGGCTGAAGTGATAGTACAGTAGGCCGGGCATTTGCCTTGCGTGGCCAATGCAGGTTCTATCCCCAGCATTCCATATGGTCCCCTGAGCACCACCAGAAGTAATTCCTGAGTGCAGAACCAAGAGTAACTTCTGAGCACTGCCGGGTATGATTCCCCCCAAAAAAGCAAAAAAACAATAAATATATAATTCCTGGGGCTGGAGAGATAGTACAATGGGCAAGGCACCTTGTAGGCAACCAACCCTGTTTCATTTCCATGTGGTCTCATGAGCACCAGCAGAGTGATTGATGAATGTAAGCCAGTAGTAACCCAGTGCATATTTCCCAACTTCTTTCTGTCTATCCATTTGAAGCATTAACAGTTCCATTAAGGATTGACATGGAGCTTATCAGAGTGAAATTAGTCAGAAGGAAAAGGGCAGATATAGAATGACTGCACTTATTTGTGGGATATAAAAAAGTAAGATGACTATCCTAGGCTAGGCAGAGCAGGGCCTGGAGGACATGTTAAGGGTTGGAATCTACCACAGGTGTGTAGGGAACAGAGGTTAGGTAAGATAGAGAAGCGTTCCTTCTGCTAATAATAGTTGGAAGTGGCAATGCTAAACTAGAACTGAGTACTCAATGCAGATAAAGGGATATGCATGATAACCTCTCAGTGCATGTATTGCAAACCACAATGCGCAGAAGAAGAGAGGGGAGAACTGAGGGCATTGATGGTGGGACATGTGCACTGGTGGAGGCGATGGGTGCTGCAACATTGTATGACTGAAACCCAATCATGAACAGCTTTGTTAATGTCGGTCTCACCGTGATATAATAAAATTAAACAAAAAAAGTTCCATTAAGGATCAGAAAATATTGCTAAGAAAATTTGGTTTACATGGAGAAAACACAAATGATTATTTGCAGAATATGACTAGAAAGTACATTAAATGGAGCAATACAATAATTATAAGAGAAAGTAGAGCAAAACAACTGAGGACAGCGTGGGCTCACTCATAGACAGTGTCCAAATATAGTCATTGTGTGCTTGTTGGGCATTTGGAAAATTATTCTCTAAGTATTGGCTTCCTGATCTGAAAATAAGAATATACGTTTAATACTACTTTTTGGTTGATAAAGGAAATTTAAGTAACAAGCTGTACTTTGAGCTATGCTTGGTACATAGGGATGGAGCAAGCTTATCTTGAACATTGATCACTTGAATCACTTGAATCCGTTATTCATCAATTTGCTCGGCGGGCGCCAGTAACATTTCCATTGGACCTATCACGTGCCAATGTAGCCCAATGGCATCTGGTTGATTCAGGATTATGAAGAGCCTCAAACCGTTCCTTCAGGGTCTTAACAAGGAAGTCTGACCATCTTGTAGGTGGGCAGCCACGTGATCATTTGACATCCCGTGGGATCCAGTCGGTAACGGCTCTAGTCCAGCGGTTGTCTCCAGAAATTGGTCTGCTTCAGATCATTTAGTGCCTGAGGTCTAACGTGGTCTGCATCGTGCAGAGCATTTACTACAGCCTCTTTCTATCTCCTGAGCCCCTGCTTTACATCCTACAGACCATTTATTTCTACACTGACGGTCACTTTAAAAGAAAAGCTTTATATATTCATTTGTCTTGAAAATCAAAATAACCTGTGATGTAAAAAAGAAATGGAAGTCTGTCAGGTAAATTTCAGGAGTTGAAGGAATACTGGATATGCCTTGCCAACAAATAAGATGTGGTTGTATTGGAATTGATTTTTGGGGGGTCTTGGCGGGGCCAGGGTCCTCCTAAGTTGTGTGTAAGGGGCCCTGAGGCCACTATGGATTCCGGGTTTAGAAAGGGCTTCTATCGTGGGGCCCAGTCATGTGGTACTCTGGGCCCTAGGGGCCAGGGTCTGCCATGGCCACTTCAGTAGTCTTTACGGCCATCCGAGCCTTTCCTGGTGGCATTGAGGAACCTCCATGGCTGTACAGTGAGATGCTGGGGAAGGGACCCTGTTGCCGGATCAGACAGCTGCAGGGTATGCACTCGGACCCTTTTCTATTTTACTTTCCAAATAAAGTGATGTTGAAAACAAAGCAATGTTCGCCAACTCTTCATATCTTAGTTTGCAAATATTCCCTCAAAAGGAACCAGGTCTTAAAGAAATGACTGATTTCCATGGCTGGGTGCTTGAAACATCTTATTATGCCATAAGTAAGAAAGTACTTTTTTAAAATGATGATAATCTATCACAGTGATAATAGGGTCATTATGTAGGGGTCGCCTACTAATCAAATTGTGATGACGTGAGCTTCAAAATAAAGTCAAGAAGGAATTACAGAGCTTTGGGGTGGGAGGTCCAAAATGCATTACTGATATGCATAGAAAAGGAATAAAAAAGGCAGAGGGGCCGACTGTTAAATGTGGAAGAAATGCTAGAATTAGAAAATTACAATTTAGGGGCTGGAGAGGTAGTACAGCAGTTATGGCCTTGCAAGTAGCTGGGCAGGGTTCATTCCCTGAAACCCATATGGTTCACTCAGTAAGCCCTGATGTGGCCCCCCACCTACCAAAAGGTTTTTTTTTTATGATTTTTCCCATCAATATAAGAAAGTTTAGTTGCGCTAAGAAGCGTAGATGTAAATGTGGGTGATCTTGATCAAGGATAGGATACTTGCAGGACCTTAAAGTGACCTGTTAGTAGCTACTGCAAAGAAAGTAAGGGGAGTCGGACAGCACTCTGAGTAACAAATATTAACACATGCTGTCAGATGTGATGCCTGGAGAAAAACACAGCATCACATACATGCTGTACATTATCTCCATATCATCATTGGGGAACATCTGGCAAGTTTAAGATGAGAGGACTTAAATAGAAGAGAAGACTATACATGTGACTTGTGTTATTTCAATCCCCAGCACCCTGTTTGGTCCCCCAGCACTGCCAGGAGTGACCCCTGAACACTGTAGGGTGTGGCCTCCAAATTTAAAAAAAACAAAAAGAAGAGAATTATATTTTTTAAATTTAATTTAGACTTAAAAATTTAATTGAACTCTATTTTTTAAATTTTAAAAAAGCAGAAAGAAGAGAACTATATTTTAAAAACTGTTATGATTGAAAAGCCCCACAGAACACAGGTAAAAACAAGCAATTTTAGTATGGTAATTGTGTGGATTAATGATGTTGCGTTGTGAAGTAGTTTAAAGTTTTGAGTGGATTTATCCACTGAAATTAGAGTTGTGTTATAGCCTAAAGGTTGTATTTTAGAAATAGCCAGGTGTTTGTGGGGTTCCAGTGATGAATATTCAGATTGCTCTCAGTGACTCAAAAAAATTGCTGTGTGTTAAAGACAAGAAAATGGGACAAAATGCTAACAGAAGTACATCCTGGATAAAGTTGCATATGTATTCTCTGTACTTGCAGTTTTTCTGTAAGAATTTGAATATGTCTAATGTTCAAAGCACCTTATACAAACATAAGGCAGACCTTTGAGTTTATTTCTTTATACTTATCTCTTAGTCTGGGTTGCTAATTTTCCTTTAAGTTTTGGTTGGTTTCAGATGTTAACATGCATTAGTTACAGTATAAACATTGATTTTTAATTTCTTTTTTAAATAGTGCTGGGCCTAAAGGAGATAACATTTATGAATGGAGATCAACTATCCTTGGCCCGCCTGGTTCTGTATATGAAGGTGGTGTGTTTTTTTCTGGACATCACGTTTTCATCTGATTACCCATTCAAGCCACCAAAGGTAAGAATCAAAAAATGCATTTTTTTAACACTTTTCTCCTTCCAAGATTATTATTGAGGTTAAATATGTTTGGTATAATGGTTTTTTTCTTTACTGTTTTTCATGAATTGATATATGGAGATTCATATAATCGATATAAAAATGAATGCAGGTTTTTTCCAAATTAACTTAGAAGAGGAGTTGTTAATTGTAAATAAAAGTTCATTGCTTTGCATATTTGTGAAAGCCATAACAGTGTGATTAGGATGAATTATCCTAGTGACTTTGCTAAAAGAAAATGTCATTGGGCCAGGAGAGTGTAAGCCAGTTAGGTACTTGCCTTGCAGGTATTGGAATCATGTTTGACACACCCTGTGGTTCCCCAGATCTGCCAAGAGTGATCCCTGGCACAGAGCCAAGGGTAACCCTGAGTTCTGCCTGTTGTGACACTACAACAAAAATAAAGAAAGAATCATTTTACAGCTTTTTGGAAATAAGGTTACAAATTTTAATTTTGTCCTAAATACTTAATCTGCAATGGAGTGAATTCTAGAAAAACATGATAAAGAAGGAATGCAGTTAGTAATGGGAACTGAAAGGGTCTCTGTCTCTGAACCTAAATGACATGAATAACGAAAGGGGTGAATTGTGCCTGGCAGTTATTTTGCAAAACAATTATAGCAACAATTATTTAAATAGTTTTCTTCTTTGACTACTAATTCTTTTTTCATTTTTTGATTAGATTTTTTTTAATCATACCACTGTGAGATGTAAAATTACAAAGATGTTCACTGAACATGGGTACAGTGTTCAGCACCCGTCCACTTCACTAGTGCCGCATTCCCACCACCAGTGTCCCACCTCCCCACAGCTTGCCTCTATAGCAGGCACCCCCTTTCTCTCTCTCTCTCTCTCTCTCTCTCTCTCTCTCTCTCTCTCTCTCTCTCTCTCTCTCTCTCTCTCCCCATACACATTGTGGCTTGCCCTACAGAAGTTTAGGGTTTATTATGTAAATTCCTTTGTGTACATTCAATGTTCAGTTCTAATCTGAGTTACCATTTCCCACAATTAGTGGAACACTGGTATATTTATGTCCCATTAATTTCCCATTAATGAATGCAGTCATTCTATATCTGTCCTTTCCTTCTGACTAATTTCACTCAGCATGATAGTCTCCATGTCCATCCATTTGCAGGTAAATTTCATGACTTTGTTTTTCTGACAGCTGCATAGTATTCCATTGTGTAGATGTATCATAGTTTTTTTAGCCAGTCTTCTGTTCTCAGGCATTCAGGTTTTTTCCAGATTCTGGCTATTGTGAATAGTGCTCCGATGTATATAGAAGTGCAGTTAGTATTCCTGCTGTGTGTCTTTGGGTCTTTAGGGTGTATTCCCAGGAGTGGTATTGCTGGGTCAAATGGGAGCTCATTATCAAGTTTTTTGGAGAAATGTCCATATTGTTTTCCAAAATAATCGTCATTCCCACCAACAGTTGATGAGGGTCCCTTTCTCCCCGCATCCACGCCAGCACTTGTTGTTCTTGCTCTTTTGGTTGTGTGCCAGTCTCTGGTGATACCTCATTGCTGTTTTGATTTGCATCTCCCTGATGATTAAAGATGAAGAACACTTTTTCATATGACTTTTGGCCATTTGAATTTCTTCTTTTTGGAAGTTTCTGTTCATTACTTCTCCCCATTTTTTGATTGGTGTTGGCTCTAGTTCACTTTTTCTCAACCAGGGCCATTTTTCTCTAGGATATTACAGGGCTGGATACGATGGTACAGGTGAAGGCATGAAAATAGAAGCCCCTGATTCGAGACCAGGGTGCGGTAGGATGGGAGGTAAGGAAGCAGTGTCAGTAGAGGCCTACAGTTCGCGAATGGTTGAGAAGCATTGGTCTCATCAACAGATGAAACCACAAACGTTAACCAAGCCTGAACGTGATTCGACTCCAGGTGCAAAAAAAGTTGACATAGCAGGAGAAAGCATGTTCTCATGGTGAAATGTTTTTTTTTCAATAGAGTCCTACGTTCTGTACCATTTAAAATGTTTGAAATGACTTAATGCCTATACTAGCTGTGTGTGAGCGTGTCTGTGTGTGTGTGTGTGTGTGTGTGTGTGTGTGTGTGTGTGTGTGGGAGTAGGGGAGATGTGGTTCATTTTGTTTTTTTTTTTATATTTTTATTTTTTTTATTTTTCCCCAAATTTTATTACACCACTTTTAGACATACAATTGCAAGATGCTCATGTATAGAGTTTTGGTTCTACAGTGTTCCAACACCCATCCCTCCACCTGAACCCATCTCCCATCACCAATGTCCCCACCTCCCTCCCCCTCCCACACTTCAACTACTTGGCGGGTTCTGTGTGTCTTTTCTCTCCTCTCTATCTCTCCCTCCTGCCAAACTTTCCTGAACATCGTAGAGTGCAGTGCATTAAAGGACATAACTGTTTCCACTACTTTGATGGACGCGTGGCTCAAACTGGTTTTGTTCTGTTAATCTGGTTGTGAGGTAGTATCCCAGTGTCCGGACAGCGAAGGTGGTGGCTAGTGTGGTGGGCAAGTCTCATCCGGCTGCTTCCGGGACCCCCCAGAGGTGATGGGCCCCCTCCCAAAACCCATCTGTCTTCCTGGAGCCCCATGGTCAGATGAGCCTGGGGAAAGTGGAGGTCCAGGTTCCCCAGCCACATTTGAGACTGCATGCTATGGCTGGTGGTCCCAGGGCAGCTCCTGGGCGGGGCCACCAGGCTCTACAAAATGGAGGGGGGGAAGGGCCGACCCCTGACTCCATCTGACAAATTCCCAGTGATTCCCGCTTCTGGGAGCTGCCTACCTGGGCTCGAACTAGTTTTGTTCTTTAATCTGGTCGTGAGGTAGTATCCCAGTGTCCGGACAGTGAAGGTGGTAGCTAGTGTGGTGGGCGAGTCTCATCCGGCTGCTTCCGGGACCCCCAGAGATGATGGGCCCACTCCCAAAACCCATCTGTCCTCCTGGGAGCCCCATGGTAGCTGAGCCTGGGGAAAGCGGAGTTCCAGCTTCCCCAGCCGCGTTTGAGCCTGCATGCTATGGCTGGTCGTCCCCTCATTTTGTTTTCAAGACAAGCTCTCTATTTAATGTTAGCAACAGTTCCACCTAGTGTTATTTACCTTAAATTGCAGATAAGTTTCTAACTTTGGAGATGTATATTCTTTCGGCCACAGTTGTGAATTTTTTCAGTGCTTTGCTGGGTGGTCCCATGAGTATCTAAGAGCTCTGCACTTAAAGAGTTTGTCTTTTTAATACCTCCAAGTATGTGGAGGTTGTCTCATTAGATCAGTCAAAAGGACAAATCCCCAGGCAGATCCATACATTAATAATGCCACTAATTTTATTCGCATTCAAAAAGGACACATTGTGTTCAATTCACTGTCAGTGGTAGTCTGTATTTTAGAGAACAACAGCAAAATGGGACTGTAATTATTAACAGTGATACTTATTTCTAAGTGCCTTACTTTTGCATATTGGAAATAGGTTTTAACAGGACAGCAAAATAAGCAAAGTCTACAAGGTTTATTTTGTTTGTTTTTAGGGCCACACCTGGTGGTGCTCAGGGCTTACTCCTGGCACTCTGCTCAGGGACCCCTCCTGTTGGGGCTCAGGGATCATATGGGCTGCTCAGGGACCGCTCCTGTTGGGGCTCAGGGATCATATGGGCTGCTCAGGGACCCCTCCTGTTGGGGCTCAGGGATCATATGGGCTGCTCAGGAGTGAACCATGTTGACTCATGCAAGGCAAGCGCCCTGCCCACTGTACTACATCTTCAGCCCCTCTTACTATCTTTTAACTGACTAAGGGTTTCAAACTACAAGTTTTAGATTTCTCAAAAACATTTGGACAGATACTCGGTAGCATATTTTGGGGTGGGGCAGACCTGGATGTGTTTAGGGTTTAGTCCTGGCTCTATGTTGCAGGGTCATTCATGTTGGGCTCGGGGATCGTGTGTGGTGTTTGAAGCTGTATCAGCTGCATGCAAGGCCAGTTCCCTGCTAGGTGTACTGCATCTCTGTCCCTTAGCATATTCATTTTTTTTGCTGAAATCGTGGCAATTTGATGATTCAGTGTTAGGGCCCACAGTGAGGATCACTGAGGTTGTGGTTCTGAAGTGCCCACGGAGCTGCACCTCAGTGCTTGTGAAGTCAAGTTGTGCAGTGGATCAGACCTCATCCCTGTACGGCCTTCTCAGCAATTGATTCATTCTTACCTAAGGGAACCTTAGTGTAGTGAAAAATAAGTTTTCGGTCACTGTCTCAGTGTTCAGTGCATTTATTTAACTATAGTACTGACTTTTGCTTTTGAAGTTTAGATAATATATTGAACTTCTTGGAGAGTAATTAAATCTGGTTCTCTTCTGTTCTTGCTATTTACTGATTAGTTTGTATGTTCTATAGCACTAGTGTCTACTAGGAAAATAATGCAAAGTTTACATTTAACTTAGACAGTTTTTAATTTCCTGTTACTATTTAGAAGGATGGGGAAAATACTGACGCTTTTAATGAATATGTTTCGCTTAATCCGTGTAAGCAATGTGAGCTTTATTTTCTTTTTTGCTGGTGTTTGAAATCTAGTAAGCATTTCTAGATTCCTGAATCAGTGTGTACTTTTAGTCCATTTCAGTTGAATTAGCCACATTTTAGTATTCCTGCATTCATGTATAACTAGTTTCCTTTTTATTGGAAGGAGTTGTTCTAGAGGTGATAATTTCTCTCTTCTGCCCACACAAAACCAGTAATTTATTTCTTGTTTTTAGCCATACATCCTTATCAGGAATATGCTTTTGAGGGTTTTTAAATAAACTTTCTGGATTCCATTTAGGAAATCATAGCATACTTGTAGTTGGCTCTGAGATCTATAATTGTCTCTTAAGCTCTAACCACCCAAAGAATATTTATGATACTTAATCAATGTTACGCATATATCAATATTAATTTTGATAGCTTGAGCTGCTTATTTTGTTTTGATGCTTTAGTCTGTCAAGATAGCAAGGCAGTTGTGAAAGACCTAAAAATGGAAAGTTAGTGGTTTTATCAACCGTTTTCTAAATATCCAATATTTTCTGACACATGGCAACAACTTAAAAACATTAATACGGATCTCATCTAATAAGGAACTAATGTATCTTTTATTTATTTGTTTGTTTGTTTCTGCTTTTTTGGGTCACACCCAGCAATACTCAGGGGTTACTCCTGGCTCTGTACTCAGGAATTACTCCTGGCGCTGCTCAGGGACCATATGGGATGCGAGGGATCGAACCTGGGTTGGCCGTGTGCAAGGCAAACGCCCCTACCTGCTGGACTATTGCTCTACCCCCTCCCCCCAATTTTTTGTAATTTTTGATTTAAAAAAAATGCTACACCAGTTCCTCTACCGTTGGTTTAAAATGGTAATGTTCGGGTTTTTTTTAAATGATTTTAAATTTCTTTGTGTGTACCAGGTATATATGGTGTGGATACAGTTGTACATATAACCACACACTGGTAAAAACATTTAGTGGAATCAAGTGAAACATTTCACTGTGTTCTTTAAATCAGCATAAGACCAGTATTTCAATTACAGTTTGCTTTTTTGTATCATCTATTGATAAAAGAAAGAAAGATTACCTTTCATTTTTGCTGGTAAGAGATTTAGTTGGTAATAAAACATGTTCTTGTGTTTCTGATGTGACTGCCGCAGGTTACTTTCCGCACCAGAATTTATCACTGCAATATCAACAGTCAGGGAGTCATCTGTCTGGACATCCTTAAAGACAACTGGAGTCCTGCTTTGACTATTTCAAGGTTCTGCTCTCGATTTGTTCTCTTTTGACAGACTGCAACCCTGGTAAACAAATCTTTCTTTATTATTTATTATATACAGTAAGACTGGAAATAAAACCTTGGCTTCTTTTGGTTAGATTGAATGTAGCTTGAGAAGGAAATGTTGCTGAAGAAAGAATTGTGCTATTAATGAACTTACTATAGTCAAAATTATATGGCTGGATAGACCCCTTCTAAAAGGAGTAGAGCAGTATCTAGAATTCCCCGCCTTTTTTTTTGGGGGGTCATAGCAGGAGTTATTCTTGGCTCTGTACTGCGGAATTACTCCTTGTGGGACTTGGGAGACCATATTCCATGCCAGGGATTGGACCCAGGTCAGCCATGACCAAGGCAAGTGTCTTTCCCACAGTACTATCACTCCAGGCCCTTAGAACACCCCTTTCTTGCTCCTACCATGTTAGCATGTGCTTTAAAGCAGCAGCGTAGGATTGAGGGCCATTAAAAGAGAATGAGGCAAATAGAAAAGGTCTTTTAGGTAGTTACATTAAGTTAAGAAAAAACTTGCTGAAAAAAAATTTCATGTGCTGGGCCTGGAGTACAGCAGGTAAGGTATGCCTTTGCAAGTGCCCAAGGCTTGGTCTCTGGTTTCCCGTATGGTTCCTCTAGCATGGCCATTAGTGATCCCTGAGCACAGAGCCAGGCGTAACCCCTGAGTTTGCTGTTGCATATCTATATGTAATCTAAAAGCTTGTACATTATTTAATTTCCCTGGTTAGAAGTACCATAAATAGTTAAGTATCCTTTGCCAAGGAGATAAATCTCTGAGTAGTTAGAATCAGGAAATAAGAAAACTTTACTTTTTTACTGGTTGTCATTTGATAAACTTCGGTATTGTAGTAATGTACATATTTTATCTTTTAGGAAATATTTTCAAAAGTTAATGAGAATAAGCATGATTAATGATTAGAATAATATACAAAATAAAGACTGCTTCATTCTAAGTTGCATGGTATTATGAAATTTGCAATTATTTCAAAATTACACATACCAGTTATTTATATTTCTAAGAAGACAAATAGAATAAATGAGCACACTTATGCTGTTGACTAGACTCCAACAAGAGAATGTGGTATTTTTGTATTGTAGTCACATGTCCTTTATAAAAATAAAATTTATAACAACGTGCGTTTTTAGTGAATGAATTTTTCTAGTCTGGATATTAAAACTATATAGAATACTATGTTTTAAACATTTTTCTTTGGAAAAGTCATATGTCAAGGGACTGATAAATTCAGCATTTCAGTATAATAGGATATAAAAAGCTATCTTTAAGTCAAGATGTAATTTTTTTTTTATCTTTACATTTTTGCAGCGGACCCTCTGGTTGGAAGCATAGCCACTCAGTATTTGACCAACAGAGCAGAACATGACAGGATAGCCAGACAGTGGACCAAGAGATACGCGACATAATTCCCAGAATTTGTTTGCAGTGTGAAGGGGCAGAAGACATCTTCTCACTGTGCTGCAGATCTTTATAGCCTTTACAATACGGACTTCTGTGTATATGTTATACTGATTCTGCTCTTTGCTTTTGTCCTTTGGAGACTGGGAGAGTCCCCCAAAAGGTAAATGGCTGTCAAAGAGTAGAACTTTGTAGCTGTAGATTAGTTATGTTTAAAATGCCTACTTGCAAGTCTTGCTTCTTTGGGATATCAAAATGTATTTTGTGATGTACTAAGGATACTGGTCCTGAAGTCTACCAAATATTAGAGTGCATTTTAGCCTAATTCATTATCTGTATGAAGTTATAAAAGTAGTTGTAGATGACTAGGAATTATGTCATTTGTATTAAACCCAGATCTATTTCTGAGTACGTGGTTCATGCTGTTGTGAAAAATGTTCTACCTTTTACCTTTGTCAGTTTGTAATGAGAGCATTTCCTTTACCCTTTGTAGCTCAGAGAGCACCTGATGTATCATCTCAAACACAATAAACATGCTCCTGAAGGCATAGTTTCCTGTCGTAATATTTTAAGTCAGTCTTGTTAGAAAGTGTGTCTGAGATGATTGTTGATGAAATAAAATGGACATGGAGATTGACCATAAGGATTAGTACAAATAAATGAAGTAGTAAATTGAAACATTTAAAATCCTTTTTAGATGTGTTTTTTTCTTTAAGCAGTGAGATAATGAGTTTAAATATGTAAAGCCAGATTTTTTAAATCATTAGTCTCAAAAACACAAAAGATTAAGATATTAGGTTTTATTTTTTCTTAACTAAAAATAACATGAAAGTTCTTTCTTGTCCAGGAGTTTGATGTTCTTTTATGAGATATTTATTTCTAAATTAGCAGTTTCTGTCCTGCATAGGACAATATTATCTAATTACTTTCATCTGGTAGCTAGTGTATGGTACATTTTTAACTTCTAATCCTGGCCTTGAACTTTTAATGGTGTGCCATTCTTATTATGGCATTTGGCTAGTAGATACTGCCAGAGGCAGAAATAAACATACAAATTCTTGTCTGCCCTAAGGCACAATATTACTCATGCTTAGTGTGTAGATGCGTTCTTTCTGAATTGGAAAAAAAATACCAGATTGTAAATGTTTTGTTAGCTGAATCTTTAAAATAATGTCTAAAATTTCTTGGCAATATTCAGATTTGGTAAATGGTATAAATATGTGCTTCTCCCCTTTACACTTCTACCCCTAAACTTTCACGTTATTGAGATAATTCTTTGGTCATATAATCAAGGTTGTGGAATATGGGGCAGCTCTTCTCTAATTCTAAATATGGAAATGGAATATCATCTTAAAATGTACAAGGTGGAATTATAGGCATAAATACATTGCTTCAAGATGACATAATAAAGCATGTATGGTTGAATCTTCAGTCATTAAGAAGGAATAATGAACTCCTAATATTTGTCAGTCTAGTTCTTCTATGAGGATAAAAGTATAAAACTGAACCTCTGCATTCAGTTCCCACATAATCCTCACCCGCACCAACTATCCAGATTATAACAAAACACCAAACAAAAAGGTAGTATTTGGAAGAATTCAGACTCAGGTTTATAAGAATCTGAGCCTTAACTATTTTAGCAGATAGTTTAAATCTTTAAGTCTATGTGATGAGACTGGAATCCTTTTATGTAATCTATCAGGATTTCTCAGTAGGTGAGTTGGAGAAGGTGGTTTTCCCCACCTCCAGTATAGTATTGTGCCCCATGCAGTGAAGCTTCACTCGGTGCTAGAAAAGCTGTCATCACACTGAAGAGCAGGTTTGAGGGGATGCTATGTCCCTTCTATAAACTACCTTTGTGGCCTTGAATAAGACACCCAAACAGCTCTGAATTTCAGATTATGCCTATATGAAGCGAATTAAATTTGAGTATTTCCCAATTGTCAAACTCAAGAAACTTGACTATTGTAAACTTTTTTATGCTTATTCTGCTTTCTCTTTCAGGGAACAGGCTACAGTTTCAGATGGACTGAAAAATAGCAATCATCATGTTATTTCCTAATATTTATATTAGGGATGTTAATATTCCTATGCTCCTTTAACATTTTGGCTTAAAAAATCTTATTATCTATTTCTGAAAAACTGTACAGCTTCCCAGTTTTCATAGGTAATTGATCTATGAATACTATAAAGTTTTCTTTCATGAAATTTTATTGTAGATGTAAATTACGGTATTTTAGAAGCCTGACCCATTACATGCAAAGTTCAGATATAACTTTCTGAGTATTCTAGAGTATCCGTTATCGTGCAGAGCTCTTAAGTTCTGATAGAACTTGGAGTATCCTGATTATGATCCTATGTCCTCAGAGGATCTGTGCAGCGCACCAGTATATGCCAGGCACCATTTTGTTTCTGATGTGCCTTATCTCACTTCCCATCACTAAAGAACTTAGGAGAGGAGTTATTCTGAGGCGTTCTCATTGACAGGGTGAATCTGCACACAGGTTAACTTGCCCCAGAATACATAGCCTCTCCAGTATGGTTATGTAGTCCAGTTTCTACCACTAGGCTGAGTTCTTGTTTGTAACATAGCCAAGTAGCTTTGAATATAGTTGTATATATGTAAAAATGGATATGAAAAATTGATAAATTCTGAAGATTGCTCTATAAGCTATAGTACACATTTAAATTTTAATAAATCCTTTATTTTAACATCTCAAATGGTAACTTGCAAAATATAAGGCAGTTAATGCCAGTGGATGTGAGGTGTGCTTATGTATCTTCCTTACTTAATAGCACTTCTTTCAACGTCTACTGCTTTCCTTTTTTAATTTAGAAAATGAGAGAAATGATGCTGTTTTAAATTTGTTCAACCACAAATAATATAACTACACAGGGAATTGGTAGCATTTAATAGCTTTCTTTTTCAAAATAACAAAATGTATTGGATATCTAGATCAGTGTTGGTCTAATTTTTGACCATAGCTCCCTTCACTCTTTTTCAACCAACCCTTTTTTTTTTCTATTTTGGGTCACAACCGGCAATGCTCAGGGGTTTCTCCTGGTTCTGCACTCAGGAATTACTCCTGGCGTTTCAACCAACTCTTAATCTCATGCCATGACCCCTGGGAGGCCTCCTTCCCCTTCATTTTTCACCATTTGGGAATATCCTGCTGGCTCTGAGGGGACCATATCGTTCCTAGTGAGAAGCGCTAGGAGCAGGGGGTTTTCAATCTTTCATACCTGTAATCAGGTACTGATCTTCATCAGACCCAGAGGCTGAGAACACTCAGTTAAATGACAATAACTTTTTGTGGATGGGCAGCAGATTTCTGCAGAGTGCAACAGTCTAAACTGGTAGTTGAAAACCACTCATCTAACTAGACAGTAAATTTTAAGGTTTTTTTTTTTAATGCAGGAAGTCTTAAATAATCAGGAATAAGATTTTGCTGACACTTATAATTTGAAAGTTTGAATTGACTCATTTATAACTCCTTGTAACAAAAACTTTGATAGGGTGTTTTTTTTAGAATCAGCTGTGCGCTAACTTGTCGTTACATTGCTTGAACAATACAAGGACAAAGTTTAAGTTAATTTCAATCCTATGAGCTCAGATACTAATTTATAAATCACGATAATGCTGCATATTAACAATATTCTAGTTAGTATTCACATTGTGGTCTTCGTATAGAGTTAGCATAATATCAAAATTTAATGGTTTTGTGAATCACTTTTGAAAATAATGTTGAGACTGAGATTATTCTGCAATAGTTAAATTATTCAGTTCAGTTTCAATACTCTTTGGAATAGGAAATATAAATATTTCAGATAGTACATTTTCAAGCAATATCTAAAATTCATAGTTAAACTTTAGATGATACATATTTGAAACAATGTTTGTAATTATTTTGTTAATTTATTTGTAAACTTCTTCAGTGATTCAGATGTATGCCCCAGTAGTGTGTTTCTTCAGTGATTTAAAAGTATGCCCCAGTGGGTGTTTCTGTATAGTGGACTCACAAGTCTTCAAAACAGTGATAAAGTGTTTTATGGGGGAAAAGTTTTTGGACTGCATTTCTTCCACTGATTGTTAGTGTTAAATCTTTGTCAGGCAGAACCTGCCTTTTCAGTCAGAAAGAGAGTAACCCTTTCCCATTTTCTCTCTGATATCCATTAAAGCTAGAAACTCTGGAAGTATACTCTAGATTTCAGGAGCATCTTTCTTTAGTGTCCCACCTTTCTGCCACTCATTTAGTTCCGTTAGCTCAAACTAAAAGCCCAAGGAGATGTTAAATGACAGTACTCTGCGTAAAACCAAATATTGAGAACTTAAGTTTCGAAACTGGAAGGGGAAAACTAGGCATTAGATTGCCAGTTCTGAAGCATAAAGGCTGTGTAAACATCTTTTACTAGTATTAAGTGTGAGAAAGTAATTTGATTATGATTAGTGATCAGTGCTCTTGTGCCTAACCCTTGATGTGTTTAGAAATAGACAGGATTGTGAATTAGCAAAAAGAATTGTTCGACAACGCTCAGATATGAGCAATGAGGTAGAGTTAGAGTAACAAAATCTTTTTCAATCTTCCATATCTATAGATTAACTTGTTAAAGTCTGAGATTAAAGCCATTTATACAAGCCTGCCTATATAGGCTACTAAAATCTATTTCCCCCAAATCATCCAGTCCCTCAGGTTTATCTCAAGCCTGTTCCTTTAGTGAAGCTTCTCCACTTTACTCCTTTTTATGTACCTTTTAGTCTTTGAATTTCTCTGAGATAGCACAAACTTTAGAAATTAAGAAATTTAAGCATGAGTCTATTTTCATGTGTCAACAGCAAGCCATGTGCCCTTTTATGGTCCTTTTCTCCCTCCCCTTTTTTTTTGAGAGGAGTTAGAGGGTTGTTAGGCTCTATAACCTTTCAACTGATGTATTTTGCAAGTTTTCAGATTTTTAAGTCCTTTAATTGGAAGGTTATCTCAAGCACTGTGCATAAAGAGATGAATACATTGTCACATCCTTAAATATTAATTATTTTTCTGTTCAGATAGATTCCCCTCTTAGCAAAAGAGAACACATCTCTACTGATATATCTTAGCTTCCTTGGAGAAATTGAACAGATGTCCCTGCTGATTTAACTTCAAAAATAATGTTAAAATTCATTGAGTTGTATCAATCTATATCTTATGAAACATGTTATTTTATGCTTTAAAAATAATTATACTTTGTTTTAAGCTAATGTAGTATTGATGTTTGTAGTCTACATTTTGGCATTTTGTAATATGCAGTTTAAACCTCATGCATACTTTGAGTCACTGTGCTCTTGGAGGATAATATCTATACAAGTCCTGTGCAGTGACTGATATCATGTACGTTTGCTGGCTGTAATTCTCCACTAGCTTATCCAAAGACCATGTGTCTAATTCCCCCATCATACTGATATAGTACATTATATGTTGTAGGTGCTAGATCTTTCTTTTCCTGGTAACTTGAAATATGAGTGGAAGCTATGGACTATTTGTACAATTTACTTACTGATTACTTGTTTAAAATGAAGAATGGATTGTAATTTTGAAAATTCCTAACTATACCAAAATGCTTTCTGAATAATAGCATAGTTTCCCATTATTACTACCTTATTTACTTGAGTTTTTTGTTTATTTTCTCTACTGGTTAGAAAATTAGCACGAATTAAATATTTGGGGTGTAGCATTACAAGATGGCTATAGCTAACACTGCTGTATGGTATGTAGGATAACTGAAGAAAAGAAATCCTAAGAATGATTATAATAAGAAATTTTTTTCCTTTTTCTTTTTATTATATGTGTATGAAAATATAGAGTGTTAGCTAAATCTGTTGTGGTAATCGTAGTATTTGTAAGACAAACTGATATGCTATATGCCTTAAACTTAATGCAGTGATGTATGTCAATTATTTCTTAATAAAGCTGGAAAAGAAAAGAAAAGAGACAATCTGGTTATAATACTCTTAGGAAAATTGTCATTGAAAAGTGTGATGGTTTTTAAAAATTTTGAGAAATATGCTAGGGAAATGAACCAGTATAGTAAGAGGGGATGCCTTTGAGCACTGAAAATTAGTTAATAAAATGAGCTAAATCTTTTCTTCCCACTTCAAATTTCCAGGAGAAAGGAAAATGTCATGGGATTAAAAACTTTAAAAATTGGATCACGCTCTCTATTGCTCCGTGTTGTTCACATAGGTATGACTGACAGGTGATTGGCAAAAAGTTCCCCTAATTCTAGAAGATTATAGAAGTGTAATTTCTGTAGCTTCTCTAGTTTTACTCACTGGAAAAACTTGAGTGTTTTGTGAGTCAGCCGAGAAAGCCTAGTATGTTTGCTGCTTATTGCTCCCAGACCCAGCTCAGATCTCAGCTTTGGAAAAGGGGAAATCTGTAGGACATTGAGAGATGCTGGGAACCATGAAAAATCCTGACTGTGAGACCAAGTGTCTAAGGAGCATTAAAAAGAGCCCTGGTGGCAATATTGGAGTATTTATGACAAATCTTGATCTGAACATCTGCATTTTCTTCTAAGCAAAAGAGTAATACATTATGAGAAAAGGGGATGAAGAATTAGAGCTTTACCCTTGGCACCCCTTACCTGATGCATCACTTTTTAGCCTTCAGCTGCACTCTTGCCTTGACCGTTTAATTCCCAAATGTTAAAGGTCATAATAAGATAGTGTATTTTCTTTTTTAATTTTTTTAAATAATTTGTGTGTTCTCCTCTTTCTCAATTGATCACAAACCCCTAGAAGTCAGGGCTTCTTTATTTAATGTGCTGATTAAGTTATTAGTTGTGAATTCTGGAAAAATTTTCATAAATAGTAAAAAGGCACATGGAAATTCATGTCTTTACAATGCTGTTTTTCTAGAGCAAGGAGAGAAACTAAAGGAAAAAATATTAAAACTGTAGAGAGATGTATGTGCTAAAGATGGTGCGGGATAATTTATGTGGGGAACAATAGTCCAAGCAGGAGCAATAAGTGAAATGATCTGGTAAGATCATACTTGAAGCATGTGATAAATAAGGGCCCAGGAAAATTAGATCAAAGTGAGTAGAAGATACAGTATAGGGGGAAGCCCAGAATGAGATAGCTGGGCAGGTCTTAGAGGGTCTCGTGGTCATTGTAAGGAGTTTGGGTGGTATCCTAATAAGACTGGGAGCTTCTGGAGGCTTGATGTCCAAAGATCAATAGCATACAACAAATTTATTAGATTTTTATTGCTGGGAAAGTCTCTTTAAAGGAAGCAGAAAGGTAGGGGAGAAAGCAGATCAGCAAGTGAATGCAGAAATAGGAAATATGGGTGACTTCAACCTAGATTGCATTAGTATATTTATAAGAAAGATCAACTTCCAGTTAATGCTTGCTGATGACTATATGATTCAAAAAAAAATTGACCCCTTAAGCAAGCTAAAGAATAATTGTAATTAACAGAATGAATAGTCTAGTAGTGGAACAGAGTTGTTCAAAGATTATAAATACTGGGGCCGGAGTGATAGCACAGCGGGTAGGGCATTTGTCTTGCACACGGCTGACCCAGGTTCCATCCCCTGCATCCCATATGGTCCCCGAGTAATTCCTGAGTGAAGAGCCAGGAGTAACTCCCTGAAGTTATGTCCCTGGGTGTGAACCAAAACTCAAAAAACAAAAAACTTTGCTTCCGATGATTTAGGTTTTGAACTGCCTATTAAATAATGATGCATATTCAAATCTTCAGTCCAAGAATTGTGGGCCAGCAGCTGCGTTTGGGGATGGTGAGTGTATCTTTAATACTGAAAGTATGCCAAACTAAATGAGATCTGCCAGAGGAGAATGTAGCATTAGAAGCCTGTGAGAGGGCTGTAGAGATAGTACAGTGGGCAGGGCAGGGTGTTTGCCTTGTATACAACTGGGCTAGGTTTGATCCCCAGCACCCCATATTATCTTGGCACTTCCAGGAGTGATCCCTGGACACAGACCATAGTAAGCTGGTTGTGACCCAAAGACAAAACAAAAATATTATTTTTCCTTTAAAGCAACCTGCAAGGAGGAAATGAGGAAAGGAATCCAGAAAGGATTTGTTAGAGAAGTGGAAGGGAAGAAAAGAATTCCCTCTCTTACTCTGTCAAAACTACCAAGGCAAAGTTGATTGCTGGCTTGTTCATTTTAGGTAGCAGCTGATGTTTAGTGGTCATTGGTGACTTTGATAAGAAAGTTATTGGTTGCAAGACAAGTCAAAAACTATTGGAGTGGGCATCAGAAATAATATTTCTAAAATATTGTAGTAGAGAAATGGGAAGTAGTTGAACCCACCTTTTTTTTTTTTTAATGTTAACCGTGTTTGTTTGTTGAGGGGGAAGACTAAAGGACATAGACGGGATTGGGTAATGTAAGACAGGGAGCAATGTCCTGGAGGAAAATTGTCTGCTGCACCATTTTTTTGAGAGTGTTTACAAAGCTCTGCTGCACTTGACAACTGGCTAGACTAAGAACTTTGAGAAAATATACCATCTTACTCAAGTATTCTTAAATACTAATTCAAGTATTCTTGAATTTTCCTAAGTAGACAGGATTGGATATAATCTAGCATCCAAGTGATTGCACTTTGCTGGAAACTCAGACTCATGCAAGTAACTTTTCTGGAACTCCATCGTTAATTTGAAAATAGGCACAGAGAACAATGGGACAGTGCAGGGTGCGTGGTCTGGTTTGCTCTGACCGCTTCTCTGTGTGGGGTAGGAAGTAGTTACTGTCTAAAGGGAATGAGGGGCACCAGACCTTGCACCTCTTAACTCCTCTGTGCTCAGGGGAATGGTCATTTATTGTTAAGGAAAATGATGAATGAGTAAGTAAATTACTTGTTTAGATAAGCTTTGTTTCATAATGAGCAAATAATTGAAATTCCTTATAACATCTGGAACGGTTCCTTTTTGTATCAAGTTTGTTTAGTATAAATCTTAATCACCTTAATATATTCTTACCTTAAAGAAAATCCACTTTTTGTATATTGGAGAATTTATCCAGATTCTAAATTTACTTAAGAGAATCTGTTTCTTGAAAGTTTTAGTGTTTGAGATAAGAGTTTTAGGCTTCCATGGAACTCAGTGCTCTCCAGAAGACAGCTTTTGGAGGAACGAGAATCTGTCAACTGGCTAGAGAAGAACTTGTCAATTTTTTTTTTTTTTTTTTTTTTTGCTTTTTTTGGGTCACACCGGCGATGCTCAGGAGTTTCTCCTGCCTCTGCACTCAGGAATTACTCCTGGTGGTGCTCGGGGACCATATGGGATGCCAGGGATCGAACCCTGGCCGGCACAGGCTGGCGCGTGCAAGGCAAACACCCACCTGCTGGGCTATCGCTCCAGTCCAGAACTTGTCAAATTTCTGACCCATTCTGGTCATCTTAGAAAACTGAACATTTACCCAGGTGTGCTATGTGGTCCAGAGAAAAGTAAAAGCGACACAGTTCCTGTTGCTGTGACTTTCGTCATCCTTTTTACTATAGGACTCCAATTCCAGGTCTCTGTCTCTGGGCCACCCACAGCTTATGGAAGTGCTCAGGGAACTTGGAACTAGGTTTGTTCCCCACGCCCCAGATAACTCATACAACACTGCTTATTTTCAGGGCTCACACCTTCTATGGAGCCTCCCTTTTCCTTCCGTTATCTCACTAAACTTCCCACTTTCCAAGGCTTGTAAACATGATTGAAACACAACTTCTTTGGCTTATAATCATGAAAAAGTCAGGCCAACTCATTACTTAATTTTGCCTAAGAGTCAAAAGTTCAATAATCAGAATTCAACTTTTTTCCTAATTGAGTTGCTAATTTGTCTTTGATATAATTATGACACACTAACAATGATACTTAAAGTATGTGATCATTATAAATATAGGGGATGGCTCTGTAATCATAAAATTTCTTAGAATTCTGACACACAGACTGATAGTTTGTGTTTTTTTAACTTCTGAAGGACTTCATGTTTTGATTCAGTTCTTTCCTTTCCAGTCCTGATCGGTTCAAGCCCTTGCTTGCTGTTGGTTTCTGAGGGGCTTCTGAGTTACCTTCTGGTCCTTATAAGGCCAGTTCTATTTTTCACACCACTGTAATGTCCTGTCATCTCAGTAAACTATCAGGACACACCTTGCACTTAAGATTTGAGTGGTTGCCCTGTCATTTGTGGAATAAAAGCCAAACTCCATAGATGATTTCTCTCATTACATCAGTGTGCCCCATGTTGAAGCCACATCTATTACAGTAGCAGTTTCAGATGTGTTTGTTTTGTAGTGAAGTACCAGTTGTTCTTGCCAATGGCAGCAGTTCCATCTATCACTTAAAAATATTTTCTCTGAGATGTAGCAATAGTGACTCAATGAGACTTCCTCCTGACTCTTATTCAAGACATTCCACTCCCTAGGTCCACAACTCTTTGGTGCTGAGACATTTTAATAGTTTCTTTTACTAGCAACAGTTAAAAATATTGATGCATGTACCTTGTTGCGAACCATGTTACGTTTTAGGCATCAGAAAATGGATTGCTTAAGATACTTTGCTAGGCTGGCTCACCAATATTTTAAATCTGATTTGATATACTTGGTACTTCAAAACAGATGGTGCATTGCTTCTATGCCTAAGAGCATTTGGCATTGCTTAAATTGAGCCTTCTGTTCAGTCCAGAATAATTCAGTGATGAGTGGGCAACTTTCTACTTCATGTGTGTGTGTGTGTGTGTGTGTGTGTGTGTGTGTGTGTGTGTGTGTGTGCTCAATATGAAAATTTGGAAGTTTTTTAGCTTATGTATTAACCATAAGTAAAACTGCATAAAGCTGCATTACAGGCACAAGCAAATACATAGTCACTAGATAAGCACTATACATCATTCTGGCATATGGCGCTGCTTGTTTGTATTTTCATTATAATGATATGTTTCTAGCAAGATTAGCAAGTATTTGGCTGCATTTAAACACTGGCAGAAAACTTGAGGTATAATGTTCTATGAGCGAAAGGGAGCATTTCAAAGTGTGTTTAAAGGAGCCAAGCATTTTAAAGTCACACCTTGGTTCTCCTTACCCACTTTCATTTTCCTGGTTAATATTTCTTTTCAGGTACCTTGCTAAAAATGAATTTTTTTTTGTGCGAAGACCTGCTTGGAAGATTGCATTGAATAGCATCTCTAAAACCCTGTATTTTGTTGCTAAAAATTAGCAGTTCTGTATTATTCTTGACTTGCAAATTGTTCGAGACTTCTTTGTGATTAACTAGAAAATTATTTTTTTTTCTTTCTCTGTATTTTGAAGGTAGGAATTCTGTAACTTTGTGGTTGTCATTTTGGGGAACACAAATTGTTAAATAGGATGCCAAAAGCCCCAAGAAGATAAGAAAACTCCAGGGAGATGTATGAAAAGAAAGGGCAAAACACCTTCATTCTGCGCTTGATTGTGATGAGAAGAATGATAATTAATTTAGAGGAGTATAGAAAACTGCAGAGAAAATGTCTCCCTTTTTAATCTTTGGGAAAAGGTTATTCCTTTGAGCCTGGTTTTAAAATACTGTATTGCCTGCTCTGATAATGCTGGAAGAATAATGAGATCAATAAAGTTTCCTTGGTTCTGTGAGTCAGACTCATCTTTTTTGGTGTGTATTTCCAGGGAAACTACTATCACAACAGCTGGTGGCTTATGATTGTGGGAATATTAATACTGATTTTTTTTTTTTTTTTTTTTTTGCTTTTTGGGTCACACCCGGCAATGCTCAGGGGTTACTCCTGGTTCTGCACTCAGGAATTACTCCTGGCGGTGCTCGGGGACCATATGGGATGCCGGGATCGAACCCGGGCCGACATGGGCCGGCTGTGTGCAAGGCAAACGCCCTACCCGCTGGGCTATCGCTCCGGCCCCAATACTGATTATATAATGGTTTTGTGGTCTTTTATGATATGAAATAAGTTATATGCAGGGTTTTTGACCACACCCCTCCCGTATTCCATGGGGGCCGCCATTTTCCACATCCGACTTCCCTCTGCGTCACAAGTCCACCCAGCAGACCAGATTATCACACCCCTCGCTCGCGCTGCCGCTTAGTTACCGCGCAGTTCATCAATAAATGCTTTATTTAGAGGTGACTACAAGAGTATGCCACCCGTACGGCAAGCCTGGCAAGCTGCTCGTATTGTATATGATATGCCAAATACCAGTAACATTTATATTAGGTCATTCCCGTGACCTAATATAATGGTTTGAGGCTCTTTATGGTCCTGGAGCAAGCGGATGCCTTGGGCTCTACTAGCATGAGACAGGACATATGGAGATATTACTGGTGCCCGCTCTAGCAAATAGATGATGAACGGGAAGATAGTGATAGTGATAGTGATTTGACCACATTTGCAAAGTGTTTCATAAGGCATACCCATGGACTGACACTCTCTAGTTGCTTCTAATTTGTCATCTGCAACTTGGCACGTATATGGAAGACTCAGTGCCTTTTTCAAACAGGGTAGATCTCTGGCGTAATGAAACCAAAAAATGTTTTAGAAACATTCTTGTAAAGACGTTTAACCATAGTGAATGTTATCTTCTCTGAACGTCATTGGAGTCTGCTTATGATTCACAATGGGAGTAGTTAACCTTAACTCCAAAGGGAGAGTCCTGCTCCAGAATCTTTAAACATCATTTTGGACTACAGTATATCATCAAGTAAGATGCATATTATGCAGATGTGAAAAATAATTATGAAGGGTTGGTTGCACTGACATTTGGACATTTTCTTTTGAAGAAATGATAACTTAATTTTTGTTGTATTATCACTATAATTTAGGATCATACATAAAGAGCAGGAGCTTTTTGGTAATTGCAGTAATTTATATTTCAGCTGACTTACAGGTTTTTATAATTCTGAACTCTTAAGTCAAAGTAATTTAATTTGACCACTTGCCTGTAGAAGTAAGCTTTCAATTTCATATTTGCTGCCTTGCTTTTGTAAGTGGAATTTTTTTTTAATCTGGGCCTGAATTTTCTCAATTATATAATTGAACCAAACAGCACTACAGAAGTGTAGTGTTGGGGGAAAAATTGGTGGCAAAACATTGTGCAGTGTAGTGTCTGGAAGGACTTTTTCTAAGCAGTTAAGACATAACGCAGTTGCAAATTATGTGGGTAATGATATGTTTGAGTGCAGCATGAAGCTTCACTTCCAGAACATTGTTTTTGCTCGCACTAATAAGTTGTGTTACATACTTAGTGGTTGGTATTTGTTTAATATTCAAAAAAGGACATAAGTTTATTGCCAAAAAAGGACAATTTTATTTATTTCAAATTTGACACCACCAATGAACAGGATACAAACTTAAGCATGTTTGGTTGTAATTAAGCATTGTTGAGATTCTTTTGGGGTTTTATATTGAAAAGCTGATTTCTAATCATTTCAGAGAAGCCGTATGATTCCAGATGCAAATCAAAGAGTGAATGAGCTGGTATGCAAGCCTACTGGAGGGAGGGGGACAAATTCATACATTATCTGTGACGGAATAAAATCAGTGTCTCCTATCATCTTTGTGGTTCTTTCATTTGTTTCCTCCAGAACAACAGTAAGATATTTTCACTTTTTTTTTCTTTTTTATTCCCAGAAAAGGGGTGTAGAATGGTCTGCCAAAGGCTAAAACACAAAGCAGTATAATTTTTTTTCTTAATTCCAGTTTCTGTGTAACAGTGACAATCTTCCAGTGGATAATTTTTTTTTTTAACTTTCAAGTGGTGTTAATGGAGATAAAATGTGGGAAAGTGGGGCTGGAACAGTAGTGCAGCAGGTAGGGCATTTGCCTTGCACGCAGCCAACCTAGTTTCAATCTCCGTCATCTCATATGGTCCCCCGAGCACCACCAGGAGTAATTCCTGAGTGCAGAGCCAGAAATAACCCCTGAGCATCACCAGGTATGACCAAAAGAAGATGTGGGTAAGATGCTTGCCAGTGCATGGCTGGCCCTGCTTTGAGCTCTCCATTTGCTCTCCCAAGTACCAGGACGAGTCAGCAGGAGGCGGTCCCTGAGCACAGAGCCAGGAGGAAGCCCTGAACACTACTGAGCGTGACCCAACACCACCACCAAAAATATGCTCTAGATTACAGGTGTCAGATAGACATCATCAGACCATTACTCCCATTCTTTCGCAGAGCCACTGAAGGGACGGGAGAGAGAATAAGTCGCGCTAGTCAGATGTGAAAGTTCAGGCTGGTATGAAGATTTTGTAATTTTAATCCCAAGTAAATATGGGTTATTGATTAAGTGATGTTTTCAATGAAAGCTGAATGATACATAGTTTTTTAAAAAATAGATTACACTTGCTTCAAGCTGCTTCAAGGATCTTTCCCTCTGGATTTAATAAAGCTCTAACTACAAAAACACTACAAAACTTTGTTTGAGGGATGTTGTAAAAATTGATTAATCTCTGGTCTTCCCTTATCTCCCACCCTTCTTTTCTCCCCAAAATCAAAGGGTATATGAACCCTAATAGTTCTTTGAGCTTCAAGTTTTTCTTGGTGGTTCTGGGGGTTTCAGAAACACATTACAGCTGCCACCTCCGCCACACAATCCCATATCACTTGATTTAATATCCTGAGAATGAGGTGGTTTTAATATGCAAATTATATACCAGGCTTTACTTTCTTTTTTTTAATAAATTTATATTTGTGCAACGTATCTTACATCAATTTATGTTTTGCACAAAGACCAATATATCCTGCTTTTCTCTGCCCCAATCAGAAGTTGAGAGCCATCTAGAGTGGTGTCCATAGCACACCGTAAATCTCCACTAGATGTCAGTGTGTCACTAAATGAAACCAGTTACCAGACCAGTTCTTGGAACATTGGGAAGGTGAACTTTATTAACCAGAATTATACAGAGAAGTTTAAGTAGAACCATTTGTAATAAGATATATCTGTATTAATATTAAAAATATAAAAGTAAAATCATTACCTTGGAACCTTGAGCATTTCAGAATACTTGCATGATTTGCTATAATACACCCAATGAGTTAGCATACAAATATTTATTTTACAGCTTCTACTAGAATAATAGGAAGTGAAGGGGGCACAAAATGGTCTGAGATCACTCAGTCAATAGTTGATGAACTCCTACAGACCCAAATACCTGTACTGTTTCCCCTTTGGTGTCCACTGTGAGTTTATTCAGTGTCCCTTTGTCATTTGTTATGACTACTTTGTCTAGAAATCAAGATTAAGAAAATGAAGTAATAATTTTAAAGAACTGAAATAATGGGTTGTTTGAAGGTATTTAAAAAGCAATTTTAAGATTTTATAAAGATTGTTACATAACAATGTACTGAATAACCAAGATGTTACAACTGTAGTTTACCTGTACTACTTTGGAGATTAAAAATTCAGACTGATATGAGCTTCATCTTGGTTCATGTGTTCAATGGGGAGCAAAGAAAGGCCATTGTAACTTAGTCTGAACGCTGAAAGGTTTTCCGTAGGTGAAGATTGTGGAATTATATGCTGCTGGTTTTACACTCTTAATTTCCTTAAGGAGGAATCTGCAGGTTAGGATTAAAATAGTGATTTTTCTCTAAATTATGTGAATACACATATTAAAACTACGTTAAAATGTACTTGTTTATACAGATGAAAAAGCATACACAAAGATGTGAAAATGATAAGATTATAAATTTAAATACCCTTTTAATGTAACGTTTCTTTTATTATAGAGAAAAAATATAATTTCTTCTTTATTATCTGTCTTGTAAAACTGCACAATTTCAATTTTAGAAACTGAGACTTTTAAAATTTTTCTCAATATTTGCATAGTAAACAACTGAAGGAAATTAATTTTTTGTGTGTGTTTTTGGATCACACCCAGCGATGCTCAGGGGTTTCTCCTGGCTCTGCACTCAGGAATTACTCCTGGCGGTGCTCGGGGGACCGTATGGGATGCTGGGGATTGAACCTGGGCTGGCATGGGCGGCCGCGTACAAAGGCAAACGCTCTACCTGCTGGACTATCGCTATGGCCCCGAAATTAATTTTATTTTATTTATTCTATCACCATGGATTAGACCATTACAAAGCCGTTTATTATTGCATTTCAGTCATACAGTACTGGAAGCATCCATCTCTCCTTTGGTTTGGTTTGTTCATTTCAAAGTTTTAGTTAAAATATGAAATCTCCTACCCAAAATAAAAATACACATATCTCAGTTATACAGCAAAAGTACAGGGTCATGTTTTTGTACTTTACTGTGAATTTTAAATGAAAATAAATGATTACCTAAATCTAGCAAGTCAGTTGCGGTTTTTAGTGCATTTCCATGTTAAGTAAATATTGAAGAAATATTCAATGAATGTCATTTCAATTGTGTTTTCATTTTAAGGGGTGAATATAAAGAATTGAGAGCAAAATTCAAGAGATGTCCTAAATTCAAAAGTAAAGTAACTCTTGATTTTGCAATCACATGCTTAGACCTGTTTTGGTTTAGAAATTGTATGCGTCATGTATGAGTAGAATTGAGGTGTAAATAGCATTTCACAGGTGAAAAATATTTGTACTTTAACAGTGTCTTATTTCAGTGACTAGCTACCATTGAATTATGCGTGAAAGCTTCGTGCAACTTTCATAATGCAAACAGCTGTTCAGGAGTTATAAGTAAGAGAAGTTGGCTTCTCTTCCTAATGCTTTAGAACTTCCTGTAAGACTTACTTTGAAATGATGTGTTTCATTGCCACCCTTCCCGTACTATAAGCATGATATTTGGAAGCCTGGATTATCAGATTCGTCAATGGATGGAGAAGGCAGAATGTACAATTCGAGGACTTTTTAGGATGCTACAAAGTGCTGGTGCCTGTAGAACCTTCAAATAAATTAAACGCCGCCCCAGGTGAATATTCCTCTAATAGACTCCGGTGCTATTAAAAATGTTGCTGACTGGAAACGCTTGGGTTTGCAGTGGTTGCAGATATTCCTGAATTTATTTGATCTACTCTCCCTTTCAGAAAAAATAAAACCCCTGAAATCGCCCTACTTGGAGTGAACAAACAGAAAATTAAAAGCCTCCAAATTGCACCTGACAGTACCACTGCCCACATGCATGGTTCCAGCCCACCCCGAGGGGCGGTGTCACTCACCAGGCTAGACTTACTCTAGTTGGAGCAAATCTGGATTAGATTAGTGGAAGTGATTAGGCGCCATCAGGAAGTGCCTTGTTTGCTTAAGTGGATTCTTACTAAACACAGCAAGGAAGGAATTTAGGAAATCAAGAGCAGCTCAGTCTTCCTTTTTTTCTAATTTGTGGAATATCAAAAACTACAGCTCTAACAAAACGTTTATTTTGACTGAATTTCAAACTATACCTACAGCCCTTCCATTACACATTCGTTAGCTAAATAATAAAGACACTTCCAGAGAAACCACTTTTATCAACTACAATCTCCTGAAGTTCTTTAATTTAGCTCTCATTTTCCACTTTCCCCCACCAATCTAAAGCAACTTGCTGGGAGAGCAGATTTTTGACCAAAAAAAAAAAAAAAAAGTGAAAAGAGACTGGAACCCACTATTCTGATTAATGCTTGAGAGATCAGGCAGGCTGGGGCAGAAGCTGTTCTTTCCTCCCCGGAAAAGCTAGATGCATTTTGGGATATAGCTTCCTCTGAGTCTATAAGGATTGTGAGGGAGTGTCTGCATTGTCAACAACCTCCCAGGTGATGGCCACACCTGGGAGGAACTGAGTCTTTATAGCAAGTCCTAGGAATTCAACAAGCAGGGAATTTATTCAACTAGCAGTTCTAACACTAAAGTGCAAAAAAGGGATCACCTATAGACCTTGTTGAAACACTGCCGTACTCTATCTTGGAGATGTGGTTCAGTAGGTGAGGACCATGGATTCCATTTCTACTTGTTGATACCTTTGGAAGATGCACCTTCAAAGCCCCAGCTGTAACCTGATACGGCCAGCCGCGAATTCTCAGGTTCTAACTTGGTGCTTCCTGACAAGCTGCCAAGGTGAGTCCTGCAGTCCTACTTTTGCCAAAAGATAGCAAATTTCTGATTCCAAGCACTCATGATGTTAATTAAACTTTTTTGACTCTTTGTTCAGCCTCACAGAAGCAGATCAAAATTTTGTTTTGATGAATTGCATGCTATCAGGGAGATAAAGAATAAAAATTCAGTTGGGACTAGACTTCAAATCATTTCCACTTAACTTTCCTGGTCCTGGTAGGCGGAATTGCTTGAAACTGGCTTAAAATTTAAAGTTTTGAAACTGGCAAGACTTAGTTAAGACTGATACATTTTTTAATGCCGGCAGAATTTTTTGCAGCAAAATCTCTTAAAAACTTAGAGATTAGAAACTTTAAGATCTTGGAAATTCTTAACTTTTTTGAATTTGATAGTTCAGTACAATGAAAATATCAAAAAATATCTAAAGGCAGCAGGTAAAAGCTTGTTAAAATTCTCACTGTGATAGATCAATGTTTATTTTGTTTTTAGTTGAAGGTTAAATAATGGGCAAAATATGAAGTCTTTGAACTTAAAATAAGTTAATTTGAAAGAAATTTCAGTCTTACAGCAACAGCTTAAAGTATCAAAAATGAATTTTGTTTCCAACTTGTGGTTCCTTATCAATTTTATTTATTTATTTTAGAAGCTTTTTATTATTCCACTGTGAGATATAAAATTACAAAGCTGTTCATAATTGGGTTTCAGTCATACAGTGTTCCAGTACCACCAGTGCCCATTTCCCACCACCAATGTCCCCCTGATTTCTTCCCCCTCCCACGCCTGCCTTTATAGTAGGCACTTTTCTTCTCTCTCTCTCTCTCTCTGTCTCTCTCTCTATCTATATATCTATCTATATCTTTCTTTCTCTCCCACTCTCTGTCTCCCTCTCCCCCTCTTTTACATTGTGGCTTGCCCTGCATACAATTAGGGATTATCATGTAAATCTCTTTGTGTATATTCAGTACTCAATTCTAGTCTACCATTACCATTTCCCACAATTAGTAGAACACTGTATTTATTTATATCCCACTAATGACTGCAGTCATTCTATGTCTGTCCTTTCCTTCTAATTTCACTCAGCATGATAATCTCCATGTTCATCCATTTGCAGGTAAATTTCATGACTTTTTTCCAGCTGCATAATATTCCATTGTGTAGAAGTACAATAGTTTCTTTATCCAGTCTTCTATTATTGGTTATTCAGGCTGCTTCCATATTCTGACTATTGTGAATAGTGATATGATGAATATAGAATTGCAGATAGTGTTTCTGTTTTGTGCTTTTCAGTCTCAAGGGTACATTCCCAGGAGTGGTATTGCTGGGTTAAATGGGAACTCAATATCTAGTTTTTTGGAGGAATATCCATATTGTTTTTCAAAAGGGATGGACCAGTCAGCATTACCACTAACAATGGATGAGAGTCCCTTTCTCCCCGCAGCCACACCAGGACTGTTGTGTGGAACACCAGAAGGTTGTTCTTACTCTTTTGAATGTGTTCTAGTCTCTGTGGTATGAGATCATAACTCTTTGTTGTTTTGATTTGCATCTCCCTGATGATTTATGATGAAAATTACTTTTCATATGCCTTTTGGCCATTCGCGGAAAGAATGGCCCCCGCCCACAGAACACAGAGACAGGAACCAGAGGTAACTGATAAAATGATGGCTCAACCGAAAGTAACTGATAAAATGATAGTTCGACAAGAGCACAGCAGGAAGGGCCTTAAGCAAATAATTCCAGGGAGGGCTATAAGGCAAACATTCCCGAGAGGTTGCGTCTGATGTCCCCCCCGTATTTGGAATGATACCTGACTGGGCCCATGCCGTGCCAAATATAATTTCCAGAAGTATTAGGCATGCTCAGATTGGTGGGTGATGGTTACCTGGTGCAGAGTGATTGGCTGCCGCGCGAGCCTTGATGTAATATTTTAAACCTATTGGATAGTTATGCGCGGGCTTTTCTGTAGCGTGGGAATTATTCCTTAAAAGATCCTCCCTGGAAGGGCCGGGCTCTTAGCCACTGACCGCTTGGGGTCACTCTATGAGCCCGAGTATACTCGCTTATTAATAAAACCCTTGCTTTTGCATAGGACTTGGTCTCTCAGGATTTCCTTGGTAGGTGCGGCGTTCTGAGGGCTCCCCCCGTCATCCCATTGGGTGGCCAACCCTTACATTCGAATTTCTTCTTTTTTGGAGGTTATGTTCATTTCTTCTTCCCATTTTTTTGCTGGGAGTTGGCTGTTTTCTTCTTGTAAAGTTCTACCAGTGCCTGATATATCATGGATATTAACCCCTGATCAGATGGGCATTGGGCGAGTATTCTTTCCCACTCTGTGAGCTGTCTTTGTTATTTGGTCACCATTTCTTTTGAGATGCAGAAACTTTTCAGATTTATATAATCCCATTGGTTTATCTTTGCTTCCATTGCTTTGACAGTGGTATTTCGTCTTTGAACATGCCTTTAACATCTTATTTCTGTCGTAGAGAGTTTTTTATGTTTTCTTCAAGGTATCTTATAGATCCATCTGATGTTGAGATCTTTAATTCATTTTGATCTGACTTTTGTGCTTGGCATTAGAAGAAGGTCTAAGTTCATTTTTACATGTAGGTGCCCAGTTTTCCCAGACCACTTGTTGAGTAGGCTTCTTTTTTAAACATTTTATTATACCACCGTGAGATATACAATTACAACGTTGTTCACATTTGGAGGCTTCGGTCACACAGTGTTCCAGCACCCCACCCTCCACCAGTGCCCATCACCCACCACCCATGTCCCCAATTCCCCTCCCCACGTCCTGCCTAAATGGCAGGTTCTTTATCTCCTCTCTCTCTCTCTCTCTCTCTCTTCCTTCTCCTACACATTGTGGGTTGCACTACATACACTTAGAAGCCATCATTTGCATTTTTTTGCCTGTATTTAATGCTCAGTTCTATGTTGGTATCAGACCTTTTGACATTTATTCACACATGTTCCCTTCTCTATCTTACCTAACCTCTTGACTCCCACGTGCTTTTGGTAATTTCCACTTTTGGTAAGATCACCTGGTATATTTATGTCATGCAAATAAATGCAGTCGTTCTATGTCTCTCTCTTTCCTTCTGACTAATTTCACTCAACATGATTGAAGAGGCTTTTTTTGCTCCACTTAATATTTTTTTGCTCCTTTAATGAAGATTAAGAGATCATATATTTGAGAGGTATTTCAGGATATTCAGTTCTATTCCATAAGTCTACAGATCTGTCTCTATACCAATACCATGATGTTTTAATTTCTACTGCTTTGTAGTAGAGTTTGAAATTTTGGGAAAGTGATACATCCCACCTTCTTTTTCCTAAGGATTGCTTTAGCTATTCACATGGGGGGGTTATTATTCCACACAAATTTCAGGAGATTTTGGTCAATTTCTTTGAAGAATGAATGTCACGGATATCCTTATATGCACTGCATTGAATCTATATAAAGCTTAAGTATTACATTTTGATAATGTTAGTTTTCCCAATCTATGAGCAGGAAGCGTATCTCCATTTCCTCAGGTCCTCTTTTTATTTCTTGAAGCAATATTTTGTAATTTTCTTTGTACAGATTCTTTGCATTCTTAGTCAAACTGGTTTCTAGGTATTTATTTTCTGTGGCACAATTGTAAATGGGATAGTTTCTTTAATATCTCTTTCTTCTCTTTTGTTACTTGCATATAGGATAGCCATTGACTTTTTGACTTTTGGTATTGATTTTGTACACTGCCACTCTACTATATGCTTCTATTGTTTCTAGGAGATGTTTGGTAGAGAGTTTAGGGCTCTCTAGGTATAATATCATGTCATATGCAAATAGTGACAGCTTGACTTCTTCCTTGCCTAATTGGATGCCCTTAATGTCCTTTTTTTCCCTGATTGCTATAGCAAGTACTTCCAGTACTATGTTGAATAGAAGTGGTGAGAGTGGGCAACCTTGTCTTGTCCCCGCTCTTATAGGGAAGGCTTTCAGTTTTTCTCCATTGAGAATGATGCTCACTGTGGTCTTGTGGTAAAGATGGCTTTGACTATATAGGGGAAAGTTCCTTTAATTCCCAATTTATGGAGAGTTTTTTTTTTATCATGAATGGGTGTTGGATCCTGTCAAATGCTTTTTTCTGCATCTATTGATATGATCATATGTTTTTATTTTTCTCTTATTGATATGATGAATTATGTTGATTGACTTACAGATGTTGAACCATCCTTGCATTCCCAGGGTGAATCCTACTGGTCACAGTGTTTAATCTTCTTGATGATTTTTTTTTGGGGTCATACCCAGCGATGCTCATGGGGTTACTCCCTGCTCTTCACTCAGGAATTACTCTTGGCACTGCATGGTAGACCTATGGAATGCTAAGGATCAAACCTGGGTTGGCCTCATGCAAGGCAAATGCCCTACCCTTGTACTATCACTCCAGACTTTTTTTTTTTTCTTGATGAATTTTTGGATTCTATTTGCTAGTATTTTGTTGAAGATCATAGTATCTGTGTTCATCAGGGAGATTATTCTGTAGTTTTACATTTTTGTGTTGTCTGACTGATTTAGGTATCAGGGTGATCTGTGCCTCATAGAAGTTATTTGGGAGTGTTTCTCTTTCTTTATTTTCCTGGACGAGGTTGAAAAGGACTAGCAGTAGGTCCTCAGTTAAAGGTTTGGAAGAATTCACTGGTGAATTTGTCTGGACCTGGGTTTTTGTGTTCTGGCAGACTTTTGATTACTGATTCAATTTTCTTGATGTTGATTAGTTTATTCAGGTTCCAAATCTTCTTGTTGCAGCCTTGGGTCACTATAGGAATTCAGGAATTTTTCCATTTCTTCTAGGTTCTCTTTGTTTTGTGGCATACAGACTCTCAAAACAATCTCTGATGATATTTTTCTCTGGTTTCTTTGTGATATGCCCCCCTTTCATTTCTGATTCTATTTACTTGGGGTTTCTCTTTTCCTTTCCTTATGAGTCTTGCAAGTGATTTGTCAATCTTCTTTATTTTTTCACAGAACCAGCTCTTGATTTCTTTTGATCTTTCACATTGCTTTTTAGGATTCCATCTCATTGATTTCATCTCTAAGTTTTATTATTACTTTCTTTCTGAGTGAGTTGGGCAACGCTTGTTGGTCCCTTTCTAAGGTCTTAAGCTGTGAAGTCAAATTGTTTATGATGGCCCTTTCTTCTTCTCTCGATGATTGCTTGTAGAACTATGAACTTTCCTCTTAACACTGCTTTCACTGTATTCCACAAGTTCTGATAGTTTTTGTCTTCCGTCTCATTTGTTTCCAGGAATTTTTGGAATCATCTTTGATTCTTGTATGACCTGCTGGTTGTTCAGCAGTAAGCGGTTTAGTTTCCAGGTTTTTGGTATGACTCTCTGTTTCTGTCTGCAATTAACTTCTATTTTCAGTGCATCATGTTCCAGAAATATAGTTGACACAATTTCTATCTTACCTGTTTTATGGAGATATATTTTGTGGTCATTCATCATGTTGACTTCTCGACCTAGGTACACATAGCTATTGCATTCAGAGATGTTTGGTCCATTGAGAGTGAATGGGGCCTCTGGAACTAGTTCATTTCTCATGAACATAGTTTTGTTGAAATTCAGCTGTAAACTTATCTTTCTGTATTCTCGGTCAAAGTCAGCCAGCATTTGTGCCGCTTGCTGATGTTTGGTGTTATTAGAACGATGTCATCAGCAAAGCATAGGTGGTGCAGTTGCCGGTCATCTATCTTCACTACCATTCCTTCCCATTCTAATTGTCGCATGATGTCTTTGGGGGGTGGCGCTGAAGAGTTTTTGGCGAAATGGTATCACCCTGCCAAACCCCTCCTTTGACGCTCGATGATCACTTCCCTGTAGAATGGTGAGATCCTGGTGGTGATACTGTAATATAGTTCACGAAGGATCTTTATGCATTGGGTTTGAACGCACTGTTTGGCTAGGGCTTCTATGACCACTTCAGTCTCCATATAATATCCTGAGTTGCGCAGGAGAAAAAGAGCAGCATGGACTGCCTTCAAAAACATCAAGCGATAGCCAAAAGAACAAAAAAACTCCGGCTCTGGGAACATCTCTTTGACTCCACCATTCTCCCTGCATTAGCATAGGCCTCAGAGACCTGGGCCCTAAGAAAGCAGGATTAGAATACCATTTGGGTCTCCCAAAGAGGAATCGAAAGAGCCATGCTTGGAATATCATGCCAATTTTAATTGGTCTCACTCAAATGAGAGAAGGAATCCAGAGTTCTGACTTCCGTCGCTATTCTAAAATCAAGGATGCTATCTCATCTGCCAGGACATCAAAAATCAAATGGGCTGGTCATATAATGCGATCTGGAGAAGACCATTGGACTAGAGCTCTTACCGATTGGATCCCACGGGACGTCTAAAGATCGCGTGGCCACCCACCTGCAAGATGGTCAGACTTCCTTATCAAGATCCTAAACAAACAGTTCAAGGCTCTTAATATCCCCGAAACAAACAGATGCCATTGGGCTACACTTGCACGTGATAGGGTCAAATTGAAACATTACTGGCGCCTGCTTGAGCAATTAGATGAATAACAGGATATCAAGTGATCAAGTGATCAAGTGATATTTTGTGGTTCAGCATGAAATATATCCTGGAGTATGTTTCATGTGCACTGGAGAAAAAATGTGTATTCAACTTTTGGGGGATGAAGTGCCCTGCATATATCTACTAGTCCCTCTTTCTTCCATCTCTTCTTCTTTCAGGGCCAGTATTTCTTTGATGAGTTGCAGTCTTGTCAATCTATAAATAGTTCATAGAGCAATGTTGAAGTCTCCAAGTACAATCATATTGCTGTCAATGTCTTCTTTGATGTATATTAGTTTTGGGTATTTTGCTTGGCCCCTCCTTGGGTCTGTATATGTTTAGAATTGTATTTTTCCTGTTATATGTATCCCTTGATTATTAATAAGTGACCTTCACTGTCCTTATGACCTTTCTCAGCCCGAAGTTTATGTTGTTGGAACAATATGGCCACCATGGCCTTTTTTGGAGGGTTGAGTGAAGGGCGTTTTCCAACATTTAACTTGGAGCCTGTCTTTGCTCTGATTCCTCAAATGCATTTCTTAAAGGCAGAAGAATATTGTGTTCAATTTTTTTTTATCCATTTTGCCACTCTTTGTCTCTTAATTGGTGCATTTAGATGTTGACATTGAGAGAGATTATTATCATGGGATTTTTTATACCACATTTCTGTATAAATTTGTTGTTCTTTTGGGTTTTGACTTATTTTAGAGTAGCTCTTCAGCTCTTCTTTTAAAGTTGGTTTTGAGTTGATGAATTTCCTGAGCTGTTGTTTATCCACAAAGCTGTGTATCTGTCCTTTAAATCTGAATGAGCATCTAGCCGGAAAGAATTCTTGGTGATGCCTTCATTTCATGAGTTGTTTTACTATATCCCACCACTGCCTTTTAGCTTGGAGGGTCTCTTCTGATCACTTGATCACTTGACATCCCGTTATTCATCGATTTGCTCAACCGGGCACAAACCTCTTCTGATAGGTCTGCTAAAAGTTGAATGAATGCCCCTTTTGTATAAAATTTCCTTCTTTTGATATTGCCACTTTAAGAATTACTTATTTATCACATCCATCATTATGACTAGGATATGTCTTGGTGTCTTTTAATTGGGGTCTATTTTTTGCTAAGATCCTTTCGGCTTTTTGAATCTGGATGCCTGCATACTTTAACTCTGGAAACTTTTCAGTAAGGATGCCTTTAACCGTTCCTACTTCCTTGAATTTGCCTCCCTGTTCATCTGGGACTCCAATGACTATTACATTGATGAATCCAATGAATCTTGGATTTATCCTCATGTTCTCTAGCCCGGTGCTGATCTATTTTTTCTTCTATTTTATGTGTTATATTTCCCTGAGTGCTTTTTGCAGCTCATCCTCATTCTCACTATTCTGTCTTCTGCCACTATCATTCTACTGTTGAGGGCCCTCATTGTGTTTGATTCATTTTTAAATCACTCAACTTCATCTATGGAGTCTTTTATTGATGATATTTCTGTTTTTAGTTTTTTTTTTTTCTTTTTTGGGTCATACCGGCGTGATCAGGGGTTACTCCTGGCTCTGCACTCAGGAATTACTCCTGGCGGTGCTCGGGGGACCATATGGGATGCTGGGGATGGAACCCAGGGCAGCAAGGCCGGCCGCATGCAAGGCAAACGCCCTACCCGCTGGGCTATGGCTCCAGCCCCAATGTTTGTAGTTTTCTTATTTTTTTTTTGTAGTTTTTCTTATTTATTTTTTCATTTCCTCCCATATGTTATTGGCTGCCCATTCCACTGCATCATTTCTATCCTCCTGTATATTACTGGTCATCTGTTCCACTTTTTTCATTGAGCTCATTAAACAGCTCAATTTCTCTCAAATTCTTTGTTGGAGAGATTATGAATGTGGGTATTCCTAGTTGAAGCTTTGGGGGCTCTTTTTCTTCTTCCATGCTTTTGAGGAGGGGATCTACATTGTTTCCCCCACAATGCTGTGGTGGTCTGGATTTGGAATCTTCTGGAGCACTGTTTCTCTCTCACTGCCAGATAAGTCTAATGTCAGTTTTTCTGTGCTTTAGGGGGTATGGTGCATTGTAATTTGGTTCAAGTCGTTAGTCTTTTGTGAGTTAGTTAGTCTAGTCTGTTAGTGACAGTTAGTGTTACTGAGAGATCCAGTAATAGAGTCCAAAGTGTTGGTTCAATGCAATATGGAAAGGGAGGATTATCTTGTGGCCAGGTGAACAGCCACCACTGTGAAGACACGATTCCACGGGTCCTTCTTGGACAGGTGGGGGTACCATGGGCGGGACCAAGGTCTCAGTGCAGCCTCTGGGTATCAGCTTAGGATCCTGGTTATTGTAGTTCCTAGTTTCTGTCCCTGAATCCTAAAGGCCACATGTGTGACTCCCTTTCGGCAGTACATGTCTGCAACCTTTCCTTATCCATCTTAATCAGTTCTTTGTTTCATTGTTTTTTCAATGTGTGTGTAATATTATTACTATGGAAATATATGGTTGTTTTCTCTTGGATTCACCTAGTGTTTCTGATAATAATTACTCCATTTTAAGGGTTAGCACATTTTAATTAGTCTCAAAGAATTCAGGTGTGATGTTTGATATATTATAAGACTTGTCCAAGTCGTTAAAAAAGTTTCTTTTTCATTTTTAAATCACTTTTACTCCTTTCATCAATATATAGCTATGCTAATTGAGCTCTAGGGTTCCCTGATTTGTAATATTTCTCACAGTGCACATGCATTTAAGAATGTTAACTTCCATATCGAGAGTACTAAAATAATAAAGAACTCCTGCCACAGCTATTACTACATTGGAAGTAACTATGGTATCTTGATTTTGTCGCAGAACCACATATACTAAATGAAAACTACAATAACACAAAACTGTTCATTACTGTCAGAGGTTGTTCTATTTAACAATGCTAATCTGAAATATCTAAGAAAGCACATTTCTTTTTCTTCATACTTAAAGAAACCTCCAGGACTTGGTTGTGGTGAGCTGATGTCTTAGGTAACTTTTAATGTTAACTTTTACTTTTATCACAATAAAGTATATTTAAAGGGAATTCTCCATTCCACCAACTCACTTAGGCCAATTTGTTGAACATTCTCACATAACCAGAACCTTTGGTAAAAATCATTTCTATCTGGGGGCAGAGCCATTGGACAGCAGGTAGGGCATTTGTGGGGCTGACCTGGGTGACCTGAGTCCAATCCTTAGCACCCCATATGGTGGAAATATCCTGGTTGCTGAGCCCACCAGGGTGTTTCCTCAGATGTGTTTATTTGTGTTCTTTCCCTTCATCTGAAGTTCTGGACTTCTGTAGTACCTGAGCACAAAGATCATGTCTATCTAGTTGTTCCAAATCTTCATTGTTGACTACCATGTCTTCTGTTCCCTGGCATTTTCCTCGGGAAGAGGATTTTACAAATGGAGTGCTACATGCCACAACAAGGAAGGATACAGAAACAAATGTTTTGCACCAAATTTATTTCTTCTTTTTAGTATTGTTGCTATGGTGGTGCAGATGAAATGTTTTAAGAATTCTGTGAGTTAAGAATAAAAAAGAGATGATAATTGGTCTTTCATGTATATTATTGTAGGCAATCTGTATAGTTTCTATTTTTTGTTTTTGAAAGTATAACTTTATTTTAGACCTTAGGAACTTTTGTTGCTGTTCTCCCTTGTTTTCCTCATGACAGCATTTCCTTCCTTTCTCTAATTCCTGGGCTATAATTTTTACAACGAAATATGTTTAATTGATTAATTGAAATCTCAGTTTTATGCCTGATAGAGAGGAAAGAGGATTCGATAGTTCAAGTTTTTAACAAGAATCTCTTTTTTTTTTTGTTTATGAGAATCAGACAGAACTAAGTAGGTGAAATTACCAATGTTTTATCATAACACTGGACACATAAAGTGTAGCTTAATGGTGAGGGTACACTGCCCCTTACTAGCATTTAAGCTTGGGTAAATCACTTAAAGCAGTGGTTTTTAATGCATTTTTATGTCTGTTATCTGGCACCCACTGAGTTTACTTTTGTGGTTTAAATTTTCATCTGTAAAGTGTATATAAAGTAGTTTTAGTAATAGGATTGAAAGGATTGTCTAAGATGATGCTTTAAAAAAAAGCATAACCTGGCATATATCAGGAGTTCAATCATGTCACTTATGATTTTTTGAGTATATTAAGCAGCTTCATACAGTCTTTATTTTCAGTATAGAAGCCCTATCCCCAGATTAATATGACTAATCTGCTGCCCTCAGTGCTGTAATTATTAGCTGCACCTACTTCTCCCCTCTCACAGTGACCCCCTTTATGCACTATATTTCAAACCATGGTGGAATTTTGCTACAACATGGTGAGTGGAACAAAAACCAAAAACCAAAAACAAAAACCACACTATCTTACTAGTAAGGATGATGTTCATGTTTTAAATCCTGTCCCAATTCTCTAAGCAATTCTATTCATGAAGGTATCAGTGCCCTTCAAATAACTAATTTTGTAAAGACTTGATTTGTAAGTTTGAGAAACTTATCCATATAATTAGCTCATAAAAATATAGCACTGAAGTAGTTTGCTGTCTTGATCATTATATTTAATTATGTTTTGATGAGTATAGATTTGTACAGACCTTAAAACCAAATATCCAATATTGCTGTACTAAACCAATTTCTAGACATAAGTCCTTATTATGTTGAACCTTCCATATTAGAAGGCTAGTGCAGCAGACTGCTTCACACATCATTAACTCCCTCAGAGTCCATATTCATTTGGGTCCCAAACAATACCAGAATAGGAAAGATTGAGACCATTTCTTATTAGAAGAAATGTTCAGCCTATATTGCAGAAGTCGGAAGCAATTTGCTTAAAGTATAATCACAAAGTGCATCACTTGGGTTGACAATTTAGAGACATGTTCCTGAGCCGCCACTCCAAATCTCTAACAAATTGCTGCAAAGGTTCAATATGAGTTTTCCATGTTGGAAAAAACTTATGAAGACAATTGTAGGCAGGTCACAGTTGCAACAATATTATTTACATATCCCCTGGAATTACAGTTTGGAAGGAATTTAGAAATATTTTCAGTAATTGCCTATTTATATGCTTTCCTTCTATACCTTATATGTGAATATGCATATATATACATATGTATGTATGCATGATAGAACAAGAAAAGGGTTGTTTTGTTTTATTTTGGGGCCATACCTGGCTGTGCTCAGGACTTACATCTGTTCTGCGTCAGGGATAGGTCCTGGTGGGCTCGGGGTACCATGTGAGGTAATGGCATATTCAACCTGTGAATCATGTGAAAGGCAAATGCTCTACCTGATGCACCATCTCCCTGGCTCTGTAAAAAGTAATTTTTAATACCTTATGATCACTGCTCAAGTCAAGACACCTCTTTATTATAATAATGGCTTTCTAAAAGTTGCCCTCTTATTGACTAGCAGCTTCTGTACTTTGTTATGAGGGGTCTTTCATATGCTACAAAATGCTGGTGTCTTTCTTTCCTTCTTTTGGTTTTTGGACCACACTGGGCAGTATTCATGTATTACTCCTGTTCTGCTCTGAGGAATCACTCTTTGAAATGCTCAGGGGACCACAGGGGGAGCTGGAGATTGAACCTGGTCTCATGCAAGGCTCATGCATTGCTCACTGTACTGTCTCTCTGTTCCCTGGTGTTCAATTTTTAAGGTATTGTTAATTTTGAATTTATGTGGTTGTAAATTCAAAATTTCAAAATTGTAAATCTGCTGAGATTTTTGTTGAAGTTAGCCAATAACAGTTTTCTTCCCAGTAACACTGTGCATTGTGCACTGGTCCTCCTTAAATGCTTAATTAATATGGTAGTGTCCATTATACCCAGCAATACCACTCCTGGGAATATACCCTGGTGACCCAAAAAAACACACAACAGAAACACTATTTGCACTTCTATATTCATCGCAGTACAATTCACAATAGTCAGAATCTGGAAACAACCTGAGTGCCTGTGAATACTGGATAAAGAAATTATGGCAGATCTACACAATGGAATACTATGCAGTTGTCAGGAAAAGCGAAGTCATGAAATTTACTTGCAAATGGATGGACAATGGAGATTATCATGCTGAGTGAAATTAGTCTGAAGGATAAGGACAGACAAAGGAATGACTGCATTCATTTTGTGAAAATGAAAAAAAAACCTGTTATATAACAGTTTTCTACTAATTGTTAAAAACAGTAATGCCAGAGGAGACCTGAGCATTGAATGTAGGCAAAGGATTTACATGATAATCCCTAAATGTATGTAGGGCAAGTCACAATGTGTAAGAGGGGAAGAGAGAGAGAAGAAAGAGAGAGAGAAAAGAGAGAGAGAGAGAAAGAGAGAGTAAAGAAGAAAAGTGACTTCCATGGAGGCAGACTGAGGGAACTGGGAGGCAATCTGGGGATACTTGCGGTAGGAAATGTGCACTGGTGGAGACATGGGTGCTGGAACACTTTGACTGAAACCCAATCATGAACATCTTTGTGATTGTATAACTCACTGTGGTATAAAAAATTCAAATTAAATAAAATGGATGCAAAATTATGTCCCATAGGAAGTACAGTATGTCAGCATGACTGAATTCATGAGAATTATTATTTGTGCAAAAGTGAAAAGAAGCTTTATGGCTCAAAAATTCTACTGTTTTCACATTAATAGAGTGGTAAATAAAAGCATTCAAATTGATGAAACTATCATATTGCTAAAGGTATGAGGTATTAACTGTTGGCCCAAGATTGGTTGTACCCCAAAACTAAACTAAGTACTAACAGTCTTTCTCAAGAGGTACTTTGCTGAGAGTTAGGAACTAACAAGCACAGAGGATGAGTTATACTATTGGAACCAAGTCCTACTCTCCCCAAAAATTGTTTATTAGATTGTGATTAATTTAGGAATGTTAACCAAAGCACCGGGTCATGCCATTAATATAATATATCACAGAAATTAGAAGTAATTACATTTTACCTTTATAGTGAATCTGCGTAAAACATTCAACTAAAAACTTGTAATGTCAAATATCATTATATCTACAATATCAAGCAGTGAAATTCTCTTATATTTCAGGGAACTTCTACTGAATTGACTGATTCCTTCCTCTTAGTGGTTCTCGAGTTTCCTTTGAGAATCAAAGTACATTTGTTCCTTGAACAACATGAGCCTGAAGGGAACCAAATATAGCATGACTCTTTCTTCTTTCCTACGATATTTCTCCCCATACACAAGTATGACATATTCCTGAACACAGTTCTCTTTCTTTTTGTGAATTTTTTCTTTCCATTGTTTCTTATTCACAAACCCAAGAGAGTTTGAATGTTTGAGGATGGATCTAAAATAGAGGCCCACTGTAATAGCACAGGGCTTCCAGGAATTAGGTATGGGAGCATGGTTGTGAAATGAGTCCCATCTTTGCCAACCGATGACTGTGGTTAATGCTAGGGGAGTCAGAAGTTAGAAGTGAGTTTTTACTGTGTTGGATATTTCTTATCCTTCCACCCCTTGTTCAGGGGTCAATTGTGGTGTAAGCATTTGAAAACATAAGGCATAATCATCAAATTGGAACCACTTATCCCTCCCCCTCACATGTACACTTATATTTAATGATATTTAAAGGAGGAAGTAAGCAGAGAGATAGTACCATGGGTTATGAACTTGCCTTGCAAGTGGCTGTTCTGGGTTTAGTCCCCAGCACCACATGATCACCTGATTCCCCACCAGATGTGATCCCTGAGCATAGAGCCAGAAGCCCTTGATCACCACTGGTTGGGTCCCAAACTCCCAAATCATAAACTTTTTGAAAAGGGTTCCTCTCAGTTAAAGTAATCAGGAAGAGACTATTAAAACAACACTGTTAAGAAGTTTAATAAGGAGCAGAAAAAAAAGTGAAATAATGGTGATATCTCTGATGGAAAACTTTTATTTGGTAGACGATATACTAAGAAGCTATTTACACTGAAATATGGTTAGAAGGTGAACTCACTCAAACTGGTTTGTTCCTTTGGACATAGGAGATGCATGCAGTATCTGCTCCCCTGGGGTTAAATACGGGCTCCTGAGAATACAGCACTTTGCAGAGAAAGGCTCCTCCCTACTACGTTTCCATGCAGTTATCCACACAAACTTTTTTTTAATGCTGGAGGACATCATATTTTATTTATTTATTTTAATTAATTAATTTACTTTTTGACAATTACAAAAATGTTGATGTTTGGGTTTCAGCCATACAGTGTTCCAGCATCCATCCCTCCACCAGTGCCCACCTCCCACCACCAATCTCCCCAATACCCTCCCTCCTCCCTAGCCTGCCTCCGTGGCAGGTTCTACATCTCTTTTCTCTCTTTCTCTTTCTCTCTTCCCTCTCTTACATGTTGTGGATTGTAATAGACTTTTGACAATTATTGGCCCATTGTTCCTTTCTCTGTCTTACCTAACCTCTGTTCCCACATATTTGTGGTAGTTTCCACCTTTGACAAGACCTCCTGACCTTGGATATTGGTATCATAATATGTATGTGTACATATATATATATATATATGATACCTATATATATGTAATGCAAATAAATGCAGTCATTCTATCTGTCTACCTGTCTCTCTCCTTCTGGCTAATTTCACTTAACATGATCCTCTCCATGTCCATCCATTTATAGGCAAATTTCATAACTTCATTTTTCCTAACACCTGCATAGTATTCCATTGTGTAGATGTACCAAAGTTTCTTTATCCAGTCATTGATTTTTTGGGCACTCTGGTTGTTTCCAGATTTTCATTAATCATCAGAAAGATGCAAATCAAAACAACAATGAGATATCATTTTACACCACAGAGACTGGCACATATTCAAAAGAGCAAGAACAGGTGCTGGTGGGGAAAGGGGACACTCATCCATTGTTGGTGGGAATGGCGACTGATACCGCCTTTTTGGAAAACAATATGGACATTCCTCCAAAGACTAGAAATTGAACTCCCTTTTGACCCAGCCACACCACTCCTGGAAATGTACCCTGGGAAGCCAAAAACATGCAGTGGAAACACCATCCCTACTTTTATATTCATAGTAGCATTATCCACCCAAACTTTTAAGTGGAGAGGAACTAAAAGGATACTCCCACCATATTCCTGGTTTTTTTTTCTCTCTTGCTGCTTCTGCCTCCTTTTGGAGCTTTATTCATTTTTGTCTGTTTGATCCCCAGAGGAAAAAACAAACAAGAGGTCTCTCCCTTCATCTTATACAGATTCATCCCCCTTCCTCTAATGTCTTTATTCTTTCCTCTACTGCCTACCCCATACACAAATATAATATATTCCTGAATACGGTTGTCTCTATAAGAGAAGTCATGGTGTCCTTAAAGAAAATAACCTCTGTGTATCTTTAATGACAAATCCAAAGTATCCCAAAAATATTTTCTCCAGTTCCTTTCTCACTTGGCCCTATAGCTGGAGTTTTCTACTTCACTAAATTAAACATTCTGTCTTCTATTCTTTTTATTATTCTGAGCATCAGAGTTCTTACTCTCTTCTTCCTCTATCCTTTTTCCTCTCTGCCCCCATGATGATGAGAGAGAGAGGAAATTCCCAGATTCAATACTTGGTATCCTATGAAGTAGAACAATTTCCTTGCATGCAGTCGATCCAGGTTTAATCTTCAGCACCCAGTACAGTCCCCTGAGCATACCAGGAATAATCCCTTTATCACTGCTGTGTGTGCCCCCCAAACAACAACACAACAATAAAAACCGATGCCCTCTAAACTGTTCCCAGGAAGCAACCAATGTGTAGTACTCTTTAATGACTGTCTCACCCCATTTAACATAGCTCTTATGTCCAGGCATAGCCTCTTGTTTCACTATCTTCATACTCATATGTGAGAGATATAATTATCTCCACTTTTATAGGTGTGAAAACACAAAATTAAAGGTGTGAAATAGTGTGTTCTAGGCAATATAGAAAGGTTAAGGTGCAGGATTCGAGGCTAACTTATCTTCAGGGTACTATAGGCAAGTTAGTTTGATTTGTTACTACTGTCTGTTATTTCATCTTCTCTCTCAAATTTTATTTTCAATATTTTTTTTTTGGCCTTTTGGGTCACATCCGGCAATGCTCAGGGGGCTACTCCTGGCTCTGGACTCAGGAATTACTCCTGGCGGTGCTCCGGGACCATATGGGATGCCGAGGATCGAACCCAGGCCAGCAGAGGCCGGCCACGTGCAAGGCAAACGCCCTACCCGGCTGGGCTATTGCTCCAGCCCCTATTTTCAATATTTGACTTGAGTAAAAGAAGTATTGCAGCTGAATTAATGTGAACATAACTGCCAGTATATTATCTCTCATTACAATTGAAATTTAAGTCCTTGACACTCTGCTTCATCTTAATGTCCTTTATGAATGTCTCTGCTCTGCAGTCTCACAAAAATACTTAAACAGTCCATCTTGTCTCTTACATTTCCTTTCTTTAGGATTTTCCTTTCTTTCTGTTATTTAGTTAATCTAATTTCTCTTCCTCTGTTTCGTAGCAGGGGTCTTGGGTAGGAAAGAGAGGGTGGGAACTTCCGGTTGTGCTCAGGGCCTATTCCTGGCTCTGTTCAGGGATTACTCCAAGCAAGATCACATGGGGTGCCGGTGGTCAAACCCAGGTTGGCCACATGCAAGATAAGTACCTACCCTTTGTTATATCGCTCCAGCCCCTCATTTCTCTCATGTTAAGTCCATACACATGTTTTAACTTGCCATGATCTACTGGTGTATACAAGCTTTCTTTCTTTTTGCATCCTTTCTTGTTTGTTATAGTCCCAAATATTTCTTCTGTATACACTTTGACCCATATGAGGCAGTGTTTTTGTTTTGTAATCAACTATGAAACACAATTTAGAAAACTTATCACAGCTAATGCACCAAGTTAAAGGAGAGTCAAGGACAGAGAAGAGATTGCATTAGTGACCAAAAAATAAACCCCCACTATGGTAGGACAAAGAACATTTAGTAGAGAACAGCTCTTAAAAACTGAGAATAAACTAAATAAAAGGTTAAACTATTTGGGAAGATAATGTCGAGGATGTCTTTAGTAAATAATGTACAAAATACAAAGCAAAAGCTGGAAATAGGATCAAAGAATAAAGTCTGGAGTAGACTATACGTTGAGAATACCTCTGGAAAGTGAAATTAGGTTAAATGAATAGAAAAGATACTATTAAATAATTATATGTGATTCAAACTACAGTGGATGAATGAAGGGTCCAGGAGTTCTGCCTTTGAGAGAAAAATTGATATAGAAATGGATATACCAGCTATACTTAGAAGAGCTTTGGAGCTCTAGTACTTAATGCAGGAATAAGTTAACAATGAGCAGAGAAAATGAAAGGAAATAAAATTAATCCAACTTCAGAGGGTAGCTATATAGAAACAAATTTAATTATAGAATAATATATTACTTGTGCAGTCATAATATAATGTAACATTGAATATCCATTCAAACCCAAATCAGGATTTTAGAAGGGGTTAAGTCAGGGATATTGGGAGTGGGCAGGAGATGATAATATAAATATCATCAACAAATAATTCCTCAGGCAGGAAAGCCAAGGAAGGGCTGTACATGTGTTCCCTAAGACTTTTTTTTCAACTCCCCAGGATCCAATAACTGCCCCCAAACTTTTCAGAGGTTTTCTTTTTTTTGTGAGGCATCCAAAACAACATTAACAGTAATGATAATTATAATACTGCTGTAGGATATATACACAATGGACTATCACTCCACTCTAGGATGAAATAGTGCAATTAGTTGTTATATGGGTGGAATTATGCACGAGATAAGGGCCTATTGATGAGAGTGTACCACCTACATGGTAGAGCCTGGCAAGTTACCAATGTTGTATTTGATATGCTAAAACCCAGTAACAATTATAGACCTCGTTCCCATGACCTGAAGGAATGGTTTGAGGCTCTTTGTGTTCCTGGAGCGAGCAGATGCACTTGGGTTATGCTTGCTTGTGAGAGGACTATGGAGATGTTACTGGTGCCCACTCAAGCAAATCAATGAACAATGGGAAGACAAGTGATACAAGTGATGGGTGGAATTATAGGGTATCATACTGAGTGAAGTGAGTCAGAAAGAAAGGGATAGATACAGAAGAACAAATGGCCATAGATAACAGAACTGCAGAGTTGGTCCATAGAACTGAACTTAACTGAGGGTTGAGGTAGGGGTAGAGGGATGGGAATGGGAAGGGTGTTAAATGGGAGAGTCCCTGGTACATTGGATGCCCTGGTGGTCAGTGTTTTGTTGAAAGGATTTATGTATAAAATTATCATGAACAGTGTTGTAAACCATGGTACCTCAATATAAAGAGGAAAAGAATTGCTTATTCAGAATGCAGGAACAATGGTTTATGTTTAATATTTTTTATTTAACAAACACTTGTAGCACAAAGTGTTTGGACCTTATTCTGCCAATTGGATTTGTCTCTACAATGACAGACTCTTTGGGAGACAGCATTAGCCCTTTCTTAAGGGAGAACTGAGTGAGTCTCAGGGTCCTTCTCTCATCAGTCCCCCAAAACCCTCTTCACCTAATAGTGCTTGCTTTTTATATCTGTAAGCATCTGCCAAATCACTTGTGTAGCTTTCAGTATACTTCTCTCTCTGACAGCCCAGAAAACATCGAGGGTCTAACACAACTGATTTTTGTGGCAATAATGCTCATCTGTGGAGCTTGTCAAATGGTGAAAGCAAAATGGTTTTAGTATTTTATTTTCTCTGAAAATACTCCTTTTTATAGTGAAAAGGGTAAACTTCGGCTTTTGTTTAGTTGCATTGAGTTTACAAAGTAATGAATGTGGACTGGGGGAGAGAGAGAGAGAAAGAGAGAGGAGAGAAGAGAGAGAGAAAGAGAGAGAAATGAGAGAGAGAAGACAAGGGAGAGAGCGAGAGAGAGAGAGAGAGAGCACTCACATGGCCCAAACACACAGCTTGTATGTATAGGCTCTGAGTTTGATCCTGGCACGTATGGTCATGTGTGGCCTGGGAGTCCTAAGGCCAATGAGCTTCAGGCACTGGGTCCAGTTGGTTCAGTACCACTGCCAGGTTCCTAAAAAAGTGACAAAAATTTCTTCAAATTAAATATTTGTGCTTTCATTGATATTAAAAAGCCACAGACAATAATTATTTTAATCAAGCTTTCAGGTTTAAATTTTGTTTAATAATTAATTTCAAATAGGGAATATAATCACATAAACTACAAACTCCTCATCCTTCTGTTCCTTGCTTTCCACCTCACCTAGTTCTCTCTATGCAGATGGTTTTCTCAGCATCAGACTGTCCTGGGGATATTGTAGATATATGAAAAACATAAAGTTCTATACAATTGTCAGAATACAGAACACATTGTTCTTCATTTTGATTACCCCCTGTAATAAAAAATCTTTGTATGAATAATTATTTCACACAAGAAAGATCTAGTTCAATTTTCACTCTGCCAAGTGTGCTAACTAACACAAAGATTTCTGCCCAATAGTGAAATTAGGCAATTGATAACCTTGTACTCCTATTAGTTCACACACAGGCACTATATTTCTAGATTATACAGCCATTTTTTTTTTGGTTTTTTGGGTCACACCCGGCAATGCTTAGGGGTTTCTCCTGACTCTGCACTCAGGAATTACTCCTGGCGGTGCTCGGGGGACCATATGGGATGCCGGCTATCGAACGGAGCCGGCTTAGGCTGGCGCGTGCAAGGCAAATGCCCTACCCGCTGGGCTATCATTCCGGCCCATATACAGCCATTTTTTAAGACAACGAAGTTGTATAAGCTATAGTATTTTCATGTACTTAATGAAAGCACAGAGCAAAATCATTTTGTTTTTATTTTAATTGACAACGTTCTGTTGAATTTCATGAAGATGTAGAGCTTAAAATCTGAAAATTACTTGTACTTATTTAGTTGTTTTCTTTCTCTTTTTTCTTTTCCTTTTCTCTCTTTTCTGTTTTTATCTGTTCTTCTATCACCTTCACTTCTACCCCCAATCCTTGGTTTCCTCCTTTGGGTTTTAAAATATAATAGTTACTATTTAACTTCAATTAATGGGCCGTTTGAGAGCTCTGTAGCCACTAGGTGGTGGTACAAGTACATAAGGAGAAGCATTTTCGTAAACAGACATGGAATTAGTTTTGATTTCCTGCTCAGATTTTAAATTGCTATACACTTGGGCTCTTAAATGCCTCCTAAGGGATGCCATCGTGATTGCTGTTTAGCAGTGGAGCCGACATAAAATTGATGTTGAGCTTTACAACAGCTGTTATGAACCACTTTACATTGATGTTGAGGCTGTATAAAAATGCTCATTGCTTGAAAATGTTAACTCTTCGGTAGAAATCTGTTAAGTTTTCTGAATGATTTGAGGAACTTGCCTACTTTTCAGACTGATTTACAGATCTTACAGTGTTATGGTTGAGACTACGTAGAATTTATAATCCCTTTTATAACCAAATTTTCAGTAAAATAGCCATTTCCTAGTTACTTCCTCTGAAAATGACAAAAGATATATGATTGTTATAGATTTATCCAGTTGACTGCAATGTTTTAACCCAACTTGCAACATTGATCTATATTTAAGTGAGTAAAATATGCATTTTAAATGGTTCTGGAATTTGGAAGACTAATTTCTTTGTGTGGGCTAGATTAATTAATCTTAGGAAATTTATGATTTTCATTTTAATATTCTGAATCTGTGCTTAGAAAGTTGAGTTGGTTAATTATCTTTGAATGGCACATGCACACAAGAGAAATTCGCCATAAGTGTTGCAGAATTTTTGCTTACGCTCACAATTGTATGATCAGAGCAATTGCATTTCCTTCTCTTGGAAATTCCATGCCATAAAATAGTAGTGTAGTTAGTCGCTCTGTAAAACCTTAACGTTAGCATGCTCTCTCTCCCTCTTCACCTCCTTTCCCCTTCCTTTCCTCCTTTTCCTCTCCCTTCACTTCCCCTTCTCTTCTGGCTTTTCCATTATCCTGGTTAGATTTGTAGAAGGAGATATATGATGGCTTTCCCAATCTCTCACAGCAAATTCCTGTCAAGTGAGGAATTCATTATCTTCCTGCTGTGCGTTGTTGGCTCAAGTATAAGGTACATCACATTCTCATGGCTCCTTATAGGTCTCCATAGAGTTTTACTAGTAATTGCTAGATTTGATAGTGACAAATATTTTATTTAAATTTTATTTTGGCTTTGATTTTTAATTGTTTAACATGTCTGTATATATATACACATACATATATATATACATATGTGTGTATATATACATATATGCATATGTACGTATTTATGTACATGCATATATATGTATATGTGTATATATATGTGTTAAACATTACATTATATATATAAAATTTTCCAAAGTTCTGTGATCTGACATTAAATAGTTATGAGTTATACTACCACACCTGCAGCTTTTATTTAAGATATCTGGTATTTAACTAAAAGGAAAAATGGCTTCTTAGTTCCTTTTCACACATTAGCAAAACAAAATAATCAGAGTTCAATTCTACAGAAGAGGACTAATTTAAAAGAATCCTCCTTAAATGATGAAGCCATTACAGCTCGTTCCAGGATTAGAATCAGCCACAGCTGATTCCTTGGTTTTATTAGAAAAGCTAGCCCATTTTGTGATCTGCAACGTTTAAATCAATTGAACAATAGTGAAATCTCTCCCCTGAAATGGCTATTACACAGCTTGCAACCTTTTGTTCAAGAGATTAAGTTTGCATCTCTTCACATTATCTCCTTGTAATTGGAAAACTTTCATTTTGACAGAGAAAATGTGCCAGTACCCCTGTGAGCTTTGCCACAAGCCAATGCAGAATGCCATCTGGAGGATGCGTGCCCAAGTCATGCAACAACCTCCTGTCTGCTCGTATCTGGAACTTTGCGACAGAACAACTAATAGCATAGTAAGCTCCATTTGTCTAGCTCACTAGTGCTCTTGGCAGAGGTCATAACCAGTAGTAGTTTTGTTGATTTGCCACATCAAATGTAATTAGGTTAAAGCACTCACTGACAGAGCTGCTGATAATGGCATAAAAGCCTCAGGCTTAAATTTACCCATTGTGTCAAATTCAAGTTTAGATCAACAAAGAGGTACTAATTTCATCACGGAAACAATGGAGCATAATATTTTTGAAAGATGCTTATTTAGGACAATAATTTATTCCTTTGGGGGGTGTTTTTTGGTTCTTTTATTTTAGGGGTTTTTTTTGTCTTTTATTTTAGTTTTTAGTCACTGGCTTCAAGTGAAGTGGTTAGTGTTTCTTATTAAGCAAGGCAGTGTCATGTGTACATAAGCCGTGCCTCCCTGGAGAATACTGTGGAAAATGAGGAGACATTTTTTATCAGGTTACATCAAAGAATCTTGAACTCTACCGGTTTAATACCCAGGAGGGTAGGGGTAACAGTATTACTGACCCTTTAACCCTTGCTTACTGGAAACCTCCAGAGTGCCTCAAGTCTCTTTATAAATGAGTCAGTTTCAAGCTCTGAGTAAGATGGAAAGACCATTACTTGAGGTGAAATTTAGGGCAAAGCTGGGCCCAGAGCACAAAATAGACTTTGGATATTATTAACAGCCATAAGGAAATTGCTGAAGTGAATTTCTGCTTACTCCATAGAAGGGAAAAAGAAAGCAAGGATAAGGCTGAACATTTTCCTACATAAATGTAAAACAAGTCAGCAGGGATCTGTGAGAGATGAAGAGAGCTAGGACTTAGTCTTAGTTGGAAGGCAATACTTCCGTCAGAATGGCGGGGCTGGTTTTGCTGTGAGGCTTTTGAAAGAACAAGCAGGTGAATTTAGCGTGAAGTCACATGCCACTAAATATTTTGTGTAGAATTCATTTCATTATTGACTTCTGAATTTCCTCTCACTTTCACTGATTCTTGAAATAATACTTCCAATGCCAGAGCTTTCAAGAAAATTACCCTGAAATTTGCAGGGATGGTAGTGATTTCTGTGGTCTTTGCCCCTCACTGGGGAAGCTGTCTTAGTCTGAATGTTCCAGGTATGCTGTTTTTGATAAAAGCAATAGGCATATGTGAGAAAGAGGTTAAGTAAGTGTTTATTTGAGGATTTAATATTGCACACACTCTAGGACTAAAGCAATTATCATGCTGTTAATTTCATATTCATGTATGGCTTACTTATTTGTTGTTTACCTCTCTGCATAATGAAAATGCCATGGAAATCTGCATCTTCTGGGGCTCTGATTGTAAATGAAGCCAAATGGAAGGATCATTTTCAGCTGCAGATTGCAAACTCCATTTTGTTTTAAATACTCTATGTGGAAGAAGTGCCTGTGTTCTTGCAGAATTCTTTTTTTAAGAAGTACCAAACATAATTGTCTAATTATAAAATAGTTAATTAAAACAAAACCTAAGCAATATAGGTATATCTTTAACCATTCAGTTATCTGAACCACATCTATATAGAGTTATATAACATAGGAGACATATGTGTGTAAGTAGAGAATATATTTACACGTGTACCACCTGTATTTCTGAAATTCAACACCTCAAATTTTCTGAAAACGCAATATAGACAGAAGATATTAGTACTTTGTTCCTACTGATGAGTTATTTGTTTCTGTCTTACATCTAATCTGGTGGCAGAGTTAATATTTGACGAAGTGATTCTGAAAGCTTCAGAGCACTGCAGTTCCCATTATATTTTTGAAGATCCAGTTATTGACAGAATTCTGGATAGTTCTGGGTATTCGATTGTTTTTAAAGGTATGAATAAAATCGTTCAGTATTTATGAAGTAATTGTCTGGTTTTTGAATCTACACAAGCTCCATGTTTCAGATTCTACTTACTGACCCTTCCTTGTTCTTCAGGTTAACACCTGATCCATATCTGACATCAAATGGATATTCTATTTTATCAGATAGATTATATAGGCAAAAATACTGTGTGCATGCCAGATGCAATGATTATGGTCCTAGTTTTGAATGGTTGCAGCCCTATTGATAAGAAACAAATAAATCTGAAATATTAAATAAATGCCACTGCAATTCAGCATACAGTTAAATACTCCAAAGGCAGAACTTGTTGAGGAAATTTGATTCTGAAAACCCTTAACTGCAAAGTTTGGTATGTGCCAGTTGTTCAATTTCCATTGTTATTTACAAAAGTGAAGCTTTGAATTAAGAAAAAAAAATGCACCATCTGCCTGCCCGTGCAATAATCTTGGTTTTATTCCCAAGCATATCAACCACTGGCTTGGCATTTTAACTAATTCAAGTACTTTTCTCATTAAAGTGTGTGTCTACAGGGTATGTTTTGTTTTGTTTTTACCTTTACTCTTTTTCATACTTTTGTAGTCAAAGTGTGTTTTGCTAAACTTGAGGTTTTCTTGTCAATAAAAGTGGCTGTTTGTCAAATGACCCTTGCATACTGAGCATATGACACACAGATTAAATCCCATGACCCTCATTTTCTGGTTACTTAGTCAAACCTTTGCTTCAAATGACTGTTCGGTCAGTATGTAATTAAAGTACATAGATAACCCTTTAAAGGTAATAAAATGAACACATACTTTGATTCAACTAAATTTCAAAGAAAAATGTGCCATTCTAATTTATGCAAAAATTCCAAGTGCTTGAATGTTATCCATTTATTCATTAATTCAGTAACTTATTTAACAAATATGGAGTGAGATGTGTCAAGTGTTCTGTGATTCAAGAAAATTGCAAAGATAAATTATGCATGATGCCTTCCCTGCCCTTTATGAACTTAGACATGCAGAGATATTTCTAGGCCAGAACCGTGTTATTCACATTGTGTCTGGCAACCAGTGGGGGTGGTAAGAGCTTGTTCAACATCCATACCCACAGGCCCTACCAGGTCTACTGATTCACTATTTGCTTTTTTAACATGATGCCCAAGTGATTAATTCAAGTTTGAAAAGCAATGTGGAAGTTTTTGAGGAGCTTATAAATGTAGGAGCTGGGACTGGAGAGTGGGCAGAGTGCTTCAATGCCCAGTTCAGTCCCCTGCACAGCACTCCATATGATTCACAACACAGTGACCCTCAGTGAAGAGCCCCGAGAAAGCCCTGACACTGCTAGGGATGGCCCCCAAACAAAAAATAATAGCAAAAATTGTAAGAGCCATCAACTTTTAGTAAAATATAGGCACATTTGGGCAGCACCAAGTGCTTTAAATCTGTTTGAACTGCCAGAACAGAGCATTTAAAAAGAGTAACTTACAAATTACAGACCTTACTTCTTAGAGCTCTGGTGGCTGGGCACTAGGAGATGAAAGTGGTGTCAGAATTGAGAGCCAGCCTCTGTTTTGTGCTTCACAGTTGACTTTCTTCTTGCTCTAACTTCTTATGGCAGAAGGCCTATGGGATCTCTGGGGCTTCTCTTAGCGAGCACCAAACCTGCTCACCATCATGGCCAAACCACACCCCAATATTTCAATCCCAAATATCATTACATACGAATTTAGGGTTCAGAATAGAAATACTGGGGGAAGAAAAATAGTTTATCACTTGTATCACTTGTCTTCCCGTTCATCATGGATTTGCTCGAGTGGGCACCGGTAACATCTCCATATGTCCTGTCTCATGCTAGTAGAGCCCAAGGGCATCTGCTTGCTCCAGGAACATAAAGAGCCTCAAACCATTCCATTAGGTCATGGGAATAATCTAAAATTGTTACTGGTTTCTGGCATATCAAATACAACACAGTAGCTCGCCAGGCTCTGCCGTGCAGGTGGCATACTCTTGTAGTCACCTCTGTTTTTTTTTTTTTTTTTGTTTGGGGGGTCACACCTGGCAATGCTCAGGGGTTTCTCCTGGCTCTGCACTCAGTAATTACTCCTGGAGGTGCTCGGGGACCATATGGGATGCTGGGGATCAAACCCAGGTGGCATGGGCGGCTGTGTACAAGGCAAACGCCCTACCCACTGGACTATCTCTTTGGCCCCTTGTAGTCACCTTTGATATCCAGCATTTATTAAGCCTGTGACCAGCTATTCTGCTGGGTGGAGTTCTGATGAGATGGGAGTCCGGATGTGGAAAATGGTGGCCCTCATGGAGTGGGGGGTCGGCTGGCTTCTTGCGAGGCTCTGCTGGGGAGGCGGACCAGGGATAGAACCCACCATCCCTTCTGGGCACCTCGTGATCGGCTGGGCTCAGGGAGAGCTGATAGAAGCTCTGCCCCATGTCTGTGAGTCTCTGGATCAGCATACCTGGGCCAGACTTGAAAAAGACTGCTGCAGGGTGGGTCTCGATTAGCAGGGCTGTGATCAGCAATTCTGCTGGGTGGAGTTCTAATGAGAGGGGAGTACGGATGTGAAAATGGCAACCCTCATGGAGTGGGGAGTCATCTGGCTTCTGCGAGGCTCTGTTGGGGTGACGGACCAGGGCTAGAACCCGCCATCCCTCCCAGGCACCTTGAGATTGGCTGGGCACAGGGAGAGCCAGTAGCAGCTCTGCCCCATGTCTGTGCATCTTTTTTTTCTTTCCAAAAATAGTTTATAGCAGTACCAAATAAATAGATAAGACCTATTTGGCAAAATCTGATTCAGGATCTAAAATTTTAGAAGCCAGTTAAGATTGTTTCTTTAGGCATCAAAGAGATACTACAGCACTTCAGGCACTTTCCTAGGTTAGATTCCTGCCACCTCCTGTGGTCCGCTGAGCACTGCCAGGAGTGAGCCCTGAGCACAGAGGCAGGAATGAGCCATCAGTACTGCTAGGTGAGGCCCTTCTTTCCCAATACAGTTTGATTATTCAAGAAATTATGGGAAATCAACAGGTAACTGGTCATTGACTGACAGAAAAGTGATAAAAGACAGTAATATGAAATTCAAAAATGAGAAAGAAGTATGACTAGCTTCTAGACTCTAGTAGTAGGAATGGAGTACTATACAGCTTCTGAAGCTGGGACTCATACAAAGCATGTGGAGGCAGCCGTTATGAATGTTCAGGGATGATTACATTTTTATATTATTTGTTTAATTTTTATTTATCAAGTTCTAGACATGAGAGAAAACTTAACTGGTAAATCTTGCTTTAAAATAAATAATAATATTATCTAGGAGGAATTGCTGCTCTTGTCTTTGTCAAAATAGAATTGTGACTCTATGATGTAGTGATGTCCTCCTAATCAAGAGTGTGAGAAAAAGTAATTTCATATTTGGAGCTTTTATCTGCTTCCATCTTTCCCTTTCTGTTACCTCCTGATTTTTATTTTACTTAATTTTCAGTTGTTTACACACAAAGAAGTTAAAATTGATATGTCAGAAGTCAATAAGGGTAGTATTGAGGAACAGGTGACTTTTTCATAGACATCTCTTTTAATCACTCTATGCCTTACACTTTATATCCTTTTGTGACATATTTCGTCTACATATATCCAAGAACTTTCATTCTCAGTTTTGGAAAATTCTAAGGGGGTAATTCTATGTAACCCAAACAACCTCATGATACTCACAAAAAACTATTATTTTATAAGTTTTTTTCACTAAAATTTTTATTTAAAGAAATGTGATTTACAAAGTTATTGATATTTGAGTTTTAGAAGTATAATATTTCAATACCGATTCCACCACCAGTGTCAATTTCTCTCCACCAGTGTCTCCATAATCCCTCAGCACCCCCAACTTCTATCTAATCCCTCACCTATCAGCTTGACAGGAACATTACAAAGTTTCAGTGGTTGCAGCTTAGATCGCATGGTTTCAGTGCTGTTGCGTCTGTGTTTTGGATATATGACAGTAACATTCACTCATATCACCAGTGTAACTGACACCCGGAACCCTGTTCACCCATTACTTCCCACTCTCTTTTCTTTCCTTCTCAGTCCTTCTCCTCTTTAAACATTAAGGTCAAGGGTTATCTAGGCATCCCCCTTTTTACTAGACTGTATTTAGTCAACCAGTAATCTGTATAACACAGATAGATGAGATCATTCTGTGTTTGTCTTTCTTATTCAGTTTCTAAAGACTTTTTCAGAAAATTCTTTTCTGAGAGGCTTTAAAGTTACACCCATATGGGCGCCTGCTAGTGTGGCATTCAATGTGTTGTACACACATGACTTACCTGCACAAAAACTGGAGCTGACATGGGGATTCCCGCAGCTCCCAATAAATGACAGATTGGATCAATGGGACACTGAGCCTGGAGCAGTATCCACTAATAACAACCGGAACATTTCCAATGCTGATGTTTCCAATGTGTCAGGACTGTGGTGGATTTCTTTTTCTGAATTAAGTATCTTAAAATAACTTTTTTTTTGCAAGCATAAGAACTTAGAGATGTGTGATTGTGTATAAGCATTGGAAGAACTTGCTATCTGGAGGTCAGCTTCACAAGTGACTTTTCCCTACCAAATTCAGATTACTTACTCTAATATTTTGGAACAGCATTATATTAGAGTAAATAATCTAAAGTTAGCAAGGAAATATATTCACATATATAAATGTATATATTTATAAATATATTTATATATTTAATGTTTGCATAATGACAACATTATATATAATGTTTCTACATTATGTAATGTTTGTATAATGGTACAAAATATGTAAATGTACATATAATGCACAAATATTAGTGAATGTACAGTTTGTATATATATAATATACAAACTAAATACATTCAAAATCACTTGTCTCACTTGTATCACTTGTCTTCCCGTTGTCCATCCATTTGCTTGAGAGGGTGCCAGTAGCATCTCCATTTGTCCCTGTCTCATGCTAGTATAGCCCAAGGGCATCTGCTTGCACCAGGAACACAAAGAGCCTCAAACCATTCGTTCAGGTCATGGGAATGAGGTCGATAATTGTTATTGTTTTGGCATATCAAATAAACCTGGGTAGCTTGCCAGGCTCAGCTGTGTGGGTGGGATACTCTTGGTAGTAGGTAGGCTCTCAATTCTTGCATTTACTGATGTACTGAATATTTGAGACATTCACGAATATTTAAAAACAATAGTATATATATATATATATATAAGTGTGTATAGTGTGTGTGTGTGTTTGTGTTTTTGTGTGTATGTGATTTCGATGTTGTTTGGGGATGGATTTTTTTACACAGCCACAGAAATGTGCCCTCAATGAAGTGCATTAGTAGTTTGTTTTAAATATTAGTGAGTGTACAGAGTTTGTGACTCATGACTTGAGTCCCAAAGGTAAATTCACTCTAAATATGTGTTGTGTGTCTGGTGAATATTTCTTTTTGTGGCAAATCTCAACATCCTAGAGTAGACTGTAAATTTTCCTCATGAAAATCATTTTGAGCAATTCATGATAATTTAACAAGGAGGTCAATCTCTAGTCAGTGGCCTACTGTTAAAAAGAGAGTTGGAAGGAAGAGTACATGGAAGGAAGCAGAAAAGAAGGGAAGAAAAGGATTACGAGTTTATGAAGAACAGCTTTATCTGAAATGCTTTCTTTAGTTCCCAAAGTTTTGCTTTCTTTAGTTCCACTTCTTTAGTGGCATTGGCTTTATAATTCTTTTCAACGAGAATGTGACAAAAATGAACATTTGAGTATACATGTTCCAATGTGCTTATCTAAAATAGGTTTCATTGTTCTGCAATCAGACATAATGCTTCTGGTTACTAAAGTTTAGCAATCACTTTCCAGTAATTATTTCCATAATGAAAACCACACTAAATACTCAATGTAGTATTTGTATCATAACTGTTAATAGACCTTCTAAGTTTGACTTTTTAGTGTATTAAAATGAGAATTTAGGAAATAACATATGTAATTAAAAAGGTAAGTTTTTAGGAAGAATATTTTTCCCCAATAAGATTACATTTTGGGAGTGGAGGTTGGGGCCACAAGAAGTGTGTTCAAAGTTTACTCTGGACTCTGTGTTGAGGAGTAAGCCCTGGAAGTGCTCAGGGACCTTCTGCTTCTGCAGTTCCGAATTAAATGTAGGTTGGTTGCATCCAATATAAATGCCTATGTACTGTACTATGTCTCTGTATCCAAAAAAAGCTCTGAATTTTATGTGAAAACTCATTAAAACTAATAACTATGCGACTTCGAATATAACATTTGTGCTCTTTCTAATACACAGAATAATATAGCATTTTCCCCTGTCTACAATGGACATCCTTTAGCCAAATAATATCATTTCTTCAGGCTAATACTTTCATACCATGTTAGAGCCCCACCAGTGAGAATGGCTCAGTATAGTTTTCCCAGATAGTAAAAAATTAAATCACAAACAAAAAACTAGGTGCTAGTAGAATGGTTGCATTGTGATTGGACATTGGAGCCCAACAATATTTTCATGAGAAAGAAAATGCAGTAGTAAAAGTGGCACCGCAGAAGTGATTATCAGGAGGAAAAATGTCACCCATCATGTGGCCTCTGTCTGTTAATTTAATGTGATGCACTTGAGTGTAAAAATAATGGGCTTGTCAGCTTTATTAATTATCTTTGCTTGTTCTAGAAGTCGTGATCGCGTAATGCCTCCAAATCACCTGATGTAATGGGGGTAGTTTAAAGCTTTATTTGCAAGTCTCTGAGAGAGCAATTGGCAATCCCAGTGGCTCACTCATCTGCAGTTCGAACGTTGTACTGAGCTGGGCGCACATAACAGCAGTGTTGGCCACAGGATGACAGCGTAATTGATCTTTCCATGGTGAGCTTCTTTACCCTGGTGGGACAAATGTCCTACTTGATGAAACCATTTTGAAGCCTGAGGCAGTCCCTTACCTCATGCTGCTTCTGTCCATTACAGTTAAAATATACTGCATTTAAGTTAATGGCAGAAAGAAATTAGTCAGCTATAATTCACATTCACATCTTTGGTGTGTTCTTTCATGTGCCCTTAGAATTTATTAATGGGGCATTTGAAGAGGAAAGATGTTTAAGATGCTGTATGGAAAGACCTGACTGCTGAGGGTGAATAGATTTTTTCATTCTTTAAGTAGTGTGTGTGTATGTGTGTGTGTGTGTGTGTGTGCGGCGTGTGTGCACGCTTGCACTTCCACATGCTTACATAATTAGACTTATACTGGAGCTGCTAAAGACAAAGACTTTTTTCTTAGATGTTAAACTGTGCTAGATCCCCAATTATTCTGTGAATCGTGTTTGTGAGAGAATAAGTGTTCTATTAAAGGTTAAAATCAGAAATTTGACTTCAACTGATCTTTGATAGTTTCTAACAGTGCGACCTTGGGCTAGGCACACACGTGTACTGAATCTCAGTTTATCATTTCTTAGAGAATGTCAAAAGATCACGTGGCCGCCCACCTACAAGATGGTCAGATTTCCTTGTCAAGACCCTGAAGGAATGGTTTGAGGCTCTTCATATTCCTGAACCAACCAGATGCCATTGGGCTACATTGGCAAGTGATAGGGTACAATGGAAATGTTACTGGCGCCCGCTCGAGCAAATCGATGAATAACGGGATTCAAGTGATCAAGTGATCACGAGAATATAGCAGTTGGAGGGATAGTACAATGGGTAGGGAACTTGCCTTGCACGCATCTGACCCGGGTTCAATCCCCAGCATCACATATGATACCCTCAGCACTGCCAGGAGTAATTCCTGAGTGCAGAGTCAAAAGTAACCCCGTGGGTACTGCTGTTTGTACCCTAAAAAGAAAAAGATTATAATATCTGTTTTACTTATGCCACTAGTACATATTTAAGAATCAAATTAGGTTAAAGAAATAGCAATAGGGCCGGAGTGATAGCCCAGCGGATAGGGCGTTTGCCTTGCAGCGGCCGGCCCGTGCAGGCCTGGGTTCAACCCCTGGCATCCCATATGTCCCCCCTAGCACCGCCAGGAGTAATTCCTGAGTGCAGCGCCAGGAGAAACCCCTGAGTATTGCTCGGTGTGATCCAAAAAAGCAAAAAAAAAAAAAAAAAAAAAAAGAAAAAGAAATAGCAATAAAACAATAGGGTATGGGGAGATAGTACAGAAGGTAAAGCCCTTACCTTGCACATGGCTGGGCATGAGTTGATCCCGGGCACTGCAAAGGGTCACTTATGCACTGCCAATAGTGATCTCTGAGCAAAGATTCAGGAGTAATCCCTGAGCACTACAGTGTGTGGCTTCCCCCAAACAAAAACTATTCTCAATTTGGGTTGTTTTTATTGTTTTTGGATACATGCTACAATACTCTGGGATTGCTCCTGACTCTGTGCTCAGTTTCTCCTGCTGATGATAACACAGGTTGGCTGCATGCCAGGCAAGTGCCTTACCTGCTGTATTATATTTTTGGTCCCAATAAAATAAATTGTTAGAGATATTTGATGGATTATATTCCTCTTTTATTGCTTTTGTTATTAAATAGACTGCAGTAGCTGATCTAACCATAAATATTTTTATTATTTAGATAATCACTCTTAGAAAGTTCAACAGAAATTTTCTGTAAACCTTTTTTATTTGGTGCCCAAGGAATACAATCGCAAATCATTCTAGAAATGGAAATATTTATATAAAGTAATAAATTATAACTGTGATATCACATATTCAGGTCTACAGCCATATATAAGTTACACAACAATCTAATTCAAACAAGTTCTTTATTTGTGTCATTTCTTCTGTGGAAACTAGATTGATAACCATATTTAGTAATGCCTTTTTTTATGTATGTCTTATAAATATTGATTAATATTGACTTAACAAAGCTTTTTCCCTTTACTTTTTTTTTTTTTTTGCTTTTTTTGGGTCACACCCAGCGATGTTCAGGGGTTACTCCTGGCTCTGCACTCAGGAATTACTCCTGATGGTGCTCGGAGGACCATGTGGGATGCCAAGGATTGAACCTGGGTCAGCTGTGTGCAAGTCAAATCCCTAACCACTGTATCGTTGTTCCAGCCTCTCTCTTTACTTGTTAACACTGAAGTCTATTTGATCAGTTATGGGAGATTGGAGTTAGCTACTTAACCCACTTAAACTTCATTTTTATTGTGTAAAATGAGAGGAAAATATTGAAAGATCTCTAAGGCCTTTTTAATTCTAGAAAGATCTGGCCTCTGTGTGTGTCTGAGTATATAATTATCAAACGATATAATTTTCATACAAGAAAAGATCTTTGGCTGTCTAAAATAGTTCTCATCAGCCAGTCATTCTGGATTATTTTGGTTTTCATTTTCTTTAGAGCTCTACAACCTCTAAAGATCTTATTAATTTTCCTGTTTAAACCTTGTCTCTGCATGAGGCTAGTGTCTCTCTTGCTAACTGATAGATATTTAGTGCTAGAAAATTCAGCACCTAGCACATACCAGGGAATCCATTAAACATTAGTTGAGAGAGCTGGAACCATTGTACAGGAAGTAGGGCATTTGTCTTGTATGAAGCTGACCTGGGTTTAATCACAAGCAACCGTATAGTCCCCAGAGCACTGCTCAGAATAATGCATGAGTAACTCCTGAGAATTACCCAGTGGGTTGAATAAATATGTGAATGAATAAATTCCGATCTCTTTCCAGAGTAGAATTTCCTCATTCTTTGAAATAGAAGTTTCATGGGTCAGACGTGTGGTGGAAACTACTTTTAACTAAATCACTGGAGTACATGATTAAAAGTTTGTATCTTATATATTAGGACCATCTACAGTTTATTTACTTATGGCCTTTTTACTTTATCTAGAGGGTTTTGTTTTACTTTACACTGTTTCTGTTTTTTACCCCCAAGGAATGCTAAGGAGGTACAAGTCTACATCAATGATGATTCTTGGCCTGCCAGACTAGTAGTCTGATACAAGGGCCCAAAGACGTGATGCTGCTTAAGACCTGTGGTCCCTGGGCCACTATGTCAGAGTTGGGTACTGAGGGCAGTACCTCTGTCCTGGGGACTTCCAGCACTGAACCTGTTGATGCTAGGAGAATCATGTTCCAGAACTTAACCCAGGTTGGGCTCATGCTAATAATGATCTAACTCCTATACTGTTTCTCAACCACTGTGCTTGATTTCTTAATTAAAAAATTTATTTATTTTTTTAATTCTTAAAGTTTGTACTTAGTTATTACATTTGTGCACATATTAATTTCCAGGTATGTTTTGCTTCATAGAAATAATCATGCCTGGGACCGAGCGATAGCCCAGCGTTAGGGCGTTTGCGGTGGCCGGCCGTCGCCAGCCCGGGTTTGATCCCAGGCATCCCATATGGCTCCCCGAGCACCACCAGGAGTAATTCCTGAGTGCAGATCCAGGAATAACCCCTGAGCATTGCTGGGTGTGACCCAAAAAGTAAAAAAGAAAGAAATAATCATGCCTGTTTCAGGCATGCATTTTTATGAGAGAGAATTTTTACCACCATTAAATGTAAATTGCAAGATTAGAATTCATTGAAAAGTAATACATCTTGGAATTTCCTGCTGAGATAATAGAACATCATCTGTTCTTTCATGCTTCACTTCTCATCACATGAAAATGTTAAAAAAAATCTTGTCATTTATCCTTCCTTAGCTAGCTGAATTATTTCTTGCTGCAACTTACTTTCAAGTTAAGGTCAATATGGGTTCTATTTTTCTCATTTTCAAATTTGTTAGGTACATTGTTTTGAAGACATTATGCAGCAGATCTTTACTTCCCAGTGAAATGAACCATCTGAAAATAAAAAAAATACAAAAAATTCAAATTTATTTGGAATGCAGTAACATGGTTATTGTTGACAATAGAATCTATCATGCCCTCTTATACCACGCTATAATTATTTCCTTTTGAACAAGAGGGCAGTATCTTTCACTGTCCTTATCTATTAAACACAATAGAAATCATTTTCCAACAACATTATTTTCATCTGTGAACTCATAATTTTTAACTGTTAAATTTTCATAGAACCTATTTGTTAACAGGGACTGGAGCAGTAATACAGTGGATAGGTCACTTGCCTTGCACACAGCTGACCTGGGTTCAATCTTCAGCATCCCTTATGGTCCCCTGAGCACCGCCAGGAGTGATTCCTGAGTGTAGAGCCAGGAGTAACCCCCTGAGTATCTCAGGGGTGTGACCCAAAATCCAAACAAACAAACAAACTAAAAGGACCTATTTGTTACGGTTTGTGAAAGACAGTCCTTTCTCGTGATTTGCCATGTTGCTTCCTGTACCTGATGGCTGAGTGTGCTCCTGTGGATTTCATAAACTTAGAGTGAAAAATACTCAGAATAGAGACGCAAATCCAATGGCATACTAAAGAACACAGCTCTTAGTGACAGGGTAGGGAAATCGGAAGGAAAATAATTTGTGTCTGATAGCCCATCAAAGTTTATTGTGCTCTGACCACTATGGGCAAAAGTTCGGTCAGTATGTCCCTTGCTGCAGCACAAGTTTGGCAAGAGCCTGTCAGAAACTTCTACTCTTGCTCATCTACACATATACATTTGCACGAGTACTTTTATTTTGACCATTTTTTTAAAGAAGATTGTTTTTATTTTCACCACCACCAACAAAAAAGTAACAACAAATTATGACTGAGACAGAAAGAAGGGAAATAGCACAAGCTGAAGTCCTTGAATCTTTCTTCTTTAGTAATCCAATCAGCAAACGTGTTTATTTGATATTTTATTCAAATTCTTCTCAGAACTGATTTGTTTGCTCTTCCTCAGTGTATCATATCCTTATAGGTTCTGATCTGCTTCCGGTCATTCCAACTACCCCCTGCTTCTAAAGTTTTTATGTCTGTTTCTGTTTTGGGGACCACGCTGAACTGGTGGTCCCCCTGACTCTGAATTCAGAAATCACAACTGGTTGTTCTTCAGGTATTGTTTGTAAATACATCCACAAAAGTGAATGTATTCCAAACCCCTGGGTTCATTTTTTTATTTAATATTTTTATTATACCACTGTGAGATATACAATTACAAAGATGTTCATATTTGGGTTACATCTTACAGTGTTCCAGCACCCATCCCTCCACCAGTGCCCATTTCCCCCCACCAATGTCCCCGATTCCCTACCCACTCCCCTAGCCTGCCTCTATGGCCAGTTCATTATCTCTTTCTCTTTCTATCTCTCTTCCTTCTCTTACACATTGTGGATTGCAATATATACATTTAGAGATCATGATGTGTCTCTTACTGCCTGTATTTAATGCTCAGTTTAGCTTGGTATTAGCACTTTAGACAATTATTAGCACTCTGTTCCCTTCTCTGTCTTACCTAACCTCTGACTCCCACACGTTTGTATAATTTTCACCCTTGATAAGACCTCCTGATCCATGTTTTGCCTGACCTTGAATATTGGTATAATACTAGGTGTATATGTCTATGTATTTTGACCATTTTTGAACTGCAATGCATTACATATTGAGTAAAACTGGTTTTGAATTGTCTTTTTAAAAGGTGCAAATTATGGCTTCAAAGTGACCTCATAGAAGTGCAAATGAACATTAGCACAACAGTTCTAAAATGGAAATATTTTAAACTTACACATATAGATATGAATTCAGATCCGTCTACCTCAGTTTTGGATTGGGGGTTTACTGCCTGGAAATGGGAAGTAAATGTGTGAATGCTATCAAGGGTGTGAAATTCTGCTTTTGTACAGATTGGAAACTTGGTAATAATTATGAATATAGAAATAGCAGATTATACAAAAGTTTAGCAGCATTTTAATTTTAAATGTATTTCATACTATGAGTTTGGGATCTGCTTGGCGATAATTTCTTAATTTGATACTTAAAAAGTTAGGCTTTTCCAAACAGAACACCAACGCTAATTTTCTTATAATTTTAAACAGAAAATTGCAGTGACTAATCTTTTCTATTTCTAAAGCTGCTTATTTTAAGTATGTCTGAATCTGATAAATCCATGAGCCCTAACTTAACCCAAACTAAATGAAACTTAACCTTTTCTCCCTTCTCACATCAGCGGACAATGGGCTCAGCTGCAGGGAGCATTAGGAGGCTCTTGCCCAATCTCTAGGCCAGCTGGAAGGCCAGGCTCCCCTGCTTCCCAGCCAAACCGACATTGGCGCTGAGTTACCCCAGGGCAGGGGCTTAACATGGCTTGAACGAAGCTTGGATTTTGAAGTATCTTTCCCTTTAGGTTGATATCACTGGGAGTCCAAGACTCCTCTTTCATTAACTGGTCTCTCACATAGATGGCAATGGTGACAGAAAATCAGCCAACTGCTAAAACAGTTGGTTCTTTTTTTATTATTTGTAATTTCATCTATTTGCATGAGAGCCTGGCAGCATATGGCCTGGTGAATTAAAAACAAAACAAAACCCCATAAAGTCCGATATGCTGGCCAGGGCCTGCAGTTCATGGCATTAGCAGGGGTCAGCGCTGCTCCACCTGCCACTGTCTGGAGGGTGGAGCACAAACTGATGACCTACTCAGTTTCCAGAGCCAAACAGTGCTCAGCAGATACTGTGATTTAATTCCTAACAGAAAGGGCTAGAAATGGTAATATCCACAGATCAGATAGTCACTCTGATTGGCAAGTGCTGTATTCTCTAGCCTACCTGATATTTGACACTAATTATGTCTGATCAGGGCATCAGAACAGAGAGGGCAAAAATACTTCTTAATCCAATGTGCACAGGTTAGATTTCATTTAATTTTTTATTATACCACGGTGAAACATACAATTACAAAGGTGTTCATAATTGGTTCTTGGTAATACAATATTCCAGCACCCATCCCTCCACCAGTGCCCCATCACCACCACTAGTATACACACACACCCCTCCTGCCCACCCCCAGGCTGCCTCAGTAGCAGGTACCCCTTTTTCCTGTCTTTCTCTCTCTTTGCCCACACTCAGTTACCATTACCCAAACTCAGTTAAACACTGGTATATATTTATATCCCATTAATGAATGCAGTCATTCTATATCTGTCTCTTTCCTTCAGACTAATTTCACTCAGCATGATAGTCTCCATGTCCATCCATTTGCAGGTAATTTCACAATTTCATCTTTTCTGACAGCTTCATAGTATTCCATTGTGTAGCTGTACCACTGTTTCTTTAGCCAGTCAGAGCTCTGTTCTCGGGCACTTAGGTTGTTTCCATATTCTAGCTATTGTGAATAGCGCAGCAATGAATAAAGAAGTACAGATAGTGTTTCTGCTATGCGTTTTTGATCTCTAGAATATATTCCCAGGAGTGCTATTGCTGGATCAAATGGGAGCTCAATATCTAGTTTTTGGAGGAATGCCCATATTGTTTTCCAAAAGGGATGGACCAATTGGCACTCCCACCAACAGTGGATGAGAGTCCCTTTTCTCCAGTCTCTGTGGTGTGAGTTGGTACTTCATTGTTGTTTTTTGATTTGCATCTCCCTGATGATTAATGATGAAGAGCACTTTTTCATATGCCTTTTGGCCATTGGAATTTCTTCTTTTTTGGAAGCTTCTGTTCATTTCTTCTCCCCATTTTTTGATGGGTTTGGCTATTTTTCTCTTGTGAAGTGCTACCAGTGCCTGATATATCCTGGATATTAATCCCTTGTCAGATGGTATTGGGTGAATATCCTTTCCCACTCTGTGGATTGTCTTTGTATCTTGGTCACCGTTTCTTCTGAGGTGCAGAAGCTTTTCAATTTTATATAATCCCATTTGTTTATCTTTGCTTCCATTTGCTTGGTCAGTGGTGTGTCATCTTTAAAGATACTTTTCGTTTCGATTCCGTAGAGTGTTTCTCCTATGTTTCATTCGATGTACCTTATAGATTCGTGTCTGATGTTGACATCTATAATCCATTTTGATCTGACTTTTTGTGCATGGCGTTAAAAAAGAGGTCTAAGTTCATTTTTTACACATATCTGCCCAGTTTTCCCAGCACCATTTGTTGAAGAGGCTTTCTTTGTTCCACTTAATATTTTTTGCTCCTTTATCGAAGATTAAGTGGTTGTATATTTGAGAGTGTGTCTCAGGATATTCAGTTCTATTACATAGGTCTTCGGGTCTGTCTCTATACCAATACCACACTGTTTTAATTATAACTGTTCTGTAAGAGAGCTTGAGTTTGGGGAAAGTGATAGCACAGGTTAGTTTTGAGTAGAAATATATGAGGATGGACAGCCATATAGTCATTGCCCGATGGTCAAGACTAGTGTTGAAGTAGGAAAGAAACTTGTAGGTTAGACCAAACACTTTTTATGTTTATTATGAGTAATATATAAATTCAAGAAAAGGGCTCAAGGTTAAAGTTATTCACCTATATTTAGTGTGTTTCTAGAAAAAATTTAAATCTAAATGTTCAAATTATACTGGTTAACATGGAATATGATTCTTAGAATTTAAGACTGTGGTTTCACTTATATGTGAAATATAAAGAAACAAAGCAAACGAATGAATATTTTAAAAAAAAAGCTGTTAAAACTCTGGAATCAAAATTATGATTACCAGACAAAAGAGGTCCATATCCCAGTGTGAATGGTCTAGAATTCTAGTGGTAGGAACAATGTAAGATTCAAAATTTTTGAGCTATATTCCTGCAACACAGAGTTTTAAAAATATTGGTAAACAGGTTGAGATAGAAGAAAAATTTAGGAACTTATTGGAACTTTAGAGAATGTCAGATTTTGGATTTAGCATAATCCCACAGTTGAATAAATTCATCCTCTTTTTACCCCATTTTTTAACTCACTGATTAGACCAAAGATACCCACAATTATGCCTGCTCTCTCTTACTGATGTGGAAGAAGTAATATGTTAAGATTTTGGGGCGGAGTGATAGCCCAATGGGTAGGGTGTTTGCCTTGCATGTGGCCTGCCTATGCCGGCCCGGGTTCCATCCCTGGCATCCCATATGGTCCCCTGAGCACCTCCAGGAGTAATTCCTGAGTGCAGATCCAGAGTAACCGCTGAGTGTCGCCGGGTGTGACCCAAAAAAGCAAAAAAAAAAAAAAAAGATTTTGAGGGAATGTGAAGGCCTTATTTATCTTCTGTTAAAACTGTTCTTTCATCCATATATCCATTCCATTACCTGTTGTCTATTTATTGTCAAAATATTGCTTAAATTACTATTGTGTGCACTGTGCAAAATATCTATATATAATTTTAATTTCTAGGAAAAAAGAAAAGACACATACAAAGTTAAGAACTTAATCAAACGGAAAAAAAGTAAATGCAGACTACTAAAACAAATAGTTCAGCTATAAAAATGCCTTCAATCCAAAAGAAGGAAAGATACAATACAATAATTCCTGTATTGGAATTAAGATAGATTCAATCATAAAAGGACAGAAGGCAACTGAGGTTGGATCTTCAGGTATTTGTTTAACTGACTGAAAACAGAATAAAAGCATGGTGTGGGTAGTGAAAATGACTTAATACAATTGTTTGTTGGAACGGGTTAATGAGGTTCAATTTTGACATGTGATTCCTCCATCACGTCAGAGATATCTACAAGCAAGTGCCAGTTGGAGGAGTGACAAACTACCTCCACAGCATGAGTCTGGATCGGGCTGAGAGGGGAGAAGCTTGTTATGTATCAGAGGTTCATTTCCTCTCCACACTAGAAATGTAGCTTGGCACTAGGAGCTAGACTTCTTCCTGTGTATTATTTCTTTATGTGTGAATAAGGGGTTTTAATTTGATTGTCTCTAAAGTTCCATCCACCTCAGAGTTTCTTGAAGCACCTGATGAAAGAACATAACATCATAGATGCAGACAAGAGCAGTATAAGCAGAAGGGTTCCATGGAGAACCAGAAGAAGGGAAGAGTGATTTGCAGCATGTCTGGTGAACTCAGGAGGAGGAAATCAGAGACTTCAGGAAGTACTAATCCTAGAACAGCATTTTATGTGTTGAAATGGTCTGAGTCTGGCATGAGATTTTTTGAAATCACTACCTAGATTCAGTTTTATCCCCATCCGCCCTCAGCCATGTGTCATGTGTCCCCAACTAGCAAAGCACACAGGAACTATGCTCTGTGTCTCTTTTTGTGTTAATGGAGCTCTTTCCCCACTTCCTGCCCTTTTAAAATTTTTTTTTTTTTAAGTACCTGGGTTTAAATATAGGGCCTTATACCTGCTTTGCACATGTATCTTCTGAGCACAAGTATCTACAGCTGTGTGAGAGGTAAGCGCAAGTTGTTTAGAAATGAGCCCAAAAGGAGACCTAGTGGATACAATTTTTGAGGACCCAAAAGGAAAAGACTCTTGTTATTAAAGTAACTGTGGCAGGTACAATCTGGTAAGCCAGGGTAATTGCCAAGGTTTTTCCAGATTGCTAAATCTAATACCACATAGTCCCCCTGAGCACTGCTGAATGTGGCCACTCTGCAGCACTTCTTTTCCTTTGACCAGATTTTCTCCCACCCCATCCTCCTACAGCACTTATTTCTGAGGTCCACCAAAGAGCCATAATATTCTTCCATGAGCATAAACACTCATTGGACTTACTAATAGGTAAAGAGAGTGTGAATCTTCTCTGTGGTGTTTCATCAGGGCATAAAGGAGTTCAGTACTGAACAAAGGATAAACAAGTGGTTAAGCAAACATATGGCAAATGGATATCCCTTCAAATTCTAGAAATGTAATGGGCTATACTATGAGAATTTCAAAGAAATACAAGGTTTGTACTTTTTATGAAAGTAATTCTAAGATGCAATAACTCTGTGTAATAGGAGGGGAAGCATGTAATGATTCTTCATGTTTGTCATTAGAAAAGAGCAATTCCTTTTCTTAAAAAATATAGTCTGTTATAAAAGTCTTAGAAAGACAAACTATTTTTTTTTCCCAAAAAGCAGAATTCTGTATTCAAAGAAAAGTGAGCAGCAGTCAAAATGTTTCATGTATGGGCATAGTAGAAACGTGTAGCTGCCTAATCTGGTTTTATCATAGACTTGTCAATTGTCATACTCAGAGGCCGACCTGAATTTAGCAAGCTTTGACAGAGTGTCACTTGCTCAAGCTGTCTGCTCTGCAGAAACTCTCCGCCTAACCACTGCCCACTGCTTTCTCTTGTGTTAAGTTAGCCTGTACCCAAGGCTACCTTCAGTCAGGAAGATGAGAGGGAAACAAGGAAGTGAAGAAAATGAAAACAGCAGCAAGTGCTTTTTCTAAACAATTTCTTTGAAGGCATTTTCCCAAGAATGATGGTAAGCACCACCTTACAGGGCTTTATAGGGGTGTGGACCGGATACTGTGCTGACCTGTGTGGACTCAGAACAGTGTGAATGCAAAGTCAGGGCTCTGTTTCCCAGTGCCTACTCTAACAAGAAAGTAGGCTCTATTGTTTAGTCAAGAGGAAATGCTTTGTTTGGAGAGAAAAAATGGTCAGAATTTAAAAACTAGAATTTTAGAAGCTGGAGTATAACTAAAGTTTAGTCGCTTTCTTAGATTTAGAAGATATTTTTCATCTTTCTGTTTTGTTCTAAAAATGTATCTTAGTTAAAACTGTGATCTAAAAAAAATATAGGCCTGGTGTGCAGCAGACATTATCTCTTCTTGTCTTTTAAATCCTTCATCAAGAGTTGGGTTTTGTCTGTTTTGGTTTGGGGGCTACACCCAATGGTGCCAGAGTACTGTTTCTGGATCTGTGTTCCTGTCGTTCTTCTTGGTGTTGGGGGTTGGAAGGGGACTACAGCATGCAAAGCTTGTGCTCAGCCCTTTGAGCTATTTCTTTGGGCTCACTAGGCATTTTTAACTTGGGAGTGAAATCAATATCATGTTTAAGATTTGTCTGAGTACAAAGTATGTGGCTATTTTCTAAGGCAGTATTTTATTTTATTTATTTTTTTTTAAATATTTTATTATACTACTGAGAGATATAAAATTACAAGACGTTCACGTTTGAGATTCAGTCACACAGAGTTCCAGCACCCATTCCTCCACCCATGCCCATCTTCCACCACCAATGTCGACACCTCCTTCCCCAATTCCCCATCCCTCCTCCAAGGCAGGTTCCCCATCTCCCTCCTCTCCCCCAACTCGCTTCCCTTTCTTACACTGTGGATATTAGTAAGTACATTTAGAGGTTATCATGTGAATCCCCCCTGACTATAGTCAAAGCACAGTTCTCAGATGGCATCACCTTCAATGATTATCAGCAAACAGTTCCCTACCCTGTCCCACCTAGCCTATGACTCACACGTTGTGGTACACCGGATTTTGAGATGAAGCCGCCGCCATGGGGATAGGGCTGTGTCCAGCTCTGAGTCCAGACTGAAGGATGACTGTGTTTGTGTTGTGTGAGGCTTTCTGACTTCTGGAAGCCTGGCAGAGAGGCCATGGAGCAAAAACCTGTCCCCACTCCAGATGCCCCATCAGTCTAGCACAGGACAGGCAGGCAGAGATTCGGCCCTGCACCTGAATACCTGGTGTCTCGCCAAGAGCCCCAGCAACAGTTCAGGGTGGGGTCACCAGGTAAGGCAGTATTTTATAATCACCTAAAGATGCTGTAAGGTTCATTGTTGGAAATAATTTTTCACTGCATAATAAATATTAAATAATTAAAGAGATCATAAACATTTTCTCATGTTAAGGCAACATGGATCTGATAGGTATTTGGGCTACTTCTTCAAACTGTCTCGGCTGCTAGTCAGGCCTTTCAAACTTTTCTGAGACCAGTACGATTTTCGCCCCTTCCTTCTCGCAGAAGGTAATTTCTACCAAATAAAAGAGATGAAATTGGAGGTTGGATAAAAGATTTGCAATGATGATTGAAAAAGTGTCTTTTCACATTGATTTGGACAAATTTTTATTAAAATAGATTATTTTATAAATGAGGTTGAAAGTCAATTATATCTGACATATTATACCAATTTATTCCAGTCTAGAAAATTATATCTAATTTTTATATAGATCAAGATTTTAGCAGTCTTCACTGTCCAATGACTTTGTTGTATATGTCTCAGTTGAAACTTCCACTTCTAGTACAGTCTGGAAACTACTAATTTCACAAAAATTAGCTAGAACTTTCCTCAGGTGTTTTTTTTTTCTGATATGATTTTTCTCACGATAAAATTGTACTGTTTCTCAAAGATGAATCTAACTTCCTGACTTCTCTTGAGTTTGACAGAAAACAATTACTATTGTTAATAACCAATAAGAATACTTTGTATTTGTATAGTTTAATGCACAACTATCTTAGTTTCCTAATACCTTTTCCAGCTAATCATAGGTATTATAAAATAGCAAATTTCAATGGCTCACAAACAGCTGTGTAGTCTGAGTGCCAGATTGCCTATGTTCAAATTCTTAAACAAACGCCAACTAATAAGGTGACCTTCAGCAGAAAACAGCTCTCTGCCATAGTTTTCTTATCTGTATAATACAGTTCCCACTACATTGGAGTATACATAAGGCAATTCATATGAAGTGTTAAGAATTGTGCTTGCTATATAATAAGTGTTGCTTACATTTTAAATTTAAAAAGTAAGTGTTCAATCTCTAGTAGCCAGGGAAACAAGACTTAAAATAGCAACTCTCGTAGAGCTCATGTCCCACTGCAGTACTAAACATTAGAAGGAGATAGAGAGACAGAGAGACAGTACAGGGCTTTTGATGTGAAGCGTGAAGCTATGAAGCTTCTTGCATAAAGCTGACCCTACGTTGAACCTTGGTATCACATTACATCTGAGCAGCCCTTCCAGATCTCCAACATTGCTGGGTGTGGTCCTGGATGCCCCCGCCCCAGTACCACAAGGACTGGACAGTATTGTCTTCTTATTGAACTGCAGGCTGGGGTGACCCAAATTGGTGGGAGGAGCTAGGAGGTGCCTCCAAGGTCTCCTAAGCACAGCTTGGGAGACCCTTCCTTGCCCTGTCTTAGAAAACAATTGTGTCTTATATGGCAGAAAACTTAAGTAGAGACTGACTGTGGAAACCTGATGGTATCTTTTGAAATCAATCTTGTGCTATATGTGGGTGTTTTCCTGTGAAATTCCTAAAGTGCCCCCAGAACCTATCAAGCTCCCTCAGAACCTACCACACTCTTTGGGATCTGGACTTGGCACCTGTGGGCCCCTTTGTGGCCCCTTGCCCCTGATCATTGCTTAATTGGTCAGAACGAAACTGCCGTTTTCTCTCAGTTCCTCATAGACTACTCCCCACCTGGAACTTTGGTGCTATAAATCCTCTGATTAGCTCTTTCTCTTTTCCCTCATCAGATTTTATACACAGAAGTCATTCAGGTTCTGATTAAATGTATCCTCAGAGAGGTTGTCTTTGACCACTTCATTTAAGAGAATATTCTCTGATTATCTATCTCCATAGTTCATTTCATAAATGCAAACCAGTATCTGAAATTAAGTTTTGGTTTAGTTTGGGGGGCCAGACTGAAAGACGCTGAGAGTCTGCTCCCGATTTGTTGTTGGCAGCGGATGGGGAGAGAGTTTAGTCCTGATAGTGCTCAGGGGACTACATGGCGCAGTGAATGCAAAGTGTGTTCTCCTGCATGCAGAGCTTGTCTTCTAGACTATTCAACTACATCTTTAGCACTGAGGATGGACTTTTAAATCTTTTATTCACTGCATTATTCCTAGAGCTAAATAGACACTAGAGGAGATTTAATAAAAAAAAAACTATTGTTTTAAAAATTGTTTTTCAGAAGCAGCTAATCAACAAACAATGAAAGTCAGATTCACTGGTAAGAGAATGGTCGGATGCATTATGATTATGCATAAGAATCAACAACATAATATATTGTTCAGCTTCTGAAAAGAATTAATTAGATCTCTATCACTGAGGAGTTTTTGAAATGTACTCGTAAGAAGCACAGGTACAGAAAAGTTTATTTAATAGGATGCCAAGAACGATCAATTTCTTTACCTACCTCTCTATCATACTATCAAGTGATTTTATGAGAATTGCAGGGAAAGATGTTTAACAAACATAAGCATTGATTATGCAGGTGGCTTGAGGCTCAAGTGCGAGGCAATGAACTACAGGCCTAAACTGGGCCTGAAAGAGAAATGAAATGATTATCTTTGTGAGATCCTGTTGCACGTGCTTCTGTTAGATACGTTTCTCTGCAAATTCCAATAATTCTCTGTCACCTCTACCTCCAACCCCCAACTTCCCATCAGGCTCAACAACAAGTGTTGGGTTCGTCATTATTTATTCTTCCTGCAAGTATACCTGCATCCCCTGGCAGACATTCTAAGAACTATGCTCAAGTTTAATTGTTGCCCACACAAAGGATCACTTTGCATTACTTGGAGAAGCTATTTTCTCTGTATTTGGGAGTTTAGTTTTGTCTCTCATGCAACAAATCTCTGATGGTCTTATGGCCTCTACCACCCTTTGAGTGAGTGGGGTAGTTCTTCCAAGGTAGCACCATGTTTTACATTTGTGGTGACTGAGACTTCACAAAGTCTCTTCATTAGGGACCATAAAACTCCCAAGTTGGGAAAGCGTGCCTGGTAACAGGGCCATGCTGATCTAATGATAATGTGCTTTATGTAATATGGAGAAATTAATGAAATTCTTTGATAGAAATTTTGGGAAAACATCCTAGTTAGAAAAAATAATTATTTTTTGAATTGTTTTAGTATATGTGCTGCCAAAGCAAGCACTAGGGATTGTTTTAGGAATACAAAAAGGTAGAGGCAAAATGTTTGCCATTAGCAAAACAGTTAATGGCCAGAAAGCCATAGTTTCTGATAAAATTATATCTCCTTCATCACGAATTTTATTGAATTGAATTTGCATATTTGTTCATCTGTCTGTAGACAATTCCATTCTTGTAGCTTTTCCAATAGTTACAAGAATGATATTGTGTGATACTCTCATTATACTGAGTGGTTATTTCAATACTCATTTCCCTTCACCTTATTTATTTATTTTATTATTATTAAAGAAGACTTAATTTTAGAGGTGGTGTTTTGTATCACACCTAGCAGTGCTCAGAGACTACTGGCTCTGCATTCAGGAGTCACTTGTGGGCGAGTTCAGGGAATCCTATAGAGTGCTGGGGATGGAACCAAGGCAAGTCCTTAACCCATACTCTTGACCTAGCCCCATCTGTCTTCATTTTAAATTAACTCTCAGCACTACTTCTTTAAAAATATATTTTCACTCAAGTAATGTTCATTGTATCATAACATATGTTTCCGCTTTAGTGAAATCAGCATGTATTATTTATACAATATTAAGTACACTATTGAAAGTCCACTTTTTATTCTTTTATATATATATAGCTATTTTGTTCCAATATACACACTTCTTCCATTCTGATTACCTTTGTGACTAAATGTCTTCCAATCTGATCACCTTTGTGACTAAATGTTATTTTGTTAATTTAGTTCAGTTGTATTCTATATATATCACCTATTAGTGAAATTATATGGTGTTTTTCTTTCTATGCTTGGTGTATTTCACTAAGTATCTTTCTAGGTCCATCATATTGTTGCAAATGGATGGATTTAAAAGAAGTTTTGGGAATCAATTACATAACAGTGGGATAAATGCATAGAATTGTATGGAATTTATAGTTTTATTATTTTAAGGAATCCCCATACTGCTTTATACAGTGACTGCACCCATTTATTTTCCATCAACAGTATTTCCGTATCTGCTTTATTATTTTTCTCTTGTCTTTTGAGTAATAGTTTTCATGTGTGTGTAACTGTTGTTTTGATTTGTATTCTCTTAATAATAAAAGATCATGAACATGTTTTCCTGTGTCTATGACTATCTACTTTGGAGTTTTCTATTCCAATCCTTCCTCCATCTTTTTTAATTAGGTTGCTTGCTCTTTTATTGTTGAGTCTCATGAAGTTTTTTGTTTTGTTTTGCTTTAGTTTTGGTTTTGTGCCACACCAAGTTATGATCAGGGCTTGTTCCTGGTTCTGCGTTCAGGAACCACTCCTGGTACTGCTCACAGGGATCATATAAGATGCCAGGGATGGAACCCATTCAAGGCAAGACCTACCAGCTATACTACCCGTCTGGCCCCAACTTGATCACTTGATCACTTGAATCCCGTTATTCATCGATTTGCTCGAGCGGGCACCAGTAACATCTCCATATGTCCTGTCTCATGCTAGTAGAGCCCAAGGGCACCTGCTTGCTCCAGGTTCATAAAGAGCCTCAAACCATTCCATCAGGTCATGGGAATGAGGTCTATAATTGTTACTGGTATCTGGCATATCAAATACGACACGGGTAGCTTGCCAGGCTCTGCCGTGTGGGTAGCATACTCTTGTAGTCATCTCTAAATCGAGCATTTATTGATGAACCCGCGTGGCCTCAAGCAGCTGCGCGAGCCAGGCTGTGATAGGCTACTGTCCAAATTCAGTCTCCCCATCAGTTCTTACCTATTAAGTGACTTTTTCCTTTGTATCCTTCCTCCTCCCTTGGTCCCTATTAATCCAACACACAGACACTCAGATATGTCCACTCATCCCAGGATAATCTTTCTAAAGAGTTGACCTAATTAGCCTACACTTTGGCAAAGACCTGTGCAATTTCATTTCTGTACATTTCTATCGTGATGATAAAAAATTATTGCCTTATTTGCGCTCAGAGACATAGGAGCTATTATATTGGGTCAAATCTGTAAGAACCTGATTTATTTTCACTTGTATCTCCACCACTTGGTAAGAGATTTTATTTTACAAATATTTATTAAGCCAAAAAAACCCAGTTACTAGAAAGAAGAGGTGGGAGGAACAAAGTAGTGAAAATAAGACAATTTTACAATTTTATAATTATATAAGACTGGCCCCAAGTCTTATATAAATTTTGAAAAAAATATGGAAAATAATCTTTGTCAGGCTTATCTTTGGCCATTTAATAGGACATATTTTTATTTGATATAGATTTCTTCTTTTTAAGATTACTGAAATTGTTTATTTCAATTTTATTTGGAACATCAACACTAAACTTACTTCCCTGAAAGCAAATAAAGATATTAATGTATTTTAGAAGATACAAATAGTCCCCCTATTATATTAATATTAATATTTTCTGAGCTTAATCATCAGAGAGATGCAAATCAAAACAACAATGAGATATCACCTCACACCACAGAGAATGGCCCATATCCAAAAGGGTAAAAGCAACAAGTGCTGGCGTGGATGCGGGGAAAAGGGACTCTCATACACTGTTGGTGGGAATGTCGACTTGTACAACCTTTCTGGAAAACAATATGGACATTCCTCCAAAGACTAGAAATTGAGCTCCCCTTTGACCCAGCCATACCGCTCCTGGGAATATACCCTGGAAAGCCAAAACGCACAGCGGAAACACAATCCGCACTTTTATTTTCATAGCAGCACTGTTCACAATAGCCAAAACCTGGAAACAACCAGTATGCCCGAGAACTGAGGACTGGATAAAGAAACTGTGGTACATCTACACAATGGAATACTATGCAGCTGTCAGAAAAAATGAAGTTATGAAATTTTGCTATAAATGGATGGATATGGAAAGAATCATGTTGAGTGAAATTAGTCAGAAGGAAAGGGAGAGACATAGAATGACTGCATTTATTTGCATGGCATAAATATACTAGGTGATCTTACCAAAAGTGGAAATTACCACAAGCGTGTGGGAGTCAGAGGTTGGTTTAGATAGAGAAGGGAACATGAGTGAATAAAGTCTAAAGTTCTGATGCTAACATAGAACTGAGCATTAAAGACAGACAAAAAAATGCAAATGATGGCTTCTAAGTGTACGTAGTGCAACCCACAATGTGTGGGAGAAGGAGGAGAGAGAGAGGGAGAGGAGAGGAGATAAAGAACCTGCCATTTAGGCGGGATGTGGGGGGGGGGAGGGAATTGGGGACATGGGTGGTGGCTGAGGGGCACTGGTGGAGGGCGGGGTGCTGGAACACTGTGTGACCGAAACCCCAAGCGTGAACAACTTTGTAATTGTATATCTCACGGTGGTATAATAAAATGTTAAAAAAAAATATTTTCTGAGCTTTAGGTGTTCTTTGGGCAATTTTCTCCATAAATGTATTTATAGAACTAAGTCATTACTTCTTTTTCTCAACAAATACTTATCTCGAAGAAGTAGGGAAATAATAACCATCAAGGAATAGTGAACATTCTAAAACTTTAACAGGTATATTTAATAATCATCAAACAGAAGAGAATTGCAGAGATTGATTTGTTTTCTCGCAACAAATCCTGGACTTTGACAATCATTTATTTAAGCTGGTCTTTTGGTGCTGTGAGAAGAAAAAAAACAGAAGAATACATAAAGTTGAAGTTCCTTTATTGTCTAACTTTGTTTTTTTTTAAATGGTTTGAAGAAAATAAGCATATAGAGTTTGAGGGTCTATTACATTCTTCCCATGATCTCATGGCTGACCTTTCACCCTCTGTTGCTTTAACTTAACTTCTTTGCAAAATGTTTCTTTTGGGGCAAAGGGTATGGGAAGGTAGCCTTGTAGTGTCTTTCAAAATTAATGAGCTAGACTCACTGAGTAATGAAAGTGTGCTGTGGCCCCTATGGTGTTATAATCACAGGGGAAGTTGGATGAGTCAAGAGGCTTTCGGTATTAACATACAACAATCATTTCTTTTGTGTCTTGGTGAAATCTGTACAGATATTAGACATCAGTTCAGTAACTTTTGATAATATCTCCACAGTGAGTTCCCTCCTAGAATCTAAAATTTTTACCCTTTAAAGAATCTCGATTCCTTAAAATCAAGGAATCTTGATTTCTTAAAATCTTAATCCACAATCTAGAAAGGAAGTAAAAAGAGAAAGAGATAAAGGGAAAGAAATAAAGAACCTGCCATGGAGGTGGGCTGGGGAGGGAGGGAGGCGGGGGACATTGGTGGTGGGAGATGGGCACTGGTGGAGGGATGGGTGCTGGAACACTGTATGACCAAAACTCAAATATGAACATCTTTGTAATTGTAAAAAAAATCTAAGGCTAAAAAAAATCTTGATTCCTAAGAAAATTAAATGATTACCTCAATCTTACTGAAGAAATAGTAGAAAAATTAGTAATAGGTAATGTTTGGCCTAATGGTAATGGATTTTTGTCCTGGATACCTAGACACACCCTGGAGAATCTTTGCAGCGATTGAAATAAAAGCTTTAGAGGCACTTCCTGTGGTATAAATGTGCCTGCCAAGTAATACGGTCAGAGGCTTATTAATGGGCAGCTGTTTAAAGCTAATGTTCATTATAAGTGTCACTGACCTAACTACTCCGTACTTGCAGGTGCTAAGATTTATAGTTCTGTATTCACATGTTAAACTAAAAAGTGTAATTCATTTCTGATAAAGTAAAATAAAAAATAAACAAGGTTTATCTTCTTATTTATAGATATATATTGATGGTCTAAGCTACTTTATAAAAAAGAGGACATGCTAAGAATGGAATAAGCTAAACTAATTTCATTTAGAGACTTCACTAAATATTTTCATATAATTCAGATATAAAGGTGATCATGAAACTCAAAAAAGATAAAATATGCCTGTTACTGAAACAATAAGCATTATGCAAGTGCTTTTTATATGAATAAGAAGGTTTGAAAGTAAGAATTTCTTGAAATTCATAAATTATTGTGAGCAGTAAAATTACCACTCTATTTTTTAATCACATTTATCTTATGTACAAAATTAGTTTGAAAAATGCGTAATTTATTGCACTGTGTAAAGTGACACTGTTTTAGTGAAGCAAGGTCATTTGGATGTGGGGCTACCCTGCAGTGCTCAGGACTGACTCTTGACTCTGTGCTCAGAGATCACCCCTGATGAGGTTTGGGGAACAATCTGATCATTTCTTAATCTCACACAACCATTAGATTCTACTGTAGCTTCTCCTTTTGGTTAGGGTCCCCCTTTTTTAGTTGGGTTCCCCTTCTTTGGGTGGGGTCTTGGATTTCTGCATTTGTTTGTTTGGTTCTCTATTGCCAAATTTATTGTCAAAGAGTTCAAGTTTTGCAGCTCAAAGAGTTGTGATCTTCAAGTCTTTGGACTACTTTAGGACTTAGCAATTTCTTCTTAATTTTTTTTTGCTAGAGCTCTGTTCCCCTACTCATCTGCCTGCAACATTCCCTGCCCTCGCCTCCTAGAGATTTTACCCTTTAAGGGGTACATGGGTAAAGGTCTGTCTTGTGTAACTTCATGCTGACAGATAGGTGAAGACTGCCTAGGTAAGGGAAGGGAATGAAATCTCTTTGCTAATTTAGTATTAAGTGGGGCCCAGACAATGGTTTATTGGGTTTCACTTTTCAGTCTTGAAGACAAATCAGATAGATCAGACCATCAGACAGCCTTAAAAAACTTTAGATCCTGGAGGAGAAAAGCTTTCTCAGAAACAAGGAGAGCAGAGTGTTTAAGGAAACAGGAAAATAATGGTCATAGCAGAAGCTTTTTGTTTCCTTTGTTTTGATGCTGAACAAAAGAGCTAGATTTTGCTTTTACTAGACTCTGGCAAAGAAATGTGCAAAGTTAACAGATACATAACTTAGATTTTAGGGTTGGGTTTTATTTTTTCATTGTTTTTTAATTTGGGGGCCACACTTGGTGGGCCCAGTGCTTACTTCTGGCTTGGTACTCGTGTATCACTCCTGGCAGGCTTGGTAAAACCATATGGGGTGCAGGGTATTGAGCCGAGCCAGCCTCCTACAAGGCAAGTTCCCTACTTGTTTTCTGCCCCAAAGTGTTGGGTTTTCTTAAAGATAAGTTTCAAGTCATCTGTGGGGTCACGGCTACAGTTTGACTTGTTCTCTCTCAGTGTCTGGACACTGGATGACTAAAGGAAGCTAGTTTTTTTTTTCTGGAGAAATGAACACATCTAGAAATTCCATTAAGTTTACAGCAACTGGAGTGTTCATTAAGTTCCCTTCCATTTGGTAGACGCCGATCAAAAGGGAATCCAGTTTTCTAGTACTGTCAGTTTCCTTGTATCCTACAATCATAGTGTTACTGATGTAGCAGTGATGATGGTGGAACTCAATGTTGGTCCACTGTTGCCAGATTCTTCAGTATTTTCAAGAAAGAAAATATTGTGCAATAAAGATGCTCAAGATTCAGAGTCGGAAATTTAAAGATTTACTGAAAAGTAGAAGAGAAAGAAAAGAAAATGTCCCCAGCCAGGGAGGAACATATTATAAAACTAAGATAAGTAAGACTCAAGGTGTGTGTGTGTGTGTGTGTGTGTGTGTGTTGTGTGTGTGAGTGTGTGTATTTAATAAGAAAACTGGTCTTTGGTTACTTATCAAGAAATTAGAATGTTTACAGTAAATGCAAGATATTACAGGGTGATCTGACTTGTATAGGTCTTTTGGATGATCTATTTGTCCATTGACCTTCGGTATGGTCTCTTAATTATTTTTAATTTGGTGCTGCACCTGGTGGTCAAGGCTTACTTCTCCCTCTGTGCTTAGCTATCACTCCTGGGTCAAAATTTATGTTCTTGGACAATTGTTAAACTTCCCATTTATCAAAAAGAGCCCATGTTACAAATGTAACATAGGAGTTGTAAAAAAATGGAACTGCTCACAACAGCTGGCAGGAGTAAACTGAGGTTCTCTTTTCAGGGAAGAAACTCCCTTCTTGCTTTTCCCCTAAAAAAAGCTGTTTTGTCTGATTGTACTTACCCTCCTTTGGATGAGGGAGAGGGAGAGGATGAAGTCTGGAGTTGCCTCTTGGGAAAAACTTCTGTTTGTTTCAGGTCTTTATATTTCTGTATGAATATCACAATGAGCACAATAAATCATTGGATTTTTCAAATTCTTATTCATTTTGATTGCTCCTATTACCGCGAAGCATTGCTGGGGAGACATTCCCCAACCAAAAAATAAATGTTATATGGTACAGTATTTTGACATTAAGTATTTTGATATTCCTTCATTTTAAAACTGGAGCATTTACCTGATTCAGTGTGATGAGGAGAAAAAGAGGAAAGTAAATAGTTATCTTAATTTTTTGGTTGTTGGGGCCAAGAAGAAAGATGAGTTTTTCCATGATCAGAGATCAGAAAACAGAAGAGCAGCTTTTAGAGGGGACACATTCAAGTGGAGCTATCAAGCAGACAGATTTTAAGAAATCCGAATTTTAGATTAAGGAAAAAATATAGCCTGCATAGATTACATGGAGAGCAGGGAGATGGAATGAAATCACTAAAAGTGAAATATGAATCGAGAAGAGAAAGTGGCCACACTCTGGTCTCTGGACTACTCCAGTATAACAAGGTCGTAGGGACGGCAGTCCGTAGGGTAGAGAGCAGATGAGTGTGTGATATGAAAGTAAAAGATGTTAAAATGAAATAAGAAGGAATGGAACAGTGTGCTAACAATTGTTGAGGGTACTAATACCAACCTAGAACTGAACATTAAATAGAGGCAAAAGATACACATGACAACCCTTTAATGTATGTTCTGTAATCCATAGTCTGGAGGGAAGGAAAAGAGAAAGAGAGAGAAATGGAAAGAAATCAAGAACCTGCCATGGAGCAGGGCTGGGGTAGGGGTTCCTGCCAGAGGGAACCGGGGACGTTGGTGGTGGGAGATGGGCACTGGTGGCGGGATGGGTGCTGCAAACAATTCAGTATGATTTGTTGGCAAAAGTGCTACACCGTTTCAATGAAACAATGTATGTTTTAACTGAACTAAAATAAATACATGTTTAATCACAAAAATAAAATAAAATAAAATAAAATAAAATAAAATAAAATAAAATGAAATAAGAAGGAAAAGGTGATCACCTTTAAAAAATTCTGCTGATTGAATAAATGAGACTGAACTGTGTATTAATTGTAAGTATACACAGCAACACAAAGCTTCCTGTTAGTTGCAGAGCAGCCAGGTTGCTGGGAGTATGTTGCTTCAGTATGGTTGGGTGTTGGATGACAAACCCTACTGAATCTTAGCTTCCAGCTACACTTAGCTTATGTGGAGAGCTGGTTTCTGCCTTTGGGGAATCTTCTGAGCAGACACAATGGGAATTTGGGCAGAATTGGACTGATCTCATAATTTTATATGGCATAAATATTTTTATCATGAATCTCACTTGCCCAAGATCAATATTCTGTTCCCACGGGTCCCTGTGTGAGACATACATGTAGATATCCCAAGAGTACTTGGCCACATTGGGTCAACCATACTATAATCAATTCTCCTAGTTCAGAGACATGCCACAGTGCACCTCCGGGCAAACTAACATGTATCTGACTCTCCAGGTAATGCCAAAGTGAATTATTCTGATGAATTTTGGACCTTAGTGGGATCCAGAGCCTGGGATCTGATACATATATATTCATAGTAAAAATATATATTAATGCCATTTCCTACAAATTACATTCTGAACTGCTTTCTGGTTCATAGATGCAGCCCCTCCCTCTCTGCTAGGGAGATTTTGCCTCTGGAAATCAGTTCTGGCTTTTTGTGATGCTTGAGCCAAAGACTCACCTAAAGATCTACATTTCAAAAGGGTCATTTACCTGGCTACATCTCTAGATAGCCCCAAGAGGGGCCAGACTGGAAGATGATGATGGCGGGTTTCAGTCTATAAAGAAGCTAGGATAAGAAGAAGGGGCCTTTTTGCCATTTTGGCTTCCTTTGTCGTTTTCCTCTCTCTGTCCTCTCCCTTCTCTGTTGAGCTTCAACATGTGGTGGCAACCGTCTTGGATGGGTCTAGCTGGGAACCCAGAGTTCAGAGTTTTTCCTGTTCTTGGATTGTATACCAGAACTTGTGATAATAAAGCCTTTAAAACTGTTCCATATTCCTGCTTTTTCATCCATTTCCCGCCGGCTTCTGAAGTAGAAGGGAATTCGCTTTTGGTATTGTTGGGGACCCCAGCGGCTCCCCCAACAGTTGGGAGTAAAATTTGAGAAGAGCAGTTTTAAGACAGAATGGCAAGAATCTGAATACAGGTCCTTTCATTTTAAAGTTTGTGATATTTATAAGGTTCTTTTTTCTATATTGAAGAAAAAAAAATTCATGTAGACATTCTTCTTTGGAGGATTTGGTTCGTATCAATTTTAAAGCTTTAGGCTCTCCTGATTGTCTGAGAGACAATCAGTCCTGATTAGTGATGGTTTTCTTGGAGAAATTCCTGCTTTTCCCAAATTGCAGAGCTTGCTTTTCTTCTCAGTAACCATCCTTCCTTGTTCAAACAGAAAAAATACATTCTGTATTTTATAAAAAGCACTTGCCAAGTCAGAGTTAGAATGTCATTTATTTTTATACTTGAATTATTTTTCTGGTCATCTTTTTGTGGCTAAAACTTCTCTGCAGAGTTGAAAATGTCCTAACAAATAGCAGATATAAAAGCGCTTTCATTAAACAATAATACTGATGGTCAATTTGCACAGAACGGTTCAGTAAAAGGTCATGACTTCAGCAACACCATTTCAAGATATATGTTGCAATAAGCAATATAAAATAGATTAATCAGTGCCTGCTAGGAGATCTGGCTTGGGGAGTGGGTAGGAGATTAGCATCTTTGGTGGTGGCAAGGACACATTGGTGGTGGGACTGGTGTTGGAATATTGAATGCTTGACAGCTGTCTTGAGAACAACTTTGAAAATCTCTTTAAATAAAGGTATTTAAATAAAGTTAAAAAAACTCCCACTAAAGAGAAAAGTTAGATTTTGAGTGAGATTCCACGACTGTAAAAAATAGTGAAAGAGAAAAGTAGTTGTTGAAAAATTGACTTTTAGATATTTCCTTTGTGATTTATGTATGTTTGTTTTGAAGTCCTGTCAGACTTACTGAAAGTTACAAGTCCAATATAAAGAACTTTTCTGTCGAAATGGTGAGTTGACACCACGTGACTCCATCAGCTCCAAATACTTGACTCTGAACAAGAACAATACCTTCATTACCACAGACCACCTGCCAAACACAGAAAATTAAAACTGATATATTACCACATTTAAGTCCAGAGTGTCTACTTAAATTTCATCGTTTCTCTAAAAAGTTATCTTAAAACTGAAGGATTCAGTATGGGATGTTGTATTATATTCAGATGCCATAGTCTTTTTTTAACTCTTCATCTGGAATAGTTCCTCAGTGTTTCCCAGATTTGTGTGATCTATCCTCTGATCAGTTGCTTCCTACGTTGTTCCACAATTTGAGTATATTTTGCATTTTTGCAATATCAATTACAGATTATGTATTTTGGGGGTTGTAAACATTACAAAAGTAATGCTAGTTTTTTGGTGGCCCCATTTTTTTTTTTTTTCCATCCCAGAACATCTTTTATTATGATTTTGGGAGGTTTAGCCTTCATATTTCTTTTTTTAATATTTTGTTTTACTACCGTGAGATATACAATTACAAAGATGTTTATAAGATGTTCATATTTGGGTTTCAGCCATATAGTGTTCCAGCACCCATCCCTCCACCAGTGCCCAGTTCCCAATACCAATATCGCCGATACCCTCCCCCTCCCCTAGCCTGCCACTAAGGCAGGTTCTTTATTTCTTTCTCTTTCTATCTCTTTCTCTTTTCATTCCCTTTCACATTGTGGATTACAATACATACATTAAGAGGTTGTCATGTGTGTCTTTTTTTGCCTGTATTTAATGCTCATTTCTAGGTTGGTATTAGCACTTTCGACAATTATTAGCACACTGTTCCATTCTCTGTCTTACCTAGCCTCTGACTCCCACATGTTTGTGATAATCTCCACCTTTGACAAGACCTCCTGATCCATGTTTCACCTGACCTTGGCTATTGGTATTATGATATGTACATACATATATTTATGTCATGCAAATAATTGCAGTCATTCTATATCTTTATCTTTCCTTCTGGCTAATTTCACTCAACATAATCCTTTCCAAGTTCATCTATTTATAGGCAAATTTCATAACTTCATTTTCCTAACAACTGCAAAGTATTCCACTGTGTAGATGTACCAAAGCATCTTTCTCCAGTCATCGATTCTTGGGCACTCTTGTTGTTTCCAGATTCTGGCTATTGTGAATAATGCTGCTATGAACATAAAAGTAGGGATGGTGTTTCCACGGTGTATTTTTGGCTTCCCAGGGTATATTCCCAGGAGTGGTATGGCTGGGTCAATTGGGAGTTCAATTTCTAGTCTTTGGAGGAATGTCCATATTGTTTTCCAGAAAGGCTGTACCAGTAGACATTCCCACCAACAAAGAGGATGAGTGTCCCCTTTTCCCACATCCACGCCAGCACTTGTTGTTCTTACTCTTTTGGATATGTGCCAGTCTCTGTGGTGTAAAATGATATCTCATTGTTGTTTTGATTTGCATCTCTCTGATGATTAATGATGATGAGCATTTTTTCATGTCTTTTGGCCATCAAATTTCTTCTTTGTTGAAGTTTTTGTTCATTTCTTCTCCCCATTTTTTGATGATGCTGGTTGTTTTCTTCTTGTAAAGTTCTACCAGTGCCTGATAGATCTTGGATATTAACCCCTTATCAGATGGATATTGGGTGAATATTCTTTCCTATTCTGTGGACTGTCATTGTATCTTGGTCACTGTTTCTTTTGAGGTGCAGAAGCTTTTTAGTTTCATGTAGTCACATATGTTTATCTTTTCTTCTAGTTGCTTTGTTAGTAGTGTTTCCGCTTTTGAAGATGCCTTTAGCTTCAATGTTGTGGAGGGTTTTCCCTATATTTTCTTCAATGAACTTTATGGATTCAAGTATTATGTTGTGATCTTTAATCCATTTTGATCTGATTTTTTGTGCATGGTGTTAGACACAGGTCCAAATTCATCTTTTTTACATGTCGCTGCCCAGTTTTCCCAACACCGCTTGTTGAAGAGGCTTTCCTTACTCCATTTTGGACTCTTTGAACCTTTATCAAAGATTAAATGATCATGTGTTTGAGGTTGGGTGTCAGGATACTCAATTCTATTCCATAGGTCCACAGGTCTATTTTTATTCCAATACCATGCTGTTTTAATTACTACTGCCTTGTAGTACAGTTTGAAGTTAGGAAAGGTGATGCGTCCTATCTTCTTTTTCCCAAGGATTGCATTAGCTATCCATGGGGGTTTATTGTTCCATACAAATTTCAGGAATGTTTGGTCAATTTCTCTTAAGAATGTCATGGGTATCCTTATAGGGACTGCACTGAATCTGTACAAAGCTGTAGGGAGTATTACCATTTTGACAATGTTGATTCTCCCCATCCATGAGCATGGAATATATTTCCATTTCCTCGTGTCCTCTTTTTATTTCTTGTAGTAGTGTATTATAGTTTTCTTTTGTATAGGTCCTTTACACACTTCCTTAAGCTGATTCCTCGGTATTTGATTTTCTGGCACAATTATGAATGGAATCATTTCCTTGATATCCCTTTCTTCTCTTTCATTATTTGTATATAGGAAAGCCACCAACTTTTGACGTTGAGAGAGATTATTGTCATTGGATTTTGTGCCATCTTTTATTTACACTTGTGCTTTTGGGTTTTGTCTTATTTTACAGTAGACCCTTCAGTCCTTTTTAAAGTTGGTTTTGAGTCCATGAAGTTCCTGAGTTGTTGCTTATCCAAGAAGTTGTGTATCTTTCCTTCATATCTGAATGTGAGTCTGGCTGAGTAAAGAATTCTTGGTGAGGGCTGCAGTTCATTGAGACTTTTCACAATATCCCACCATAGTTTTCTGACTTGGAGTATTTCATCTGAGAAGTCAGCTGTAAATCTTTTAGATATTTCTTTCTATGTGATTTTCTTCTTTGATCTTTCTGCTCTCAGTATTCTATCAATGTCTATGGCTTTTGTCATTCTAATTAAGATGAGTCTTGGAGTATTCTTATTGGGGTTTCTTTTAGCTGGTATCCTACGGGCCTCCTGAATCTGGAGGCTAGCATTCTTTAGTTCCAGGAACTTCTCAGCAATGATGGCTCTTCAGTTTCTTCTTCATTAGGGTTTTCTTCTTGCTCTTCTGGGACCCCAATGGTCCGTATATTATTTCTTTTGGCTTCACCCTGATTATCTCTTGTTTGTTCGTTAACTGTGAGTCTTTTTTCCATCTTCTGCTGTTGTGTAGAGAATCTTTGGAACTTGTCTTCAAGATCACTAATTCTTTCTTCAGCAGTTGTTACTCTGCTATGGAGGTCTTCCAGTGTGTTTTTCATTTCATTTACCACATTTTTCATATCTGTCATATCCGTTTGTATTTTGGTCTGCATTTTCCTCATTTCTTCTCTCATGTTCTCTTGTATTGTATTGATTTTGCATTCCCTTGCTTATTTGAGTTCCTTATGCAGCCTTAACAATTCTTTCAGAAATTCCTTATCAGATAGTTTATACAACTCATTGTTATTGCTTGGTTTATCTGGGCTAGTAACTTCACTCACTGAGCTTGATGGAATTTTGTGTTGCTTTACCATTATGACTATTTTAGGGTGTAAATGTGAGTTCTTGGGTGGCTAGATAGTAGTTAGTAGGTGTCTGGGCTGTTTGCAGAGTTTGGGTGGGTGGCAAGAAGTGTAGGAACTAATGCCCACTGGTACCTCATGCAAGATAGCTAGTAAGTAGATGCCATGGATGCTAGCACATCTGCGGTTTTGAGTTCTTGGATTTGGGGGCCTGGTTCCCACCTGTTCCTTGGGGCTGATTAGTTCCGCTGAGATGCAAGGATCACACACACACCTGTAGGAGGGACGGGAGTCATTCCTGGAAGAGCAGGGCAGAATAGGTCCGGGGCGGATCCAAGGCTGTGTGCCTCAGGTCCTGATGGTGGAAGTTCTGCCTGTTCCCTGAGGCTTATTAGGTCCCAGGAGACGTAAGCATCACACACACCTGTAGGAAGGACCAGAGTTGTTCCTCTTTGTGCCCCCATTACAGAATATTATATGGCTTGCTATTTTGTCTATTTCTGAGCATGTAAATTTGATACCTTGGTTATGATGGTGTTTGCCATGTCTCTTCAGGCCAAAGCCACTTATGTTTGCTTTAATATTTGATTATTATTGTTATTATAAATTATACAAATGTCTAATATTTTATCAACATTTTTCTTTTTCTAATTTTAGCATTACTGGTATTTCTTGAAATTACTGGTGTTTCATTACTGGTATATTATTGACTGCAATGATTATTGACAAACTGTGATTTTTAAAATTCCATCATTCTATATCATTATAATATGCTGTAAAAAAGTTATTCTTCTACCCATTGTTAATTTATTTACATAGATATTGTTTCCTATTTTATGTAATAAGTCAAAACAAAATTTGCTAATTTTGTTATCTTGATGCCAATTTTTTCCCAAATTTGACTAATAGGATCCCATTGAGCTGGTTTTGCATATTTTTTGGCATTCATTTGGTACTTTCTTTTTGGGCACAAGACTTATTTTTTACTTTCTCTTCTCAGTGCATAAAACTTCCTATTTTTCCAAGCAACTCTGCTTTCTTTTGAAGGATGGAGGCACTTAGAAATCCAGATCTAATGTTACTTTGTCATTGCCTCTGTAATGTGGGTGGTATTTCTAGCATCTCCCAGTGGACAAAGTAAGAAATGTGTGCATATATACTTTTACACCTATTTGTATTTTATATCTATCAATTGAGTATCCAATATTTTGAGTTCACACTGATACACTAATTCTAACTTCAAAACCTTGAAGTTCATTCTTTTAGTACACCTTTATAGACAGAAACCCAATGAATGGAGAGCAATCTGTTTCTCATAGTAGATACATGTACTTGCCTGACCTTCTTGCTGTGCAAAGATTATGAATTCCATGCTTGGCTACCACTGTGCCTAAGCAAACCATTTCCTAAATTTTCTCAGGTTCCAACTATGCTGCAGACTGTCTATCCTAAGACACAGAGCAATAGTACAGTAGGTAGAGTGTTTGCCTTGCAAGTACCAACCTGTGTTAATCTCTGGTATCCCATAAGGTTCCACAAACCCCATCAAAAGTAATTCCTCCGTGCAGAGCCAGGAGTAAGCCCTGATCATCGCTGATCATCAAAAAAATTTTTTACTTTCCAGACTGGTTATTACTGTTCCTTTACATGGTCAACCCCTTAACCTCAGTTGGTCTCTAAACAGATACCATACTGAATCATTAAAGACCATCACCCCTACAGTTCCCTACCTCACTAGGAAGGAAGAAGGCAAAGAGAAAATGATGAATTTTCTCTATATTTAGGATGTATTCTGTATCCACGGGCGCCGCCATTTTCCACTTCTGGACTTCCCTCTTGTCAGAACTCCACCCAGCAGACCAGCCCATCACAGCACGGATCACCGACACCCACTCTGCAGCAGCTTTTTCCCTCAGTCCGGCCCAGTTATGCTGGTCCAGAGACTCTCACACATGGGGCAGAGCTGTTCCTTGCTCTCCGTGGTGCACAGACGTCATGAGGCAGTCGGGAGGCATGAAGGGGTTCTAGCCCTGGCCCACCACCTCGGCAGAGCCTCACAACAAGCCAGACCACCGCCACTCCACGCGCGCTTTTCCACTTACCCCCCCTCACAGGCCGCTGGCTTCATCAATAAATGCTTTATTTGGGTGGTTTACTCGTGGTGTATTGGTATCCAATTCCAGTACAATTATATTAGGTCATTCCCATGACCTAATATAATGGTTTGAGGGCTCTTTATGTTCCTGTGGGTGCCCTGGCTCTACTGGCATGAGACAGGACTATGGAGATATTACTGGTGCCCGCTCTAGCAAATAGATGACCAATGGGAAGATCGTGATCGTGATTCTGTATTATATTTTATCAACTGTTGGTTCCCATACTTCCTCCATTCTTCCCTATTTTTTTTTTTTTGTTTCTGGACTTAGGGTCCACATCCAGCAGTTCTCAGGAAAACTCCTTGATCTTGACTTAGAAATCATTCATTGTAGTGCTCAGAATACCATATGTGGTTTGAGGGACGGAATAGGACTGGGCACTCTGCTCTGTTAACTCCTTACTTCTATGATCATTGCTTCCACTCAGTGTTTTTTTTTTAATCTATTAGAATGGCACATTTGGAAGTATTGTTTTTTTTTTTTTTTGGGTAACACTTGGCAATGATTAGGGGTTAGTCTTACTTCTGCACTCAGGAATTACCCCTGGTGGTACTTGGGGGACCATATGAGATGCCAGGGATCAAATATAGGTCTGGTCGCATGCAAGGCAAATGCCCTACCTGCTGGACTATTGCTCTGGACTCTGGGAGTATTGTTAATTCATTCAAGGTGAATTCGTGTCAATTAAAATGATTATTTTTTGATTTTATATTCCTAGATATCAAAACTCAGGCCCTCACTTATGGGGGAACACATGAGTTTTATCACTAAGCAACATCTGTGGCCCTAAAATACTTTTTTTTTCACATTTAATCAGCAAATTTGATTCAAAGTGGATTATTTTGTTCTTTTCCTGCTCTGAAGTCTGTTTTCAACTAACATCATTAAATAATTGTGTTTTATCTTGGGACAAGAACAAGTATTAACTCTTGTTTTTTTTTTGTATTTTTGTTCTATGCATTGTGCATTTTATTAATTTTTTCTGACTTTATTTGAAAGGTTTGGCAGTTGGAAAGTCTTAAGAATTACCACAAGAAGTATGTTAATTGAGCAGGGAGCAACATTTTCCTCAATTTTGGGAAATGCGGAAAACTGTGACAGTTTCCCTCAGCCTCCATCTGGTGATAGGAGATTACGGTTTCTATCCTTCAATAAGTTGAAAAGATCTGGAAAACAGTGTCACTGTGTGTCTGAACTCTTAGTCTTTGTAATTATTTTGATATTTGCCTAATCATTGGTAGTATATTTGCTTTTAAAAGTTTAGCAAGTCTTTTCACAAAATGAAAAAATGAAGAAAACAAATTTATAGCTAGGCGTGTAATTTAAATCTAAATTTATAATATATGTCAAATAAAGTATATATTTAAGATACATTGTATCTTTTATATACAAACATGAATATTATCTATACCATTTCATAGAACAATTAAAAAACTGAAGAATTTAAATCTTGAGTGTAAAAGAGGGAGAAAGGGCCAAGAAATAGCACAGGATTTAATTAAGGCTCTTCTTTTGTATATGGGTATATGGCTGGCCCAAGTTGAATCCAGGTACCTCTCATATGGTCCCTGAGAACAAAACCAGGGATAGTCCCTGAGCAACGCTGGGTGTTTTATTCAAATCCAACAAAAACACCAAAATAAGAGGAGGTCGTTTAGCAGAATATGGAAGAGACCCGCGGAGAGTGTCCTGAGGGCAGTTTTGCATGAGTGTAAAGAGGAGGAAGAAGTCAGATGAAGTCAAAGCTTCTTCCCAGTGGAAGAAGCCAATGGACACACAGGGAATGGAAGGGAGAAATATTCTCACTGAGGAAGGACAACCAGGAACAGGGGGCTCTCCAGACGATTTCATTGGTGAACAGTATAGGCTGGTAGGTAACTATTTGCATTTGGAAGTAGGCGCTGTTTGGATGCCAGTGAGAATGCAAATCCATTGTAATAGTATGAAGAAAGCCACATTCTGTGAGTTAAGAGTAAAGGAAAGTCAAGGAAGTAAGGAAAAGTCAGACGAAGTCAAAGCTAGTCCAGATCCTCCTCCTGTCAGATGAAAGTTCAAAAGCTTCTTCACAGGAAACCTGGCGAGTCCTCTGGTGGCCATCAATTCCTTGACTCTCTACTGCACAACTTGACTTACCCTATCACTTTACTTTTTACTTTTTAATTCTGATTTTCTTGTAACCAGAGAGTAAGGATCACATCTTTTATACTTAAGGGGCCTGACACAATGCTTGGCAACTGAGTGGAGTTCAGTAAACAAATTTTAATATGAAAGGATTGGGAGAACAGTTTGATAGCGATGTGCAAGAAAACACCAAGTAAAAGACTTGTTAGTTTCCAACTATGATCCACAGATAAGGGCAAAGGATGGTGGACTGAAAAACGTATTTCAAATCAAGAATTAAAATTAAAATATTAAACAAAATGTTATTGTACCCCACCAAAGCCAAATTTGGAGCCAAGCTTTTTGTTCTTGTTTTGCTTTTTGGGGTCATACCCTGCAAGCTCAGAAATAATTACTCTGGGCTTTGCACTCAGGAATTACTCCTGGCAGTCCTTGAAGTCCATATGGGATGCTGGAGATTGAACTAGGGTCAGTCACATGAAAGTCAAATGTTCTACCTGCTGGACGATAGCTCCACCCCCCCAAACAAAATGTTCTGTCCCTCAAGGTTGCAGGTGTGGCTGCGGTGCCTGGCTCCATTGGTGGGTGGCAGACAGGGAGACAGACTTTTCTACACCCAGGGTTATGCCCTGTGGGCCCTGGATGGTTGATGGTCTGACATAGAAAAGACTGGGCTCGGGCCAGAGCCATAGCCCAGCAGGTAGGTCTTTTGCCTTGCAAGCGGCCAGCTTGTGCAGGCCTGGGTTCGATCCCTGGCATCCCATATGATCCCCCGAGCACCTCCAGGAGTAATTCCTGAGTGCAGAGCCAGGAGAAACCCCTGAGCATTTCTGGGTGTGACCCCAAAAAGCAAATAAATAAATAAATAAATAAATAAATAAATAAATAAATAAATAAAAATGAAAAGACTGGGCCCCTGGGATGAACCCAGAGCCATGGCAGAGCCTGGCAAGCTATGGTGTATTCAATATGCCAAAAACAGTAACAATAATGAGCCTCATTCTCAATGAATGGAGACATTACTGGTGCCCACTCAAGCAAATTGATGAACAACGAGAGACAAGTGACAAACAAAAATAGAGACTCTCCTTCCCAAATTTATCCAGGGCACAGTAAATCGTAAATGGAATAGTGAACAGAAATAGATCAGAGAACACTCTGGAATCAGCAATGGTTAATTTCAGGCTCTACTATTCTACTTGTGGTTTTGTGTTAAACTTTTTAGAAGTCTTATTTTGAAAAATGAAAAAGGGACCAGAGAGTTCAGGGTTAGTTAGCTCATGCTTTGACTCACAACCCTGCTTCCCTCCCCACCTCCAGTATACTGGTAAAAACACTTGGCATTGTTGGGAGCAGTTGGGGAGGTTCCCTGACCACTATATGGATGGACCAGTATTTCTTGGGCTGTAGCATTAAACCTCTCATTCAGTTGTGTGAAAGTCAACCAGGAGAGCATCTGGGTCTCCTGAATACTGCTTGGGAGGATCTCTTTCATATATAAATCACTTGAATCGCTTGTTTTCCTGTTGTTCATCGAATTGCAAGAGTGGGCATCAGTAATGTCTCCATTTGTTGGGAATGAGGTCCATTATTGTTTCTGCGTTTGACATATCGAATACACCACGGGTAGATTGCCAGGCTCTGCCATGGCTCTAGGTTCATCCCAGGGGGCCAGTCTCTTTCTGTTTCAGACCATCAACCATCCAGGGCCCACGGGGCAGAGTCCTGGGTGTAGACAAGCGTGTCTCCTGTCTGCTACCTGCTGATGCAGCGAGGCACCACAGCCACACCTGCAACATCTCTAGGGGCAGGAACATATATAAATACAAGATGATAATAACAAAATAACAGTTATCATTAGTTTAGAGATGTGTCAAAGCTGTATATGTAGATAATGCTTGACAGGTTTATTATTTGTTTTTTTTAATTATACCACAGTGAAACATACAATTACAAAGGTGGTCATAATTGATTCTTGGTAATACAGTATACCAGCACCCATCCCTCCACCAGTGCCCTATTTCCACCACCAATGTACCCCCCCCCCCCTCCTGCCCACCCCCATGCTGCCTTAATAGCAGGTACCCCAGTTTCCTCTCTTTCTCTCTCTGTCTCTCTCTCTCTGTCTCTGCATCTCTCTGCCTCTTATTTTACACATTGTGGCTAGCCCTGCAGGTATTTAGAGTTTATCACTTAAGTCTCTTTGTGTATATTCAATGGTGAGTCTTAATCTGCCCTTACCACTTCCCACATTTAGTAAAACACTGGTATCTATTTATGTCGTATTAATGAATGCAGTCATTCTATATCTGTCCTTTTCCTTCTGACTAATTTCACTCAGCATGATAGTCTCCATGTCCCTCCATTTGCAGGTAAATTTCATAATGTCATCTTTTCTGACAGCCGCATAGTATTCCATAGTGTAGATGAACCACAGTTTCTTTAGCCAGTCCTCTGTTCTTGGGCATTTAGGTTGTTTCCAGATTCTAGCTATAGTGAATAGAGCATAGATGAATAAAAGAAGTACAGATAGTGTTTCTGCTATGAGTTTTTCGGTCTCTCGGGTATATTCCCAGGAGTGCTATTGCTGGATCAAATGGGAGCTCAATATCTAGTTTTTCGGAGGAATGCCCATATTGTTCTCCAAAAGGGCTGGACCAGTCGGCACTCCCACCAACAGTGGATCAGAGTCCCTTTTTCCCCACATCCACACCAGCACTGGTTATTCTTGCTGTTTTGGATGTGTGCCAGTCTCTGTGGTGTGAGATGGTACCTCATTGTTGTTTTGATTTGCATCTCCTGATGATTAAAGATGAAGAACACTTTTCATACGCCTTTTGGCCATTCGAATTTCTTCTTTTTTGGAAGTTTCTGTTCATTTCTTCTCCCCATTTTTTGATGGGGTTGGCTGTTTATTCTTGTGGAGTGCTACCAGTGCCTGATATATCCTGGATATTAACCCCTTGTCAGATGGGTATTGGGTGAATATCCTTTCCCACTCTGTGGATTGTCTTTGTATCTTGGTCACCGTTTCTTTTGAGGTACAGAAGCTTTTCAATTTTATATAATCCCATTTGTTTATCTTTGCTTCCATTTGCTTGGTCAGTGGTGTGTCATCTTTAAAGATACTTTTCGTTTTCGATGTAGTAGAGCGTTTCTCCTATGTTTTTCTTTGATGTACCTTATAGATTCATGTCTGATGTTGAGATCTAGAATCCATTTTGATCTGACTTTTGTGCATGGCGTTAGAAGGAGGTCTAAGTTCATTTTTTTACATGTAGCTGCCCAGTTTTCCCAGCACCATTTGTTGAAGAGGGCTTTCTTTGCTCCACTTAATATTTTTTGCTCCTTTATCGAAGATTAAGTGGTTGTATATTTGAGAATGTGTTTCAGGATACTCAGTTCTATTCCATAGGTCTACAAGTCTGTCTCTATACCAATACCACACTGTCTTAATTACAACTGCTCTGTAGTAGAGCTTGAGGTTGGGGAAAGTGATACCTCCCATCTTCTTTTTCCCAAGGATTGCTTTAGCTATTTGTGGAGTTTTATTATTCCATACAAATTTCAGGAGTGTTTGTTCAATTTCTTTGAAGAACATCATGGGTATCTTTATAGGGACCGCATTGAATCTGTATAGAGCTCTAGGGAGTATTACCATTTTGATAATGTTGATCCTTCCGATCCATGAGCAGGGAATATGTCTCCATTTCCTCAGGTCTTCTTTTATTTCCTGAAGTAACGTTTTTGTAGTTTTCTTTGTAGAGATCCTTTACATTCTTTGCCGGATAAAGAATTCTTGCTGAGGCATTCATTTCATTAAGTTTTTTCACTATATCCCACC